>JANRMT010062821.1:19721093-19827543 GCA_026402145.1 Polypterus bichir lapradei | reverse complement strand
ATATATATATATATACACACAACAATTACATTAACAATCATGTTACGTTATTTTTAAAATTTTTCCTTTTCTTTTTCATACCTTCTTTAACACACTACTTCTCCGCTGCGAAGCGCGGGTATTCTGCTAGTATTGTATAAAAACACAATACAATAGAATGTAATGCAATAAACTGGTTTTATTAAGTACAGTACAGTATAATGTACAGCATTTACCTTGGAGATCAGACGAGTTGAAGATGCTGACGGAGGTGGTGGAGAAAGGCTGAACTGAATGACTGAAGGTTATTCACTGATTTTTGCCCTTTCACCATACCTTCCTCACTTTTATCTGCAGGGGTTTTCGGAAAAAAACCTGTCCAATGAGGTCTGCTTCATCCTCCCTTTCAGAATGTTTCTAAAATACGTCATGCAAGTCTCATTAAATAGCGCCATTGCGCGCCCAGTTGAAACTTTTTCTGGATGTTTCTTTTGAAAAAAGTCTGAAAGTGTCTCTCACATTCCCAACATTTCCTTTATTTCACTTGTAGAGATAACTTCTTACGCCTCCTCTGCGTCACTTATTTCCTGCAAAACCTCCGTGTGCTGCTGCATCTGTAGCTCCTTTAGCTCCTCCGTTGGCAGTGCTCCTCGATGAGCTCATTGATGTCACCTTCATCCATGTCCAGGCCCATGGTCTTGCCGGGGGATACAATCTCCTCCACCACTGCCGCTTCGGATTCAAGACTTTCAAATTCCGTTTCAGACACCTCAGGCCACAGCTTCTTCCACGCAGAGGTCAATGTCCTCTTTCTAACACCCTGCCATGCCAAATCGATAATTCTGAGGCATATAACAATGTTATAGTGGTCCTTCCAGAACTCTCGAAGGGTGAGGTTTGTGCTCTCCGTCACCTCAAAGCAGTGGCGGAACAGGTGCTTGGTGAAGAGCTTTTTAAAATTAGAAATCACCTGCTGGTCCATGGGCTGCAGGATAGGGGTGGTGTTGGGTGGAAGGTAGAGAATCTTTATAAACCTGAACTCTTCGAGGATGTCATCTTCAAGGTTAGGTGGGTGAACAGGCGCATTGTCCAGGATGAGAAGGGCTTGCAGAGGTAGGTTATTTTCCTGGAGATATTTTTTAATGTCAGGACCAAAGACCAAATTCACCCACTCCACAAAAAACTGCCTGGTGACCCATGCCCTCGGGTTTGCTCTCCACATAACCTGGAGTTTTTCTTTCATAATCTTTTGTGACTTAAAGTCTCTGGGGTTTTCCGAATGATAAACGAGCAGCGGCTTAATCTTGCAGTCGCCGCTCACATTGGCGCACAGTGCGAGGGTTAGCCTATCCTTCATGGGTTTGTGGCCTGGCATCCTCTTCTCCTCTGCTGTTATATAAGTCCTCCTTGGCATCTTCTTCCAGAAGAGTCCTGTCTCATCACAGTTGAAGACTTGCTGGGGGATGTATCCTTCGGCCGCTATAATTCCTGCAAAAGTTTTGAGATAATCCTCAGCTGCCTTCACATCCGCGCTCGCTGCCTCACCATGCCTGACAGCAGAGTGAATGCCGGTTCTCTTTTTAAAATTCTTGAACCAGCCCCAACTGGTTTTAAACGGCTCGCCCGATGCCTCGTCTGTCGAAGTGCCTGGGGTCTGCTGCTGCAAATCAGCATAAATCGCTCATGCCTTCTCGCAGATTATAGCCTCCGTCATGGTATCTCCTGCGAGCTGCTTCTCCGTCAACCACACAATCAGCAGCTTCTCCATATTTCCATGGATAGATGTCCGCTGTTTAGAAATTATTTTAACGCCCTTGGCTGGCGTTATAGCCTTTATCGACTCCTTCTGCTTCAGTATGGTGCAGTTTGTAGAAGTGCTACGCTTGTACTGCTTCGCCAAATCGACTACACGCACACTTTGCTCATATTTTTCTATAATTTCTTTCATTAATTCAATGTACATCATCTGCTTCTTCTTCTTTGCACTGTCCTTCGCACTCACTTTCTTTGGACCCATAGTTGGAAAAACAAAGTTTTGCAAAATAACTACAAGCACAAATGTGAGCACAACACTGAACCTTCCACTGCGAGCTAACTGCTTAAAGTGAATGAGTGTGACACAGGATGTTGCAGCGTTCACTGTGGCGAGCTGCACGAATTAGCAGTGGGGTGGGGTATCTGAAGCTGGCTCGTAACCCAAATTTTAGCTCTCAACTCAAAGCAAAAAATCGGCCAAGAGACTGCTAGTATCTCAAAAAACTCGTTAGTTGGGACACTCGTAAGTCAAGGTATCACTGTACACGTAATACAATAATTAGTATTATTACTTTTATTACTATTAGTAACCCTCCTCTGTTCTGCTTCTCATTTTGTTGTTCTACTAGGACACTTGTTGCCACTGCTTTACATCTTAAAAGCTATGGGAAGACACTTAAGATACTGGGAAAGGACGGTATCTGTCATTACATTAGACAGTCCAGCACAGACGTACTATAGAACATCTACAAGAGGCTGGGTGGCCAGCTGGCCTATGTCTTCAGGATTGTGATTGTGTCTAACTTTGTCTTTTCATTGTGTAAGTTTTAAATGGCATTGGGCTCACCAGAGATTTGTTTTCTCAAGGGATGCTGCTGACAGCGGTTTTGTTTTTCTGTCCTGTGTTGTCAACTGGTATAGTTCAACGATAATGTTAATGGATATGGATATTTCATTCAGGTTAATCAGTTTGGACCTGCTTTACTTTACATTGTATTTAAGCAAATATTTACCTTTATATGTATGCATTGTATAAGTGGTAATGTGTAAAGTCTATAATAACATTTTACCCATGAACATATTTCAGTGCTTTAAGCCTACATTTAGTGAAGAACACTATAAAGATAAACTGAATTTAAAACTGAACATGAAAATTCTCTGGTCTCTTCTACAATCCCTACCTCTGTCCTCTTTAGTTTAGTCTCCACAGTCTTTGATGACTAGTCACATTCCTTACAGTATATATTATACAGTCAAGGGCGTGAGCTTCAGGAGTGTCTCACAGGTCTCGGTAAAAGTAAACAAAGGAGGAAGACTAGGTGAAGAACATTTAATAGCCAAGTTTTCCTTTCAGTCTCTAGAACAGAAAAGAACCCTGAAGAAGCCTGATGTCACTTCAGGTTTGAAACTACAAGCCCTGCCTGTTTTGGTCTCTCCTTTTTATATATCAATACCTACCAAGAAGTTGGTGTTCATTTTGGGACCAACTACTAAGGAAGCATTAACTAGCTTACCAAGAGCTGTGAAAATTGGCAATAAGTGCCAGATATTTTACATTTTTTAATATCTTCCTTTTCGTTTCATCTGGACATTACACAGGGTGTCCACTGGAGCCCTAATCCTTTTTTCTGTTATATACGACAACATTATTAATGTATGTCATACAGGCAAATGTGTTGGCAAAGAGGCATTTATTTGAGCTTTAAATGGCATAACAGATTATTCCTATATTATAAAATTTTCTTTCTCTTTCTCTTCCTCTTTTTAGTTTTGCTTCTTCAGTTTAAAATGGTCAGCTGCAATCCAAGCATAAACACATATTAGAGGTATAAAAAAATGTTTCTTTACCCTACTGAACATCAACCTACTTTTTAAATTAAGGGGAGAGAACAAGATCTGTAGGGAGATATTTTAGAGGAGGCATCCCTTGCTGTACTCTCTGTTCACCCACGATTGTAAGGCCAGATATACAGTAGCTCCAATACCATTATAAAGTTTGCTGATAATTCCTTTCAGGAAGCAGCAGATATATCACACCCCCATTTACACTGGGGATGAGGCTGTGGAAAGAGTTAACAGTTCTAAATTCCTGGTGGTTACGATCACCAGTTATCAAAGGTGGACATAAAACATTACAGTGGTCACCAAAAAGGTCCATCAGCGACTTTACTTTCTCAGATGTCTCAGGAACTCAGGAAGTCCCAAATGTCTCCAGCATCCCTCATCAGCTTTTAAAAATATACTGCAGAGTTCATCCTGACAGGCTGGCATGGTGTGCTGGTATGGCATCTGTTCAGATAGGTATTGCAGAAATTGGTGTAAACAGCGCTGATTGTCATTGGGACACAGATATCATCTCTGCAGAACATATTTGACAAGCACTGTCTGGGAAAGGCAAAACAAATCATTAAGAACCTCAGCCCCCCTGTATTGACATTTTTCTCCCTTCTTCTATCAAGCAGACACTATAGAACTATTAACACCAGAGAAGTTTCTACCCACAGGTAATAAGGCTGCTCAACTGTCATACAGTATGTGATAAACTGTCTGTAATCACCTGAATAAATAAAGAGCTACATCTTCTGTGATTGTTGTGTATATATATTGTTATGCTTAGTGTTATTTACGGTGATTACTATTATTAGATTTAAGTTCAAGATTTTTCTCTTTTTGATGTTCTGTGTTGATTACTGTGCAAGGAACATTACGCAAGTAAGAATTTCACTATACATTGTGTCACACACGTGTGTTTAGGAGACAACTAAAGGGCTTGAATGATTCCATGCCGGACCAGGGGGTGGCGAAGTGCACTAATTTTCCCTGTCAATCTTTTGCAGACCATTCTAGGGAAATCCCGCCCGGCTCTGGGGCAGCCAATGACGTCACTTCCGGTTCTGGTATTGATGACATCACTTCCTGTACTGGCCTTTAAAGCCGCCATCTTGTCTCCAGAGAATCAGATTTGTTTTGGACTCAGTTGAATGAACATGTCTTTGTTTGTGAATCAGTTTTGCAGCCAGGAACAATTATATAGGTGGCTGCCCCAAACCTTCTCAATGCTTGGTCGTTTTTGTGACAGTTGTATATGTGACAATAAAAAAAGTCCTTCACCTTGACTTTGATTCTCCATAATGTAGTTTTGGGTCTTCCAATCTCTTCAGCTCATTTTGAGTTGGGGGGGGGGGGGGGCTGGGGTTCAGCTGTCTGAGCAGAATCAAGACAGACTGGAGGCCATCTTTGAATGTAGAGATGATGGACGATTTCATATTGGTGTCACATGAGGGACCTTCCAATGCTTACTAGGAATCAAGTGCTGACATTTTGAATTGTTTTTATATTTTTTCCTGACATGTTAAGGTGAATGCTTTTTTTAACCTGATACTTTACAGCATCTCAAAGAAACTGAAAATAATTTAGATCTGATAACGAAGGGTTTAAACAATTATTCCAAATATAGGCAACTGTATATTGTTTAAAATGGTAACCATCTTTTCATTTTGGGCAACCAAATCCAGAAAAAAAGCCTGGTAACCACTTTTAAAAATTATTGTTGAGCCTTGATGTCCTAACTTGAAATTCCCTCGGTATGCAGCATGCAAGATATACATTTTTATGCAGTATATTTTCTTTTGTTTTCAAAAAATATATATTTATGCAACTTGTAGAAATGTATAAAACTGTAGCTGTTTATTTTTGCCATTACGTGTTTGACCTGTTTCATGTCCCTCTACAATCCTTTAGTAAAATAAAAAGTAAAAGTATAATTATTTCTTTCATACTTATCTAGTCTAAATATTTACCATGTTTTTCATAATTAGTTTTTTCATATAGATACAATAACTTAGTATACAGGAAATTAGAGTGGCTCTCCCTGCTCTTAGATAGCTGCAGTGGCCACAGGCTTCCATTTCAATACATTCTTTTATTTGATGTCAGTCCTTGGTGTTAATTAAACTTCTCATTAATAAGCTGACAAGCCCAAGCTCTCCTAACTGCTGTTTTAAAAAATAATAATGTGGTGGCTTTTAGCTTTCTCTAAACTTCAGAAAAATGTAAATTTCGGATGCAGTGTTTAATTGTACATTTTGTTTAATTTGATTTCACTTGCTTATTAATACCTTTAGTATCTTTATGATTTGTTTATTATAATGAGAATTAACAATGAAGCTAAAAAAACTGGAAAAAGTAGATTATTGCTAATACAATAACTTAACCCAATTTGCACCACTGTGTGTTCATAAAATTAACGTTTTAAAAAAAAATAGAAAATTTGGAAATGATGGGTTCTGATTAATTTCACTTTACAAGTTTTGTTCCTTTTACCAGAAAAACAAAATATAAACTGGTACCAACTTTTGATGCATTAAAATTATTGTAGGATCAGTAAAGAAGGGGTTAAACAATAAGAATATTACAATAAGCACAAACATTTACACATTGGGAAAAAAGTGGTCAGTGACTCCCTCTGGGAGTAGGAATGACCAGTCATACAGTATATTTTGTGGTATTTTCATTGTTAATAGATAGATAGATAGTAATTTACTTTTTTCCCCTAGAGTCAAATGTTTTTTACAGCAGCTCAATAAATAAATAATAAATATTATAGCAAGCAACAACTCTACTGTCAAATACACACCAGAATGACCAAAAGGAAAGAAAATTAAAAAGAAAGAAACATTTTAAAAGAAAAAACACTGTGACACAGACACTGTGAAGCATTATGCAGGTGTATTGCTCTTGGTTGAAAGGAGCCCCAATAGTGTTTCCTGACACACTTCTGCTGAATGATTTGTTGGCTGAAATTACTCAGTGCTACTGTGTCAGAGAGAAGATGTGCAGCATTGATCATAATGGTACTCAGTTTTGTTTTTATTTCTCTTCCTTTACCACTATCTCCTGGGGGTCCAGCGTGTACCCCATAACTAAGCCTTTCTTTTTTAATTAACTTAGTGATTCAGTTGGCTTCTCTTGAAGTGCTGTTACCAGCCTAGCATACCACAGCACAAAAAATTGCACTGGCTTTTACAGAGTTGTAGAAGAGTGAAGGATACCGTTACTCATATTAAAGAAACACAATCCCTTAAGAAAAAAGAGCCTTCTCTGTCCTTTCTTATATAATATCTCTATTATGAGACCAGTCCAACTTGTCATTGATGGGGATCCCCAAGCACTGGTAGTGGTGTACCACTTTCACATCCTCTTCCTGAATAATGACTACGTATATAGGCTTTTTGGTGTGGTGAATGGATATACAGGGTGGTCCAGATCTAATTATGCAATTATTATTAAAAGGTGAACACATTACACCCCCTGTTTGACTGACAACCGCCTCCCCGCCATTTTGGAATGCAGGGCAGGTGCTGCCATCTATCGGCAACAAAAAGACTTTTTTGTGAATTCTCTATGTGATAAACTTAATAAGTTATAGTGTAATGAAAATTGTATACTTAGATTTGGGCCACCCTATAGTGAGGGTATTGGAAATAAACTTGATCCATTAGGCTTAAAAGTCAAGACAGAGGTAAAGAATTTAGGGGTAATTATTGACTCTGACCTAAATTTTAACTCACATATTAATTAATTTATTATTACTCCATTTTTTCACTATAGAAATATAGCAAAGCCCTTATAACTCTACAATATGCTGAAAAATTAATTCATGCTTTTGTTTGAGTCAACTAGATTACTGTAAGGCACTTCTCTCAGGACAACCCAAAAAAGACATCAATCGGTTGCAACGAGTGCAGAATGCAGCTGGCAGAATCTTAACTAGTAAAAGAAAATTCAAGCACATCTCTCCAGTTTTGATGTCACTACATTGGTTACCTGTGTCATTTAGAATTGACTTTGAAATATTGCTTATGGTTTACAAAGCCTTAAGTAATTTTGCTCCATCCTATACTTTGGAATGCCTGTCACCTTACACTCCAAATCGTAACCTTAGATCTTTAAATGAGTGTCTGCTTAGAATTCCAAGATCTAAACTTAAAAGAAGTGGTGAGGCGGCCTTCTGCTGTTATGCACCTAAAATCTTGAATAGCTTACCGATAGAAATTCGCCAGGTTAATTCAGTGGAGCACTTTAAAAAACTGCTAAAAACTCATTATTTTAACATGGCTTTTTCATACCTACATTTTAGTGTAACGCTGATATTCTGTATATGCATTGAATTATAGTTTTTATCATGGCTCTCAAACCCATACTAACCCCTGCTTTCTCTGCTGTTCTTTTTCCGTTTTTTTGTGGTGGTGATCTGCGGCACCACCACCTGATCAATGCACCATGCAGTCTCTACATTGATGGATTGAAGGCCAGATGTCCACATGACCATCATCACCTAATTCTTCCATGTGAAGCCTGAAAACCATGAGGACTGATTGAGATCATTTATGTTAGGTAGAATACCCCAGGGGGGTTTGGCAGGGGTGGGGCTGGGTGGTCTCATGGCCTCAGAACCCCTGCAGATTTTGGGTTTTTTTTTTCCCCAGCCCTCTGGATTTTTTTTCTGTCCTCCTGGAATTTGGACCTTACTTTAATCTTTGCTATTTAGTATTTCCTAATCTTATTTTTATTTTTTATAAACAACTTTCTTCATTTTGTAAAGCACTTTGAGCTACATCATTTGTATGAAAATGTGCTAAATAAATAAATGTTGTTGTTGTTATATAAATGTAATTCATTATTATTATTATTATTATTAATAACCAGTTCCTCTTTTTTGCTGATGTTAAGTTGCAGATAATTTTCTCTGCACCAGGAAAATTCTTCACCTTACTCCTATTCTCTGTCTCATCACTATTACATTCACAAGGTCAGAATCAACAAAGAATTTCTGAAAGTTACTTGACCTGGTATTATATTTATTGTCCAAAATGTACAGAGTGAATAGAAAAGGAGGCAGGACTGTCCCTTGTGGTATTCCAGTGTTGGTCACATCCTTTCAGAGATACAGTCATTGAGCCTCACAAAATGCGGTCTGCCAAACAGATAACATTAACCATTTTTTCAAAGATACCATAGGCTCATCCTCCTGCATATTTCTGAGCTCACCCCTTAACAGGGATGTCTGGATGACATTGAAGGCACTGGAGACATCAAAAGAATTTAATTCTCACAGTGATAGCAACTTTGCATATTTCACTCAAATATTTGTCTGATAGGCAAACTGAATTGGGTCCAGGTGACCTACCACAAGAGGGCCTGTTTAGTCCATGCTCAGCTTCTCAAATGTCTTCATGATGTGAAACTAAGTGTCTCTGGTCTGTAGTCATTAGGTGGATTACCTGCTTTTCTATCACTTAGTAAAAAATGTTCCTGTATGCACGATAAACTGAAATGCAGAAATCTAAGGTACACCATTTTAAATTTTTATGGTTGTACAAATCAGGACAAAACTGACAATGATGTTTTCCTTTAACTATGTGAAAAACAGATAACAGATTTTACTTTGTCATTATTTATTCAACAAAAGAAGCCACATTTTAGAAAACATTCTTGAAAAAGAAAACAAAGATTTCAGCTTTTATATTAATTATGAAGTTAACTTATAGCCTAGTAATCAGGTACACTTAAATAGGTGATGATATTTAAGTGCTACCACTGCTATATAAAACAAAGGTTTTAAGAGTTAGTACTCAAGGTTGTTGTAACACTGTGCCAAGAGCAAAATAAATCTGCAAGGACCTTAAAGAAGTCATTTTTGCTTTTTATGATTCTCATGATTCAGAAACACCTACCTATCAGAACCACCAATGCCAGAAGTAAACAACCTGTGTACTGTTAGACCATTAAAAGACATCTTCTCGCTGTTTTGGAAGCAACAAGAGAATATTTTTCAGTACCAGAGACTGTCAGGTGATAAAACTGAAAATGTTTCTTTTTGTCATACAGATCCTGCTAGTAATGCAAGTTCTTTGTCATCATTGAGTTTCATTCTGTTGTTAGATGTATTTTCCAATGAAATATGCAGAGGACTGCTACATATTTTTGTTTACATGACATTTTTTGCACTCAATACTTATATATGTATCATGAATCGAAATATATAACATTCTACTGTGTTTATATATATAAATTCTGATAATTTGTTGCAACCTTCGAGGAATCCCAATACTGTTACGACCTGGGGGCGTTATGCTTTTAAGATGGCAGAATGCTGTCTGAAGTACAAAAATGTTTTCATTATGTTGGGTTCCTCAAGAATGGCCTACTGAAGTCAATTCTGATAGTTTATGCATGTTAAACAGGTTATTTTGATTTGCTTGTGCACAGTATTACATGAAAACAAGATTATAAAATAAGACTATTCAGCAATCTTTAAGTAAATGCAGGATATATCCTATAGTAGCTTGTAAGACTTTTGAATTTTAAACTTCTGCTAATTAGTTTTGAAAATAGTTTTGAATAATTGCTCAGTAAACTGAATTATACCACCCCAATCATGAGCTATGCTTGAATAGACAAAGTGACACAAGGAATGGGTATGCACAGAGCCAGAATTCAAACATGTTAGTGTGGATAATTACACTATAAATTGAAATTCTGTAAAGTAAAAGGGAAAACAAAGAAATTTAAAAGAGTTTAGCTTGGGTAATAAAGACTAAACATTCTTATATGTTACAGTTTTATTTTTAGACTCACATATAATCGCATAGCATCAAAATTACATCAAATATAGGCAGTTAAAATGGCAACCATATTTTTAGTTTCAGTTATCAAAAGCTGATATCTTGTTACAACCACTTTTAGAAGTTACTAATGAGCCATGTCTGGTAATAGAATGGTATCCCATACATTGCTGAATCATGTGTCATGCCCAACACTTCCAATAGAAGCTTTGCCTCCAATGACTTTAAGCTAGAACAAGCAGGTTCAATAATGAGTACATTAATACTATGATAAATATTTTTCAGACCCTATGCAAAGCATTATTTTTAATTTTAAGGTGTCAGAATCTTACAATCACCGTTTGTACTTCTGATGTCAAATAGCATATTTATACATTGTCTTGTACAGTATGCATCATCTTGGGATTTTAGAATATGTTGTATGTTAGTTGTTCTCAGATCTGTTAGAACAGGAATATCACTTGACCAGGTGTTCTTTATTTTCATCATTTTGCCAACTGGTTGCTTTATTTATTTGAACTGTTTATTAAATTACTAATTTAAGAAATAAAAACCCTTTGTCGGTTATAAGGTGTGGCTGTATGCTAAAGTAAGCATGATAAATCTTCATACTGGATATGTCATAGCTTTTTTATTATAACAATACAAAGTGTGATCCATAAGTATCAAAAATGTATTGCTTATTTCATTGAAACAAACAATGAAAAATAACAAACTCAGATCATATACATTTCATACAGTAAGCTGTGAGTGCAATGGAGGACAGATGGGCATCCTGGCTGGATGACGGCATGACCTCTTGACAAGATGGATGGTGCCAGTGGAAAGAAAGGGCAGAAGCTGGAAGGCAGGAGCAGTTCCATCACCCAAATGTTTGGTGGTGGTGGTCCGCTGGAAGCATCCCAGTTTGAACACCCGCATGGGCTCATGGGAACTGAACCCCAAAAGTGCAACCCAGCTGGTGTCCCTGGGAGCTGCAAGAGAGTGCAGTCTGGGGAGGACTGGCCTAGTTCTTAAATAACCCGGAAGTGCACCCCACAAGTCATGCTCAGTCACTGGAAACCATTCTAGGTCCAGTACAGAAGGAGCCTGCTGCCTTACCTCAGGCAGTCAGAGTCAGGAGACAGCAGACAACACACAACAAATGGATGCAGAATAAGAGAAAAGAGTCATTGTTTTGCATGATTATTGGCTGCACATTATGGTATTTATTATGGTACTTGGTGTAATAAAATTCATTATTTGAACCTGTGACTGTGTTAGGCATTATTGGGTCTGGGCTTTGGGGCTTGGCGGTACCCCCAACTGATTACAAAGCATATACAGTACATGTTGAACATATGTAAAAGCATGATTTGCTAATGTTTCTCATTAACAGGTATGTTAAACTGATTTGTTAAAAACTAGATTTTTCCTGTGTGAACATTCCAGCCCGGATCACAGACAGACGCTAATGACACCAGTACCAAAGCACATGTGATTTTTATTTACAGTGTCCCTAACAGCCCAAACACACACTTTCTTTATTCTTTTTTATCTTCTCTTTATTTCTCTCTTTCTCTCTGTCTTTCTTTCTCCTCCCCTCTTCCTCCAGCAGGCTTCGTCCTCCTCCTCCCAACTCCTGCTCCCAGAGTAGTGTCTGTTGGCCCCTTATATAGGCCACCCAGAAGTGCTCCAGGTTTCTGATGAGGTGTTTCCGGCAGCATTTCTGGGTGTGGCGGAAGAGCTGCTCTCCAGGGCTCAGCAGTAATTGTAGCACCCCCTGGCATTGCCCGTGAATCCCAACAGGGCAGTACCGAATTCCAACTCCCTTCCAACTTTTTTGGAAGTCTGAGGCACCTCTACAACCCAGGGGGGCTGTCATCTAACATTCTGGGGGAGATAATGCTCTGGCCATGCTCCCAGCATGGAGGCATTCCGGCTGGGCAAGAGTCCCAGCCGTCCATCATAAAAGTTATACTGGTGGAAATATATTGCACTTTCAACAATGTTACCGCTACTTTTTCTTTCAGCACCAAGTTAAATGCAGATATACTTGAGGACTGAAACAGCACCATACAACAATGTGTAGCTATTGGTCTCAATGTCCATCCATCCATTATCCAACTCGCTATATCCTAACTACAGGGTCACGGGGGTCTGCTGGAGCCAATCCCAGCCAACACAGGGCGCAAGGCAGGAAACAAACCCCAGGCAGGATGCCAGCCCATCGCAGGGCACAAACACACACTAGGGACAATTTAGGATTGCCAATACACCTAACCTGCATGTCTTTGGACTGTGGGAGGAAACTGGAGCACCCAGAGGAAACCCACACAGACACGGGAAGAACATACAAACTCCACGCAGGGAGGACCACGTAAGCGAACCCGCGTCTCCTGACTGCGAGGCAGCAGCGCTACCCAGTGCACCACCGTGCCGCCCTGATCTCAATGTGCTTGTTTTTATTCATCATACTGCAAACAGATTCAAAGTCTAAAGAACTGTGGTTGTGTTCAGCAGCTGTTTTGCCCCTTTTCACGCTTCTGCATTTCTTTTAGCCCTGGAGTTTCACTAACATTTTACTGCATGGATTGGTGTTTGGTTTGCTTCTGTCTATTAATGTTTAGCTGAATAAACATTTCAGAATCATGTAATCCTTTTCAGTTTCTGTTATTTAATCACTTTTAGGACTGGGCTGTTTCATGGAAAGAGAAGCTTATATAATAATTCTATGTGAGTTTTCTGTTATTTATTTTTGGCCTTGAATGAGATATTGATTGATAGATTCTATGTATTTCTACAAGGTAAAGCTACCTTCATTACAACCCAACTGCCCTGATATTGAAAGAAAGCGTAAATGAAGAACTATGCCCACCTTAAAGTCATGTTTCAAGCTAGCTGCTTATGTGTATACTAATGTAATTTAATGGCTTTCACATTTTTGTTTGTAAAACACAGATTGCTCTGGCTAATGGTTTCACTCTGCTTGCAACACTCAGGTGACTGACCTTTCCAGCTTAATGAGACTTTTGTTTATTGTTCAGTAGAAGGTCAATGTGAGATTCGCAAGTCTGTTCTTAACTAGTGAATTAAAGGTCAGTGTGAGGTTACAGTCAGTATTAAAGAGACAGCTGGTGCGCTCTGTAACCTGCAAAGACCTTTGCTCTGTAGCAGTCAATCCTTTTTGCCACATGTGCTTTGAAGCAAAATGCCATACTGATCCATTCCAGGTTATTTAGTTTACTTATAAAAAATGCAGTCGGCTCTGATGTTGTGGTATGTACAGGAAAGGTTTGCGTGCAGCCATTTACATATTGTGCATACCTATCTCTCTGTCTTACAAATTAATTCCACAAAAACAGGACAAAATAATTCTATATATTTTTCAGATGATGTCATTATAGCAGATGTATACTGTCTTTAGAATTAGCCCCATTGTGCTCACCAACTGTGTTTTAGGACCACATTAATCATAACTGTTGTCACAACCAGCTAGGGGCCAGACCCAGCCAGGATGCCTTGAGGGACCGGGAGGTGGCATGTACGTCCTCCGGGCCACGAGGGGGCAACCGCCCTGGATCGGAGGAGGACCACGGGAGAAGAGCAAGGAGGCTCAAGCCTATTGGGGCCCATGGCCACCGCCAGGGGGCGCCCTGAGTCTCAGAGGGCCTGGGAATTATCTACTTCCGCCACACCTGGAAAGATGGACGATGATCCCTCCAGGGACGCCTGGAGTGCTTCCGACTGCTCTCCTGACACTTCCGCCACACCAGGAAGTGTCATCAGACGGAGCACCTGGAGCACATCCGGGTGAGAATAAAAGGGTCCGCCTTCCTACAGTCTGGGGGCTGGAGTCGGGAGAGAAGGAGACGAGGTCTTGGAGGAGGCAAGGAGGCATCCTGAAGAGAAAGAGGCATAGTGTGAGAGGCCTAGACTTTTGGGGACTTTGGGGGTTTGTTGTGCACTATTGTAAATATGGAACTGCATATTAAACGTGTGTTGGGTGAGTTGAACGCGTCCGCCCATCTGTGTCCGGGCCACTTACCACACTGTATAAAATGACTTAGTCCCATTGTAGACTGAGAGTCACTCTATAACATTCTAAAACCATTTCTTACCTTAAACAAGCACTAAAAATATTTGTATACTTCCAACCAAAAATGTTAAAAGATAAGTTTGGTATTTTACAAATCAAAGTTATTTCTTTGTAATCATTGTATATTTTAATTTGCCACTTGAAACTGTGTTCTAAAGTGAAATGATTTTTTAAATAAATTTTAACAATATGTTGTCTGCTCTTACAGTTTACAAAAGGGTTTTAGGGTACACCGATCCTTAGGTGATAGAAAAAGCCTTAAAACCTACCAAATACATCTACACTAAAGCAGCAAGGATTTTGATTTATCAATTAAGAAATGGAAAACAAGGCAAGAGAAAATCAAAAAGTACGGGAGAGCAGGATCAAGTGGTCACACCAGTACCATGGAGTGGAAACGAAGCAGTCAGTAGTACCATCACACAGGGAGCAAGAGCAATGGCACTCCAGAGCAGATTAATCCTGCTGAGCAGATGGGAGCACGAGTGACTAGGGGTCCTGTGGGACCTATGTAAGTAGTAGCACGAGAGAGCCAGACTCAGGTGTTCTCAGTGGGTTACCAGCCGAGGTACCTGGGAAGCAAGTTGAAAGGTTGTTTGCATTTGTTAGAGTCTCAGCCGTGCTAAGTAGACTCATTTTGGTGAGCAGGGAAAGCAAGAGTGGAGCACTGGAGACATATTTAGAGAAGCTGATCCTGTGGTTTTAGTTCTGGTTTTTAACTATTTATTGAACATATTTTTGTATCTGCACCTTACTACTTTATGGATTATTTTAAGACTTTATTAATCTGCACCACACTTTGGGCACGGTGGCGCAGTGGTAGCGCTGATGGCTCGCAGTCAGGAGACCCGGGTTCGCTTCCCAGATCCTCTCTGCATGGAGTTTGCATGTTCTCCCCGTGTATGTGTGGGTTTCCTCTGGGTGTTCCGGTTTCTTCCTACAGTCGAAAGACATGCAGGTTAGGTGCATTGGTGATCCTAAATTGTGCTTGGTGTGTGTGTGTGCCCTGTAGTGGGTTGGCACCCTGCCCCAGAATTTGTTCCTGCCTTGCACCCTATGTTGGCCTGGATTGGTTCCAGCAGACCCCCGTGACCCTGTTTTAGGATATGGCGGGATGGAAAATGACTGACTGACTGACACTTTGGGCACTGCTTGTTTGTATGAATGAAATCACTTAAAACCTATTTTTGTGTTTGTGTTTTCATTGTCCTAGTCAGTTTGTGACTTTTGATGTTCCAGGAAAGGAAGAGGCCCAAGGCTAAGGGCACTATGTAGGTACTTGGTGGGGAGAGAGTATTCGCTGTCAGAGGGTAAGGTGTTGCAAATATTTTCATCTGGTACTCTGCTGTTGAAACATAAAAATGCCCCACTTCAAGCCCTGGCTTAATGCCTGCTCAATATTCTCTCTCAGTGAAGCACAGGTATACTTTAACAATCAAGCTGCAACATGCATTATCTTTGCAAAAAAGCTCACGTATACTGAAAGAATAGAAGAAATTGTGCAACTCTTTTCACTATTATTGTCTAGTTTTCTACAGAACTAAGACAGCAATTCACATCTGGACATCAACATTTAATTTTAATAACAGGCATTTGGCAATGACTTAACACTGCCCACTGGCCCTGAATGGTGCCACATTACTGCAGAGTAAGGCAAACTAGATAGTAAAGCACACACCTGGTCTCCTTTTAAACAATTGAATCTCACAATAATGGTTTGCTTTATTTCCTGTGACACAGGAAATGGCCCAGTTATGCTTTTTTACAATATATTAATAATCTCAAGATGTGGATCAATAGTTGATAAAATTTTTTGCTTGAAAAAGAGATGTATTTGGTAAGTTTAAAGTCTTTTTCTATCACCTATGTAACTGTGTATCCTAAAGCCCCATTGTAAACTGCATGAATAGATAATGTATTTCAAAAATTAAAAAAAAAAATCCTTCAATGCAGAACACAATTTCAAGTTGCAAAAGACCATGATTGTGTAGAAATTATTTTGACTTGAAAAATACCAAACTTATGCTTTAAGAACTTTCAAATGACAATCTTGGGCCATGCTTAATTAAATAGCATTGCATTTCTTTATCATTTCTAAGTCACACAGTGTAGTGTAGTAAATCTGAGTAATTTGAAAAGAATTGTACAGTAGAAGATAAGTACAGGTATCAAAATGAGGTACAGTAAATCATTAAGAGTGCCCACAATTTGATAGAATTCAATACATTGGGAAAACAGCTTTTTTTAAAGCACATTGCACAAATTCATGGGTAGCTTTAATTGTTATGTAAGAAACCGCATCAAACAGAACACCCATCATGCACACATCCTCATTCATACTCACACAGGAGGTAATTTGTAACAACCAATAAAGAAACTTTCATGTCTCTTGTAATGTGAGATGAAAACCAGAGCATACATACAATTGTGTGCAGGATTCAAAGCCAGAACACTAGACCAATTAGGTGGCAGCACTGATTACTTTGACTCAGTGCCACCCACAGCATGTGCCATTAACAGTCTACATATAAAATGCTAAGGCCTGTCTACCTGTCACTTTAGTGTTTACAAACTAATGGTTCTAGAACCTTAATCTTTGTCTAAATTGAAAGCTTATGACCTGTTATGTTTTAGAAATTCAAAAACACTTTATGCAGTGGCTGTTTCATCATGTGGTGGGTGCAGTAATGTGCTCTACCAGTGCATGCTCCCCAAATTGACCTGACCTGAACCTAGTGGGCACTTTATTGGTTTTGGTTTATTGTAATTAAAGCACAGGCCCTACAAGCTCGCCTATTCATAATTCTCCAGAACATGGTACATACAACTTTAGAATTCACAATTAAATGCAAGTTCTTATATTTGTAAACAATAATTTTGATTAGCGAAATTCACCAGAGTTTTTGAAGTGAATATGCTGTGTGTGCCAGTTACCTTGTTCGTCAAATATTTTTCTGGAAATTCGCCATGTGGCTGGCGTAGGTGAATATTTTTTGAGCACCCCATGATACTTGCAAGGCCAATGTGACATTACAGAGCAGTAACAGCCATGTCCAGAACTTTGACGCATGTTTACTGTAAGATCCCTGCGCCATGGTCAACACTGGGTCACGAGCACACAAGAAAAGCAAAAGCCATATCGCGTTTGTCAGTGCTACACAATATTTTCTGCTGTCTCTAACCACACTCATTTCATCAAATGAAAACCTCATTCTTCCATTCGCAATTCATTCACCCCCCCCCCTTTGGTTTCAATCCCACATGTGTTTAAAAAAATAAACAAAAAAACTTGCAGTTTTTCATTTTATCTGATTATAATAAGAAAATTACCAGTACTGTATAACACTATACCAGTATATAACACTGATACCTGTGAGCTGGCAGAGCAGCAGATTAGTCATGTGCCCAGCTACAATCCCAAAACAAGTCTAAGGGACCCCCACCTTCCCTTCAGCAGAAAACACAAAACACCCTAAGAAAAAATAAAATCAAAAGATTTATTACTTTTTACAAGGCTGTCCTTTTCTTCTTGCTGAAAGTATCTGCACGATAAATCATAAACAGAAACAGACATACTAGCTGCGTCAAATGATGCAACGTGCCAGTCCCGTTTTGTGGCATGGCCAATGTTTGCCCCTTGAATAGAACTCTGTGAGCACAATCAATGATGTATTATTTTACTTATTTCTAGTTTGATGCTGTTTGTTGCATTTTGTTTGTTGTATTCCTTCCATCTGCATCGTTTATGTTTGAGGCACAGTGGCACAGAGGTTACCACTGCTGCTTCACAGCTCAGATCACATAGTTGGCTACGATAATCGGATCAGCATAGCTGGCAGATTGTTCCTGAGCCCTCAGGGATTCTTAAAAGACTACTCCACCATTATAAAATCCTTAAAGCTAGTTCAGTTTCTCCTCCCCCATTTCTCCTTCAATGTATTTTGCAAAATTCTGCAAAGTTTGCATATATTTCTGTGATTTTCCCAAACGAACAAAAAAAACAAACAAATTCTACAGGGTTCATTTATCACGAATAAGCAACAGGTGAACATTTCACCATTGCTTATATCTAGCCTTTTTTTTCAATTTTCTTTGGGATTTATAAAGTTTCTATCTATCTATCTTTTTATTTTAGGACCACAGGTTTGCGTGTTCTACTAGTAACTTTAATATACTACCATCAAATAAGTAATGAATGACTAATGTAGGGAAGTACATTGAAAGTGCTTAATTAGCAAACTTTTTATGGTGCACAGATGATTAAGTCCCCCCAAACAGAATAATGATTTTATGTGTGAGGTCTGGGTACCAATTTCAAGTAGGAGACATGCTGCATGTGTTGGGTGAAACTTTTTTTTTACATTAATATTAATGTGTAAAAAAAACCCATAATATTATTATTTTTAATAACAGTAGACTGCGGTGGGCTGCCCGGGGTTTGTTTCCTGCCTTGCGCCCTGTGTTGGTTGGGATTGGCTCCAGCAGACCCCTGTGACCCTGTAGTTAGGATGTAGCGGGTTGGCTGATGGATGGATGGATAACAGTAGAACTTCTGTTCATATGCATTTTCTATACTTTTCTTTTTCTTTTCTGCTTGTACTTGAGCCAGAGGACACTTCTCAAGTAACACTGTGCCCACTCCCTCATTTGCATTTCAGTCACAACACACTCTACTCTGGCAGCATGTTTTTGGACTTGAGGTGGAAACTGGACCATAAGAGGAAATTCACACAAATGCTGAATATAGCTTTGTACTCTATAAAGAATGCACTTCCTACTTTACAACTCAAGAGCACATTTAACAAAAATCGGCCATTTAGGTTAACATAGCTCATCAATTACATTCACCTAATGATTCTTAAATATTGTCACCATGAAAAGTCCTCAGGGTCTTACTTTTATTAAACTAATTGGTCACTAGTTCCACATATCTGCAGTTCACCATGTGAGTACAGATTTTTAAAATTCCTCTTTATGTTTACATTATGTCTCTATTTTCCAACAAAACAATTTTAAAGTAGCAGATAGCATGCCCCTTACATGCTCCCTCCTTCATTTTAACTACTACAGACATTTATCTTCATTGGCTTAAGATGAAATGATTCAACTCCTTCAATCTTTCCTTATAGTGCATCTGCTGTCTTGAGTTTGGCCTAGGAGATGTTCTCTAGTGTTTTTATGTTATTCTGGTAAATGGACCAAAATTGTACACATTAATCCAGACTTGGCTGGATAATCGATTAAATGTAAACTTACTTACTTTGTATACTTTTGTATTGAATGTTACATAACATTTTAACTAATGTAGTGGCTGGTAGACTGAGCACTTACAGAGCAGGTAGGGACAGCTATCTATAAGTAATAGTGACCTTTCCAGAATGACTTCTTTTTCACAGCTTTCTGAAAATCTTTTTCCAGGCATCAGACACCCCACAAGATATAAGCAGAAGTGTTGTGAATAGCAAAGAGGTCTGGTGGTAAGAGGGAGAAATGACTGCTGGCATAAGAAAGGCCAGGAGGTTGAAGTACATTTGATGTATGCTGAGGAGGGAATTGAGAAAAGGTGCCAAGAGTCAGGGAGGGGCCAAGCAAATTCAGTGTGCTAAAGAGCCTCAGGAGTTAGGAGGAGCAAAGGATGAATAGAATACATAAGGGATCAACTACACATCTGAAAGTGTGTACAAGATACTTGTGAATGTGTGGGTGAGCAAGTTAAGCTGAACTGTGTTTTGCATCAGGGTTTAGGTGTGCATTTCTTGTTTTGGAGATTTCCCCTGTCACAATCAGCCAGGGTCCTTGCCCGGCTGGGACGCCTCTTCATTGAGAGGACCGGGGGAGCAAGCATGGGCTGCACAGTACCTAGATGGCAGCCCCCATGGGTTGCAGTGGTGCCTCGGACTCCCACAGGGCTTCATGGGAGATAGAGTTATTTACAGCCCTGTTGATATCCGGGGGTGCTGCCAGGGGGTGCTGCAGCTGTTCCTGAGCCTGTGTGGGCAGTTCTTCCGCCACGTCTGGAAATGCAGCTGGAAGTTAGGCAACGAGCACCTGGAGCACTTCCGGGTGACTTATACAAAGAATCAGCAGAAACTACTCGGGGAGCAGAGTCGGGTGAAAGGTGGACGAAGCTTGCCGAGGAGGAATGGAGGAGAAAAGAGAGAAGTAGAGGAGTTATTTGTATTGTGTGATATTGTGCTTGTGGGACTGCATTGTGCCCATGGGAAACAGGAAAGGCATTTTCCACGTGGTGTAAAAAATAAAACATTTGTGTTTTTATAAGTGTACCCCTGCGTCTGTCTGTGTCGGGTTAAGCACTGGTATAGCACCATCTATTGTCACACCCCATAACCTAGAAGCAGGTGTAAGTGATCTTTCAAGATGGCATAACTGTATGGTCACAGTTCTGCCAGCTCCAATCAGACTGTGTGTTTACTTTGTGTTAAGTGTTGTGTTTTTTTTTTTTACCTTGGGTGGCATTAAATATTACTGAAAAACTGAAAAGCTTTGAAAAACTGAAAAACTCTCCATTTACCATATGGACAGAAAAGAGGAGTCAGATAAATCAAAAGGTGGAAGTGTGTGTCTCACAGTCAACAATAACTGGTTTGACAGCAGAAACATAACAGTCTTATCATGCTATTGATTCTTATCATGCTATTGCTCACTCAATCTGCATCTCCTGACAATTAAACACATACCATTTGATATTCCTCAGGAGTTTCCTCCATCATTGTCACAATCATGTATATTCCACCTCAAACAGACACAGATGTTGCCTAGACAGAACTATATGGAAAAGTTAGTCACTACCAGAATGATAACCTGTACGTTGCCCTCATTGCAGCCGGAGATTTTAACAAGGCTAGTCTCAAAAAGGTAATGCTACATTTTTATTAGCTCATTACATATTCTCCCAGATGGGACAGGACATTTGATCATTGCTATACTCCATATAAAGGTGTCAATGAGGCAAAAAAGTGGCCTCAATTTGACAATTCTGATCATGCTGCTACCTTTCTGATACCAAGATACAAACAAATGTTAAAACAGGAAGCTCCATTCACTTGTGAGGTCATGTGTTGGACAGTCCAATCAGAAGCTAGTTTTGCTAACTAAGAGGCACAGTTCTGATGATGACATCAATGTGCTTACAGATGAAGTAATATCTTATATTGGATTTCTCGTAAATTAAGCAACATGAAATATCATCATCAAGACTGACCCAAACCATAAACCTTGGATGGATAAAACCATTCGCAATGCAATAAACGCTCACACTGCTGCATACAACTCAGGGCTCATGTCTGGGAATATGGACAATTACAAAGCACCTTCATTCAATCTAAGGAGAGTTGTGAAAGCCTCTAAGTTTATATCACTGCAAAAGAAGCAACAATAGGCTTACACTCTTTATAGCATTTATGCATTTAACACAATAAACAATTCTAAGCTCATCATCAAGAACAGGGTCCTGCTGCTGAGCACTTAATTGTTTTTAATTTCCTGAAAGAATTAGACTAGAATTACATGATGCCCTTTTATAAACTCTCTAAAATTAAGTTATTTAAGATGGTATTTATTTAGTTATCTTTTATCACATGTTTATAATGTTTAACTGTTTGTTCTTGTTGTAATTCAGCGACACAAAAAGGCAAAACATGGTGAACAGACCAAAATCAGAACAAAGCCAGGCCAGGGGCTTCACGTATAAATAATGCATACGCACAAAAATGTTGCTTACACCCATTTCCACACTCAAATCGTGATGTATAAAACCTAAACTTGGCATAAGCCACAAACATTTTCATGTTAGCTCAATCCCTGGCGTACTCAAGTTTTCCACTCGGTTTTGCAAACTGGCAGCACACAGCGTCAAAGCAGTGCTTTTGTTCCAGTGTGGTTTGACTTTCTTTTTTAGATCCACATCCCTGACGCAGCTTTATCATATACACTGAAATTAACTGCATATTTTTTATAAGTTTAAGGCATCTCATTGTAATTAACCTGTAACAATATAATGGTCCACGGAATGGCCAAACTATTCCAAATATCATAGCTGCTTTAGCATTGTTACTCTCAATGCACCTTCTTCTTCTTCTTTCAGGTGCTCCTGTTAGGGGTTGCCACAGCGGATCACCTTTTTCCATATTACTCTCACTGCACCACTCGGAGTATTTATATCACTGTATCTGAGTGTGGAATCACAGCCCTACAGCAGCTAATCGGAAAGAGAATTATCGGTATACAGCATCTGGCACACGCTGCCTAAGCCATGCTGCCTATTTGAACTGCTCTCATATGGAAAACGCTTCAGAGCCTTTCCTGTATTGACCTCGCGGTTCAGAAACAGTTCCATCCCAAGAATTATAAATGCAATCAATCAGTCCATCAAGTGATCCTTGTAGAACTGTTTGTACTTATAAGTACAATTACCTCACTGTAAACTTGCGATACAGTTATAATATTGCAAAACCTGAGCCACTTTAGCGTGTATATGATGACAATATCATTTTTAAGATGAAATGCAGCAAAATATGTTTATCACATTATACAGATAAAATGTTAACATCATTTAAATAATCTATATTGTTAATAATTAAACATGTGAGGACACAGTGTTGTAGAGCTAGCAAGGAGCTGGCACCTCATTCAAGGGATTGTTCCTGCCTTGCGTTGTATTCATGCTGGGGCTGGCATGACACTGGAAGGAAAGATGGAGAGAATAATTAAACATGTACTACAAAGATATTTCAATGTTCCTTAAAAGTTTTGAAGAATTGGAGTTCTAAGCTTACAGATGGATTAACGTCTATTACTGAGCTGATTGTATGGCGATTGGGTACTTGGAGAAAGAAAGGAAGGACAGGAATTGGGGGTTAGTACATTTGAAAGAGACAGTACTGCTGCAATAAATTATTTCATCGAAGGTCAAGCACGGTGCAGCAAGCATCTTGCGTGAGGTAGGAACAATCTCAGGACGAGGCACCAGCTTGTCACTATCACTGCGCCACCATGTCTCCATGTTTAATACATGCTTTAATTGATATGATATGAATACTGAAATGATATCAAGTATACATCTCAGTATTTAAATTATTCAGAGAGCTCTAATATCACGAAGAGAAAGCCCATTTAAGAAGCAAGTAGTGATTCACACACATAGAGCACATAGAAGAACACATACAAAACAAGGCCTTTAACATGCTACTTTAGTTACGATGGGATTTGAGAAACTAGTAAATTAAAAGATTTTAGGATGAAGTTTATGATGTTCTACTTTAATGACAAAATAAACTACGTGATTAAAGAGGAAATTTCGAGACTAAAGTTGACATTTCGAGCTTTTTTCCCACGGTGCCCCTATTTTTTTTTCTTTTCTCTACCCTAATAAGCTTTCATATGACACTCAGACAGTGGGCTACGAGTCGCCTTTACACGGCAACTGATATCTGACAGCTTCTTTTTATTTCGGGAACTGTGCAACTTTGTGAACTTGATCTATCGAGTTTCTCCAACACTCTCTGTCACTCAATCAACTTCCTTTTGTTGTTTATACCACTGTTTAAACCAACAAATAGTAAGATTTTCCTTGCCTCCACTTGGTATTTGCTGAAATTCTTCTATTTTCTCCCGTGCTTTTGCCATTGT
Organism: Polypterus bichir lapradei; assembly: GCA_026402145.1. NCBI lineage: Eukaryota > Metazoa > Chordata > Cladistia > Polypteriformes > Polypteridae > Polypterus > Polypterus bichir. The sequence continues at coordinate 19,803,456 of JANRMT010062821.1, read as the reverse complement.
CTTTTCACAGAATGCTGAGCTTAAGGGCTATTTATATTGATTTGCATATTCAAAGAGGCGTAATTCTGGGAGGAGTTGGGGAGTGGCAGCAGGCGCGCTCACATGCGTTACTTTTCACACTGACCAGGATTTATGTAGCGGAAGAACGTGGAAGTTGGCAAACACACAGATTTATGCATCTGGATTTTTTTGTGCATATGAACATTTCCGCTTTTGTCTGTACGCCATGTTTTAGTGTGAATTCTACACACAGCGTTATGCACGAGGACCCAGAACTTTACTGGTTCTGCATGTGAAACAGGTCTCATCCCAGACTACCTGGCCCCAAACTCAAAAGGTAGGCTGCATGAAAAATTCAAAACTGTTCAAAATACACAAAAATGACTTTCAAGAGAGAATATAACTGCAAACCTCAGGCATTTAAGAGATTAAAAAACAAAACAATGTTCTTTAAATATTAAAGAATACAGGGACTGACATGGTTAAAAGAGATGTTAAGATGAGACATGACAGAAGAGTTCAATATTATGAATGGAATTTGTACAGTAGATTTCAGCTGTTACTAGAAACTAACATGAAAAACAGTAAACTAGTAGCTACTAAAAAAGTTTGACAACAAGAACACAAGGGCACAGATGGAAGCTAGATAAGGGTAAGCTTTACATAAATATTAGAGTTTCTAATCACACAGTTGACCATCTATATACTTATGGAATAAATGAACATGCAGGAGTGTAGGTAGTTGTAGTTTAGAGATCTGCAAAATTGGATGACATTTTGCAAAAGTTAGATGGACTGTGATTCTTGAAGTATATTGGGTTGAATTGTCTTTTCTTGTAAAAATGGTTATGTTTTTATGTCCTTAGCAGGAGCAGGAAGAGGTTTTCCCTGAACAGCTGAAACCTTCCATAACAAAAAGATCAAAATGGTTGATATTTAATGAATAAGGCACTGATATCTTACAGAGAGCAAGACAGAGTACTTATTATCAAGAAGAGTTCAATTACCAAAGGCTGAAATCCACTATCAAAGTGAAAGGTCAATACGGGTTCATAGTCAGGACCCATATTATCTTGCTCATTTAAAGATAGCCAATATTACCACATGACCATGCTTCCTACCAATGTGTAGTGTTACCCATTTCAAACTTGATACCTTCATTACGTATATTACCATCATAATCCAAAAACAGCAAAACATAAATAAAACAGAAGATTAAAAAAGCAAAACTTTCAAGGTTTACAATGTAAATGTGACATCATTAAAGTATAAGAGAGGTTAGAGATGCACAGTATACCAGGTACTGAAAAATTTAAAACAGTACAGTGTGGATTTTTAAAATAGTACATTGGAACTGGAAGTAAACTGCAATTTTCAAAGACTTTGTGCTCTGTTTTTTGTTCCTCTGCTCTCTGACGTACTGGGCATTGCATGGTGATTAAACCCGCTCCCCCTCTTCACAGCACAGGAAAATTAAAAGTGGAAGTGCTACTTGTGGCAAGGTAGGGAGGAATGTGATTAAGTGGCCCAAAAGGGGAGTGCCTCCTTGCTGAGAACACCAGGAACCCTGGATTGCAATGGGGGTGGGTGGAGTTATTCATTTATTGGCCTTGGTACCATCTCGGTACAAGTACAGAAGTCCAAAAGCTGGTATGGATACCAAAGCCAAAATTTTAGCACTGATCCAACACTAAGAAGAGTAGCTACCGCATTTGTTAGGACAGGTTGATCCCTGTGTAGTTTGTCCCTGGGAGGCTTAATGTTTGGTTTATTTTAAATAGTTGTACTAATTGGCCAATTTTCTTACAAATTCTCCCTAAAGACCATAATGGTAAATTGGAAATTGGTCAATAACAATGCTCGTATCCAAATTTGATTTTTTTCAGAGATTTACCAATGGCAATTTAGTGAGAGATTTTAATTTCAAAGAAATGTTCTTATAAGAGAAGGCACAAACACTACAATATTGTTCTGTCAGTACAAACTGTCAAAAGCTTTCTAACATAATGCTATAACCTGTAAGAATGTTTTAGTTTTTAGACAGTTAGTGCAAAACAAGCAGCAGTTACTAATGAACAGAAAAATCAAAGACCTGAGTAAATGTTTCATATTTCTCATGTGGTTTATTAAGGGATATAACTTCCTTTCAAAGATCGAATTGCTTTGCTTGGCTCTAAATCTGGATTTAAAACCAACATTTATATGTTCAATTTTTTAACATCCTGCAGTGATATCTGACAGTTTCTACATTGTAAATGATAATATAGCCTGGTGTGCCAATTGAGCTGAAATGGTCAGACCAGCTGTGAGCTAAATTATACCATTATTATTTCACTACTGGGTGTATTTTTTTATCGGTATTGACTTGTTTACTTGCATGAGAATAAAGTACAGATAATTATTTTAACTGTTTACAGTCATAGAATGACTGTACAGTACATCTTTAATTGGGGATGTGCTATTAGGAAGCACAGACTATAGCCCTCAGTTACTCAAAAGAATTATAATTAAATATTTGAGGATAAATCTTTCACTGCTTATGTCAGTCAGTCATTTCCCAACCTGCTCAGTCCTGAACAGGGTTGCAGAGTCTGCTGGAGCCTATCCCAGCTATTATAGGGCACAAGGCAGAAACAAACCCTGGACACGGTGTCAGCCCATCGCAGGGCAAACACACATTCACAACCACAACACTAGGGCCAATTAAGATCGCCAATTCACCTAACCTCAATGTCTTTGGATTGTGGGAGGAAACCAGAGCACCCGGAGGAATCTCATACACACACAAAGAAAATATGCAAACTCCACGCAGGGAGGACACCGGACGTGAACCCTGGTCTCCTTATTGTGTGGGAGCAGCTCTACCACTGTGCCATCATGTTTCAGCTGCTTATGTTCATTACCAAATTATTATTAGTTAATATCAAATAATTACTAGTTGAAGAAAATGTGTTTCATGTTTATAAAATAAAGAAATGCAAACCAGAGAATGTATTCCAAAAAGTAAAGTGTAAGTGAGTTCCAAAAAAGAAATGCTAGCAATGGACATCTGTTCTGAGAATTTCTATTGCTATTATCTATTATCTGTTATTTATATTTTTTAACTGAACAACTAACACTTTAGCACAAGGTAGATAGCTCAGAAGTATTTCCTTTACTAGTTCCCTTGTAGTGGTTGCATCAGAGCAATTTGCAGAAAGCCAGGGTTTATTGTTATTTTTTATCTTTATCTAGTGAGAAATCAAGCAAAATGACACCTTTTATTAGCTAACTAATTTAGTTAGCCAATAAAAGGTGTCATTTTGCTTGACTTCTCACTACATTCAGAATTGCTAACATGGTACAACACCCTAGTACTACTATCTTTATCTAAGATAACACAAATATAAGAGGTCAATAAAATAAATAGAATAAGAAAAAAAAAACTTTTCAGATTGCAGTAACACATAGAAACTTTTGCTTGATATCCAAATGTGGTAAAGTTAATTTCTCTTCATGCAGCTTGCTCACGAATGTATATTGGCTTTAACTCATTGACTGATTAACTATTTATCACCAGGATGCTGTAGTATAGGTCTATGCATATGTCATAAATAATGAACTCTATTAAAAGTTGTAAATAATGTAAAGTATTTTTTCAGAAAGCAGCAGTCAATTAGTTTATTATCAACCATAACTTTCAAAACTCTGAGCATGTAAATAAATTAAATGAAGAATATAAAGAACTTACTTCATTATCAACAGTTACTTTCAAAACTCTGAAAATTTAATTAAAAATCTACATTAGAATGGGACCATGCAGAGTAAAGGCTTCAAAGCACATGTGGCACAAACATACCATGTTTCTTTGCACTGTCCAAGCTTGTTGAACACAACACATTTGCCGGTTGGTGACTGTTGGCACTCTGTGGGTGGGAGAACGTACATGTAATGCTGTCCTGACAACTGTGACAGATCCAGTATATTGTGATGTAGAAAAGTCTTCAGGGCAGCCAAAGTCTCACTGGGTTATGATTTTCAGATCAAAACCAGAACTGTTGATGTTTCCCACCACATTTTGCAGTATAACAAATGCACATTTCTCATGGCCATGTCCAGCATCTGTAGCATTCCTTTCTATACCATTTCAGTGTTTTGCGTAGCGGTGAGTAATATGATAATAGCTGCCATGCCCATTTGTTTTGCTACCTTCAAGTACTTTGCCAGCATGTACTATATACTCGACAAAATAAAACCATGTTTTGATCACTTTTCTGTATAACAATATCGCCTTTTTCCGCTTGGAGGAGACTTTAGGTGCTTATGATTTTTGTGGAGTTCCACAAATGTAAATCTTTCTATTTAAAAGCTGTTGAACCCTGGAAGCTGTTACTGGAACACTAGTGTAGAAGATATTGGTATATAGCACAGGTCCTCTGTCGAGAAAACTGTGCATCAGTTTCAGAACAATAGTTTCTGCATGACCAAAGCTAGATATTGCATCCATTTTTCCACAGTACACAAGGAGGTTGTATACATAACCACAAGGTTCACACAGCAGATATAATTTCATACCATATTTGTGATGTTTTCCTGGGATAAATTGTCTGAATATTAGTCATCAGTGCCACAACACCATTGACTTATCAATAAAAATTTCTCATTGTAGAGTATACACAGCTTGAAATGATGAAATCTGTAAGTTACAAATGAGACATAGCTTGAACAGTCTGTCACTTTCATGCAATTTATCATTATTGCAAAAATACCAGAATTTCAACAATAATTCAAACCTATCATGCTGCATAGCTTGTTTGAGAAGAGGTGTGGTAGGAGTAGGACCTGTTCTCTACTAATACCCAAATCTTGGCTTTTTTACAAGTACCATCAAAACGACAAGTCCCAAAAAACATAATTATTTCAGGTGTCTTTGTAGACTGCTAGATAGGGGCCCTAGCATTTGGTTTTAAGGCTGACATTTCAAGAAATCTGTCTATATGTCTATTTGTCTCATTTACCATCAACTTTCATCAAGAATAAATCAAAGGAGTCCATAGGACTAGACTCAGTAGTTGGGTTGATAGAATGGTTCTGTCCAGTAGTATCACGGTATTCAAAATCCACCTGTGGCTTGTACAGTAATTATCACCTACAAGTTGACAAGGGTTGGGTCATCAAATTTGGTGTCTGAGTTGACATTATCAGCATCTCCAACCGGGAGATCATGGGTCTCAGTCACCTCAATATCTGAGTCACTACCACAGCCTACAGGTTCCACATCATCCAGCTGATTGACAGTATCTTGATCATTATCATCCCATTCAAAATATTCATCTTCTGACAAATCTAGCTGTTTGAAAATGTCAGGACCGCTAAACCTTTTTCAAAACGCCATGACTATGCACTGTTTGTTTATATAGATATCTTATACAGGCTATTGCCAGCAAAAAAAATTCTATGGTATCCTAACTGAACATGTAGGTGGCTATAAACGGAGATACGAGATTTCTAGTATTCCACATCTCAACTGGCACATTGATATACGACTTAACTTGTCCTTTGTGTTCAGAATTTTAAATAAAGTGGAATTGTGGACAAAAAATCATGTAATCGTTTGCAGTAAGTTGAGCCAGCTTCTCAGAAAAAAAGAATTAGCACACCACAGGTTAGTAATAGAAATAACTGTTAGTACTGGAGATGTGTGGTGGTGTAAATGTTGTTATTTCATGCCTGATAATATATCACAAGGTGATTTCAGATCTTGTCTTGCATTGAATCTATTCCCTATTCTACCTAGATTAATAATAATAATAATTCATTACATTTATATACAATACAATACAATACAGTTTATTTTTGTATAACCTAAAATCACACAGGAAGTGCCGCAATGGGCTTTTACAGGCCCTGCCTCTTGACAGCCCCCCAGCCTTGACTCTCTGAGAAGACAAGGAAAAACTCCCAAAAAAAACCTTGTAGGGAAAAATGGAAGAAACCTTGGGAAAGGCAGTTCAAAGAGAGACCCCTTTCCAGGTAGGTTGGGCGTGCAGTGGGTGTCAAAAGAAGGGGGTCAATACAATACAATACACAGAACAGAACAAATCCTTAATACAGCATAATAATAAAAATTTTAGAAGTACGGAGCAGGATTTAACAGTAGATGATATCACATAATAAGATTTGGATATTTTTAGAGTCCTGGAGACCTCATCCATCAAGCTGCCTCCCCATTTGGCCATTCCACTGCTGAAACATTGCTCGGCCAGCCAATCCGATAAAAGGACCCCTTTTTCCCATGATTCCTGTGATCCTCCATCAGGGATGACTTTACCACAGGCAGGCAAACAACTTGGCAGGTGGGCCGTGGCACCAATTGCCACATTTGAGTACCGAGAACAGAAACAGAATAGGTGAGGGTTAGTAACAAATTATAACAATCATGTTACTTATGTTTTAGTGCTAATGACTAACAACAGAGATGCAGTATGTACAGTTTATCAGCAGCTCTATTCAGAATATGCTAAACTGAAGTACTGAGTCTTCAGCCGAGATTTAAAGGTTGGGACCGAAGGGGCATCTCTTATAGGAGCAGGAAGACCATTCCACAATTTAGGGGCCCTGTAACTAAAAGCTCGACCTCCCACTGTTATTTTATTAATCCTTGGAATCATAAGCAGACCGGCATCTTGAGATCTTAATGTGCGCTCAGGTTTGTAAGTCATGATAAGTTCAGACAAGTAAGCCGGACCTTGGCCATTTAATGCTTTATATGTTAAAAGGAGGATTTTGAAATCTGCCCTAAACTTAACCGGGAGCCAGTGTAAGGATTTAAGAACTGGAGTTATGTGTTCGTATTTTCTTGTTCTTGTAATAATTCTTGCAGCCGCATTTTGGATTAACTGGAGGCTGTATAGAGAACAGTTTGAACATCCAGTGAACACCGCATTGCAGTAGTCAATCCTACTAGAGATAAATGCATGAATTAATTTCTCAGAATCCTCTTTATTTAGAAAGCGCCTTCATTTCCTAACATTTTTAAGATGGAAGAAACATGTTTTGGACAACTTTGTAATATGTGCTTTAAATGACATGCTAGAATCAAAGATAACTCCTAGATTGTGGGCTGATTCAGTAAAATTAATTGGGATTCCAACTGAGTTAAATGATGACAAAATATTGCTGTGATCAGCGTCATTCCCTCCAACAATTAACATCTCTGTTTTATCTGTATTTAAAGACAAGTAATTCTCATTCATCCACTCCTTTAATTCACTAACACAACTAATTAAAGACAACATCAGAGAAACTTCATTTGATTTAAATGAAAGGTATAACTGGGTGTCATCTGCATACGAGTGAAAATTAACATTATGTTTCCTAATGAGAGATCCCAGTGGAAGCATGTAAAGTGAAAACAGTAAAGGTCCCAGTACTGAGCCCTGCGGGACACCATATTGAACTTCTGTGTATAATGATGGAGTACTGTCAGCACATTTCTGTACATATTGGAATCGATTTGATAAATAAGAACTAAACCAAGCGAGCACGGGGCCTGTAAGCCCAACATCGTTTTCTAGCCTGTGCAGTAAAATAGAATGGTCAATGGTGTCAAACGCTGCACTTAAGTCTAACAACATAATTACAGTGGAGTTTCCTTCATCAGAGGATATCGGAATGTCATTTACAACCTGTGTTAGTGCAGTTTCTGTACTATGACCAGTGCGAAAACCAGACTGGAATTTCTCAAATAAATTGTAATGTGTAAGGTGTGACTGAAGCTGACTGGTGACTACTTTTTCTAGTATTTTTGAGAGAAATGGTAAATTTGAAATAGGCCTATAATTATTTAGTATGTGTGGGTCTAGGTCTGACTTTTTAAGTAAAGGTTTAATGACTGACACTTTTAGTGCATCAGGTACTGTGCTATGCAATAATGAACTATTGATAATGGTTAAAATAGGCTCTGCAAGAACATACATGGCACTTTTTACTAGTTTTGTTGGCACTGGATCTAGGGAACAAGTAGTGGGCTTCATTTTAGTAATTAAAGTTAAGACTTCCTGCTCAGTTACAGGATTAAAATTACTAAAGTGCTGAATGCAATGTGCGGTAGGGTCTGCTAAGCTAGTATTTGGTTTGTACTGCGATGCTGAGATCTGGGATCTTATATTTTTAATTTTCTCATTCAAGAAGTTCATAAAGTCTGTACTGCTAATATCTGTTGGTATTTTGCACTGTTGATCTGATTTCCCATTTGTTAATTTAGCCAATGTTCTAAACAGTACCCGAGGATTTTTATTATTGCTATCTATTAATGTAGAATAGTATTCAGAGCGAGCTTTAAAGAGGGCTTTTTTATATTTATTAACACTCTCTGTCCATGCAATTTGAAAGACATGTAGCTTTGTTGTTCTCCATCTGCGCTCCAGTTTTCGACACTCTAATTTAAGAGCTCGAGTATTTTCATTAAACCAGGGAGAGTTTCTATGTGCTTTGATCACTTTTGTTTTAAGGGGAGCCACTGTGTCCAGAGCATCTCTCAAGGTCACATTATAATGTGATGTTAGCTGATCTAAATTGTTTTCCACGTTTACATTTGATGTTAACTGATCTAAATGGTTTTCCACAATTACACTCGACTTACTCAAGGTATCTATAAATTTTGAAGCAGAATTACAATCTAGATGTCGCACTGTCTTTGTTTTAATCTGTGAGTGCGTTGGCATGGGCAGAACTAAATCAAATGTAATTAAGAAGTGATCGGAAATAACTTCATTTAATGGAGTAATATTTAAATTCTGAATTTCATCTTTGTAAGTTATAATTAAATCTAATGTGTGGTTATGATTATGAGTTGGACCTTTGACAATCTGACAAAATCCTACTGAATTTAACAAATAAGTAAAACATTTGATAAAAATGTCAGTTTCCACATCAATGTGTACATTAAAATCCCCCATCAGAACTACGTGATCATAATTTATAAATTATAATTTTCTCAGTACTCAAAGCGTTATCCCCACAGGGAGGAACCGGGAAGCGAACCCACAATCTTCCACAGTCTCCTTACTGCAAAGCAGCAGCATTAAACAAAGAATGACACAGCCTTTGGACTACAGTATGAAGTGAATGCAGCACAAAATGGCAAAAATGGTAAAAAAAAAAAAAACACCAAATACCATCAGCCAGATTAGAATTTTACTGAGTCTGCAAAATAGGCCACCCCTAGGAAAACAAGCCTCAAAACTCAAAAAGCAGGCCTTTAACCCTGCACTAGTCTAAAATGTGGCACTGGCTTTGAAAGGTCAAAAACAGACTAAATAGTCAAAAATGGATGATAAGACAAAGTAGAACAAAAAATCTTTATAAATGAAAGAATGTATTTAAATAACAGAAAGAAACACAAAAAATAAAGCAAAACACAAAAAATAAGGCAAAAAGTGTTTTGTCTGAAAAGGCAACCCAATTTTTGGCTAATAAAATTCCAAGTCAAAATCAAATTCAAAGAACCTTCAAAGAACCTTAATTATGCTGAAGGAAGTTTTGAAATTACTTAAAATCAAACAACAAAAATCCTAAAACTGAGGGTTTAGTAGAGTGGTGTAATGAAATGTGGTCATTGAGGATGGGAGAAACTGGGACCATCTCCTCTAAGTCATCCTCTTTGCATATTAGGAAGTCCCTCAAGCCTCCAAAAGTTTCTCACCTTTTGAATTATTATTTGGAAGACAATCTTGTGGTCTTTTGGATATTGTTAAAGTAGGCTGTGAATCTGAGGTACTCCCTTCTACTAATATATAAAAATAGTTTCAGAGCTCTAACACTGTAGAATAAACTGGGCACTGTCAAAGGGAGAACAGATTAAAGGAGAAAGTGACGCCATAGAAGCAGTAGTCTAGCATAGGATATTGAGACATATAGGATGCCCCCAGGCATTTATTGCTTGCATAATGTAGGCATTTTCAAAGTGGCACTACAATGGACTAAGATGCCTAATAACATGTCATCAGAATTAAATACCGTTGAACCATTGCACTGTATATTTAAGGATTTGGCTTTCGAATTGGATTGATCGTAAAATTTGCTATTGTCTTGTACACAAATGTTACTAACTAGTAATTTAAATAAGCCCAAATGGCAAAAAGCATTCTATTGAATTTAATTTTAGCAACATTTCCATATATTGCTGTAATTAATTATTAAAAGTTTTACACCATATACATTAAGTTTATTTATTTGTAAAGATAAGATTAACACAGGTATCACTGAGGTTTATACATTTTGTGAATTTGCAGTCACACAATGGGATTAATATAGGTAATGGCCTATACCCCAACAATGATCTTAATAATTTTAAAAAGTAAATAACTAAATCTTGTGGACCGCGTACAGTACACCCATAAAAAATGAAAACACTCAACAGTGAAAAATACTGGTCCAATGAAAGGGTTATTCAGTCTAAACCATTTTCTATGATAATTACATCTATAAGACTAAAATCAGTTTTTGTATGGTGATTATTTATATGAAGTGTCATAGGAAGTCACATGGTTTACTGAAATAAGAATAGTGCAAACTGTTTTGAGTTGGTTCATTCAGTAAATTCACAAAGTAATTTAGTTCATACATTTAATTGTTCAAATGACCCCATAATGTAAGCAGACCTAGTTTTCAATACTATGTTATGTCAGTAAATTCAACTGGTTTGCACAATATAGTATCTGTCATGATACAGATCAATAAAGTATTCTGCTCTTATACAAAATATCTAAATTGTTTAATGTTACACGTTTACTTTCTTATATTTATTCACCATGCAGCACTTCTTCACACAAAGAGTTGAGAGCATCCAGAACAAATTACCAAGTCATACAGTTGAAACAGAAACTTCAGCAGCTGTCAAAAAGAATATGGATGAGATGTTGGGACAGCTTTGCAATTAGCTAAACAAATGAGCTTGATGGATTAAATAGCTATCTCTTTTATTAAACACCTTAATATTCCTTTTGTTTGCACTGAAGATCTTTTTAAAGTTAATACCATCAGTTGCACAGGTTTATTGGTTGTTTCTTCTTTCATATTAATGTTCCAATGTTTTTTTCTTCAACTTTGAACTCTTCACAATTCCTCATCTGCTTTGAGCTGAATAGTATGGAAGTCTATATGAATTATGTAAATGCTTTTTTGACTTTTCTTACTTAAATTACATCATCTTCATTGTTGGCTATTATTATATGATCATTTTTACTGTGTACATAATGTCTCTCTGCTTCATATTATGCACTCACTTTTGCATGCATGTGATGTCAGACCAGATATTTTTGATGTGGAAATCTAGGCAGGAATCATTGCAAAGCCAAAACTGACATAGCTCTAAGGGGTGAGATAAATGTCACTTTTTGTATAGTCTTCCTTTTTTCCAAAGGAAGACTGGTTCTGCAGCTAAAAGAGTATATAATGTTTTTTATCTCCAGATCAAGCAACCTTTAACCTATTGCACAGGCCTATGAATAAAATCTGAAGACCTCCTTATCCATCACAGTCTTTTCTAGACCTTTCTGAAAAATATCCAGATACATGCATGACAACTGAGAGATAAAATCATGAGTCAGTGTCATGAGTCTGACCCCATGTCTTCTACCAGTGGGTCATGTCTTCTAGACCTTAAAGTGAAGGCACCTGGGGGCATCTTAACTAAATTCCCAAACCACTTCATTTGGCTCAGTTTGACCTGGAGAAGCAGTTGTTACACTCTTGTCCCCTTGCATTGCTAAGATCTTCATAATGTTAAGGAGAGTTAGTCCAACAAACCTGTGTAGAAAGCTAACTTTGGATGCCTACACGCTCGCCTGGGTAGTAGACATAAATGACCATAAAAATCAATGAAAATTTTAAATAAAATAAAATCAATAAATATGGAATCTGTCCTATTGTGAATAAGTGGGATTTTTCAGGTTCATTATTGATTGGCCTACTCTCATGCACCCAACTTTTAATACATGCACACACATTTACACATGCTCACAATACAGACTTAATTCTTGGTTACGAGTGATGACTGCACAGCCTATCACTTCCTCAGTACTCCAAATGTTGACTCACTAGCTTTGGCTTGAGCATACCAAATGGGTGCACCCTAGACACAGAGGAGGCTGACCACTTTACCTGTGGCAAATTGCTAAGACACATTACCCTTTCCCATGCTGTTCAATAATAAGATGTCCTTTCTCAGTTATTAACCCTGAAGGACAGAAGTGGCAATCTAACCACATGAGTTGCCCTGTAGTTTCTTAATTAGTTCAGTCACCTAAGATAAAGTATAATAATTTTAAGAAAAGCAAAATGTATTAAGATAACAGAATAAAAGCAAAAATCAGTGAATAATAGTAAAAAAGCAGCAAAATCTGGATATAAAGCTCCTATGGCCATCCAAAGACTTCTTATCAAGCAAATAAAAAAGGTTTATACTTTCAATAATTACTTATTTAATAAAAAGAAGCACTGAACTTTTGACACTTTATTGTTTTCAATAAAATTACTAAAGTACTTTGCACCCCCTTTTGTTGACTATGTATGTCCTCATTTGCCCAGCTCATCCTCAGTTTCGTTAGCATTGGTTCCTGGTTTAATGTGCTAGGAACCATGAAGCCAACTCGGACTGTCACAAAAACACAAATGAAGTTGAGTGTGCAAAGAAGAAAGGTCTAAACATCCAGGGGCGGCCTTAGGCATGTGTAAACTGTGCACCTGCACAGGGCCACCAAATCCCAGGGGCCGCCACACCAATATACAGTATATTGAATATAAAACAGAAAGAGAAAATAACGACATAGCTGACAGCTGAAGCGAAGCTAATTCAAGTGGGCAAGTCATCTTACAAGTCAATGTTTTACCTAGTTTTAATAAAGCATTATTGTTAGCGCAATAGTCATAGTGAATATCTGGTCGGATAGGGGACAGAAGGCATTCGCATACCCATTCTAAGCAAAATGAAGAGATTTCGAGTACACGAATCTGGTTATTCGAAACAAAAGAGAAAGGCGGCTCAGGAGGCTTTCATTGTGTCACAGGAAGGAGCAATCCTGAACTTTATCATGAGTTAAACGCTTGTGTCATAAGTTAAACGGACGTGGCCATCTGCCATGCATAAGACAACATATTGACATTGGCGGGCGAAGGGGCCACCAATTCTTTCTCTGCCCAGGGCTGCCACGAGCCTAGAGCTGCCCCTGAAACATCATATTTGTATTAGAAGTGCCTTTTACCATCATCTAGCAGTAAAAAGAGTTGAAGATTTGACTGCATGTTTCATTCAAACGTTGGATACTTGTGCTGTGCTTACATTACCACTTTGATGTTACTTGATTCTGACTTTTCCTACAATCTGACATAGATCAAATTTTGGTGCAAACACCCAAAATCACATGATTTACAATGTTTTCAGATCAGGCAGAGGATACATTCATATCTGGTACTGATTCAATTCTGATCTTTCATATCTGATCATAGTTTAACAGTCAGAAATTTTTAATACATTTCCATACTACATTGTGCTGACTCACTATATTTAGAAAAGTGTGCAGAGTTCAATTTTGATGCCTTACCTGTGTCACTACATCACAATGCAGGAGCAGCCACATTAAGTGAATTTGTATATAAACCCTCAGGTCACACTTAGACCATGTTATGTAATGTAAACACCAACAATACTAAATCTTACTTTTTTAACAATTCTAATTCATGCATAAATATCTGCTACTGTTAACAGAAGGTTAGAGATGTGTTCCATTCTCTTAAATAATTTTGTAGAGTATGATGAGGCCAAAATTACATTTATGCTGTTGTCTAACCACTTGGCAGCAAATACAGTGTGTTTCTATCAACATGTTGGATGTGCTCACTCAAAGAAAAACATCGAAATTGCATCACAAAAGAAAGCAAATTAGTATTGAATGAAAAGACATTACTAAACAACATTTAACAGTAATAATATTACTAATTTCTTAGCAGAATGTACCCAAGGCAGATTATTAACATTGGCAAACTGATTTTAAGTGATTGTTCTTGCATGGTCACAGGAGAAATAGATAATTAATTGGAGTTAACAGTTTAATCCATCATGATAAAAGCTTGTGAATCTGATGAAGCAGTATCAGGTACTAAGAAATCACTTGAATGACATGATGAGTGTGTTCTGTAGTTCTCTTAATAATATTTCTTCCAGAAATGGTTAAAATTGCAAGAACGTGTGACTTCATTTCTTGTCTTCACTTTAACAATACTACTAATAATGTTATACAGTGCTTTTAACTAGAGCTGCAAGCACATTATTAACTCTTGCTATCTGCAGTTCTAGCGACCCATATATGAATCCTGGCTCAGTCGGTGTTCTTTCCAAAGTTTATCATATCATGTGGGCCCTTTTCTAAGGTGTCCATATGAGGTAAATTGATGACAGATTGACAAGTAGGAGTTTGTGTGTGAGTTCCTGCATTGTTCCAGATACTGCCTGCATAGGTTCTGACTTCCCATGTCCTTTTAATGAAGTAAGAGGCTTCTGACAGAGTGGTGTTCTGTATGTACTGTAATGCATCTACTTACAATTATCTGCAACACACTATGCAAAATCAGGCACTGTAGGACAATAAATAATATAATAACTGTTAAATGTCAATGCTGCCAGATTCAGTCCACACATTCGTGTTCAAGCTTTAAACATATTAAACATTATACTGTTGCTCTTTACTTTAAAGTGCTTTGGGCTTGTGTTCACAATAGAAAGGTGCTACACAAAATAAACCACTGAATGTGATTTATTTATGCAGGCTAAAATTGTCTTTTGACTTGTACAGCCTGCTCATTTAGTTTCCTTCATTTAAAATGCCATTGAATACACATTGGAATTTATTTAAGCGATTTATTTTTGAAATAAAGGTTACCTATGAATGTAAAATTATTTATGTGAAATGAAAGGGAATACAGTATTTGCAAAAAACATGTTATAAGTTGACATCTTTTTCTCTGATTTTTTCATGTGAATTCTTAAATAAACATTAATGCAGGGAATTTCCCCCAGTCATTCATGACTTATCTAATTTCAACCTAAAAAAGACATTTGAGGCAAGGGTCAATATCCTGGCAAAGGTCACCATTCATTTACTTAACCCAGTAAATTCAATTTCAAGGTTACAGAGCATCAGAGCAATGCTGCAGGACTGGCACCAGCCTCAGGAAATCCTGTAGTCTATTAAAGGTGTTCAGAAAATGAGTGAAGGTTTCACTGGAATACCCACAGAACCTACAGTACATTAAGGATTGTTTTCTGAAAGCACCAGATAAACTGCCATTTGCTGATATGGCAAGCCAAATTACCATTTTGCACATGGTTTATTTGAGCTTCTGCTCCATTTCAGATATTGAATATCTTAAAATGTTATTTGTAGAAATTTCAAATATATTTTCAGAAATTTTTAAGATGACATAAATTCATTCTAAGGTAATTGAATGTCATGTTCAGATATCTACAATACAATTCAAGTAACTCAAAGAAATTTCCAGATATCTCAAAACAGTTTCCTGGCCATTTTCAGATACAGTATCTGTGATATTTTAAAATAGACAGGAATTCCCCTTGAAAGATTAGAAAAAGTTACCTGAAGTGATTTTGTGATATGTTGAAATGAATTTCATGTTTTAAAATGCATGCAGCATTAGTTTAAGATACATCAAAATGTATTTGACATATCATAAAATGCACATTTTGAGATATATGAAAATGTGTTTGAGATATTGTTTTCATAAGAATTGCTTAATGAATGCTTTGAAGTCACGTCAGTTTTTTTTGTCTGGCACCTGCCGATTCACTGTAATGAGTAAACCCTTACATATGTCATATTGTTTAATGTGTCTTGATGTCTAGTTATGCAGGATGTCAAACTATTTGGGTGTATCCAATATTGTTGGCCCCTCTAGACTTGACAAACCTTCATTTTTAGACCATATTTTAACCATATTATATACTTTTATAATAAAGAGTAAACCAATAGGTGACTTCAGCAAAAATGGTCAGATGGATTTGAAGTTGTGCATGACACATCAACCAAGCTCAGAGGTTCACTTCATAATTGGATATGAAGGGTCAAAATTATTCTTTTTCACAAAATTTCAGAAAAATGGGGATCAGTAATATAAGCATGTAGATTATCATGTTGTGCTATTTGGAGGTTGCTGATTGTGAACATGTTAGTATTTCTGATATTTGATTCTTGATGGCACTAGCCCTCTATGAGACACTATCAGAGGGTGAAAAGTGAAACATTTTTATTACAGTCTAGGAATATTTAGACTTTACATACTTATATTAAAGTACACCCTTTCAAATATTTGTTTGCAACTATTCTTGTATGTTTACCACATGAAGTAAATCATTACATTTCTATTGAACACCCCGAATTATGGAAGTTTATACTAATTCCGACATTTCTTATAATGTAAAAGAAACATATTTTGAGAAATCTAGAAAATGGTGTTATATATTTAAAAAGGTGAACTACATTTTAAGATACAGTATCTGAAATTCATCATGAGGTACCTCAAAATATCAATTTAGTTTGACATATATATTGCAAAGAAGAGCTAATTCAATTTAGGGTCAGAGGCCATTTGAAAGTGTTACGCTCCAGAAAAGCAGAGATGATTAATAAACGACACTCTTCAGTAGTCTTTCCTCAGCAAGCCAAATTATAATTCACGATTAAAAGAACATAAAAAATTATACAGTAATCCCTCCTCGATCACGGGGGTTCCGTTCCAGAACTCCCCGCGATAGGTGAAAATCCGCGAAGTAGAAGCCATATGTTTGTATGGTTATTTTTATATATTTTAAGCTCTTAGAAACTCTCCCACACTGTTTATAAATATTCTCCGCACATTTATACAGTAAACCCTCGTTTATAGCGGTTGATCCGCTCCAGACAGATAAATGAATTTCCAAGAAGTAGAATTCTTTATTTATAAATCTTTATTTATAAATATTTTCACAGTTAGAGCATTGGAAACCTGTTTACCACTTTCTAAATACGTTTTTTAACATTATTGGAGCCCTCTAGACATGTTATAACACACTTTAGTCAAAAGTTTAAACTGTGCTCCATGACAAGACAGAGATGGCAGTTCTTTCTCACAATTAAAAGAATGCAAACGTATCTTCCTCTTCAAGGTGCGCATCAGGAGCGGAGAATTTCAGAGAGAGAGAGAGAGTAAAGTAAACAATCAAAAATCAATAGGGCTGCTGCGCTTTTAAGTATGGAAGCACCGCGATAAAGCGGCGCAATGAAGGGATCAATGTGAAGGTAGCCTTTCAGCATTTTTTTACAGGCGCGTCCGTATCTTCTAAGCAAACAGCCACTGTGCAAACAGCCCCTCTGCTCACATCCCCTCCGTCAGGAGCAGTTAATGGTGCCAATCATACGCCTCCCTGATGGTATTGCATGATGGATAAGTATCTGCCTGTATTTCTCAGAGAGAGTGAGAGACAGAGAAAAACTAACAATGAAAAATCAATACGGGCTGTTAGAGCTTTTAAGTGTGCGAAGCTGCGCGCGGGAAGCATATCGTATATCATTGAGGAGTTTTATTTAATATGTAATACGTGCTCTGATTGGGTAGCTTCTCAGCCATCCGCTAATAGCGTCCCTTGTATGAAATCAAGTGGGCAAACAAACTGAGGAAGTATGTAACATAAATTGAAAGACACATTGTCAGCAGAAATCCGCGAACCAGTGAAAAATCCGTGATATATATTTAGATATGCTTACATTTAAAATCCGCGATGGAGTGAAGCCGCGAAAGTCGAAGCGCGACATAGTGAGGGATCACTGTATACAGAATACAGTGTCCATTATGCCATCAAACAAAGATATCTTTTGTTTTGTTTTTTTCTATAATTTAACTTTACTTTGGTTTTGCCAAAAGGATGGACATGGCTGTGGTGAATACGTATTTTAAGAAGAGGAAGGAACATAGGGTGAGATACAAGGGTGGAGGAAGATGCACACAGATGGATTACATCCTATGCAGAAGAGTCAATCTGAAGGAGATTGAAGGCTGCAAAGTGGTGGCAGGGAAAGTGTAGTTAAGCAGCATAGGTTGGTAGTCTGTAGGATGACATTGGAGATAAAGAAGAAGAAGAGAGTGAGGGCAGAGCCAAGGATCAAATGGTGGAAGTTGAAAAAGGAAGACTGCAAGGTTGAGTTTAGGGAGGAGGTGAGACAAGCACTGGGTGGCAGTGAAGAGTTACCAGACAGCTGGGCAACCCCAGCAGATGTAGTAAGTGTGATAGTAAGAAGAGTGCTTGGCATGATATCTGGACAGAGGAAGGAGGAAAAGGAAACCTGGTGGTGGAATGGGGAAGTACAGGAGAGTATACAGAGGAAGAGGATGGTGAAGAAGAAGTGGGATAGTCAGAGAGATGCAGAAAGTAGACAAGAGTACAGGGAGATAAAGCACAAGGTGAAGACAGAGGTGGTGAAGGCTAAAGAAAAGGTGTATGATGAGTTGTATGAGATGTTGGACACTAAGGAGGGAAAAAAGGACCTGTACTGACTGGCTAGACAGAGGGACCTAGCTGGGAAAGATGTGCAGCAGATTTGGGTGATAAAGGATAAAGATGGAAACATACTAACCAGCGAGGAGGGTTTGTTGAGCAGATGGAAGAGTACTTTGAGAGGCTGATGAATGCAGAGAATGAGAGAGAGAGAAGGTTGGATGATGTGGATATATTGAATCAGGAAGTGCAACGGATTAGCAAGGAGGAACTAAGAACATCTATGAAGTATATGAAAAATCAAAAGGCCGTTGGTCCAGATGACATACCTGTGGAAGCATGGAGGTGTTTAAGAGAGATGGCAGCGGAATTTTTAACCAGATTGTTTAATGAAATCTTAGAAAGTGAGAGGATGCCTGAGGAGTGGAGAAGAATTGTACTGGTACCAATATTTAAGAATAAGGGGGATGTGCAGAACTGTAGTAACTACAATGGGATAAAATTGATGAGCCACTGCATGAAGTTATGGGAAAGAGTAGTGGAAGCTATGTTAAGAAATGAGGTGATGATTAGGGAGCATGAGTTTGGTTTCATACATGGAATGAGCACCACAGATGCAATGTTTGCTCTAAGTGTGTTGATGGAGAAGTATAGAGAAGGCCAGAAGGAACTGCATTGCATCTTTGTGGACCTTGAGAAAGCATATGACAGGGTGCCTCAAGAGGAGTTCTGGTATTAGTATGAGGAAGTCGGGAGTGGCAGAGAAGTATGTAAGGGTAATACAGGATATGTACGAGAAAAGTGTGACAGTGGTGAGGTCAGCGGTAAGAGTGACGGATGCATTCAAGGTGGAGGTAGGATTACATCAGGAATCGGCTCTGAGCCCTTTCTTATTTGTAATGGTGATGGACAGGTTGACAGATGAGATTGGACTGGAGATATTTGCTGATGACATTGTGAACTGCAGCGAGAGTAGGGAGCAGGTTGAGGAGACCCTGGAGAGGTGGAGATATGCTCTGGAGAGGAGAGGAATGAAGGTCAGTAAGAACATGACAATACATGTGTGTAATTGAGAGGGAGGTCATTGGAATGGTGAGGATGCAAGGAGTAGAGTTAGTGATGGTGGATCTGTTAAAATTCTTGGGATCAACAGTACATCAGTGATATATTCTTAACGAAAATGTGAACTAGAACTAAAGATATTGTTTCTCGTTTTACAAGAACGAGAACTGAAATTAAGGAAAACAGAGAAACTAAAACTAAATAAAAATAAAAATTAGTGATATGTGAACAAATTAAAACAAGAACGAAAATTGAGTAAAAACGAAAAAAACAGCAATAGCATTTTCATTCAGTCCAGTTCAGTTGTACAGAGGAGAAGTTTGCAGGTCGCCTTGAGGCTTCAGTTACATTGTGCTGTTCACTATGCGGTGATATTGTAACTTGGGCTTATTATACTCACGTGGCGCAACTTTCGTAAAGGACTGTTGATTGTTTGTGGAGCACATTTGGCTTGTCGGGTTGAAGCAGTAAGTACATGTGGTTGACGATGGTGAGTTTTGCACAGATGTTTAAGGGTAGAAAGCGAGAAAGTAACGTGTAGAAATGTTTTAATTACAGCACAGGTGATAATAAAAGCAAATATCGCATGCAAGAAGGAGAAAAGAGACTCAGAGTTTCAGTGCAGGACCAAGAAAAGTGAAAAAAACTAATGATAACATTAAAAAAATTTGTCCACTGGTCTGTGCTATAAATTTTTTTTCTGTATGATTCCAATAACTGTGATCATTGTTATAGTCAAAATCACTGAATTGGTGCATTTTTTGTTCAAATACAGGGGAGAAACGCAAGATGAGGCACAGACGTGCCTCACCTCACCTCGGACTGTGCTCTCCCTCACACACTGGGCTGATGCATGCAATTGGCATGTGCCTGTTGCTGTCTCTCTGTATGTCGCCAATATAATTTTTGCTGACAACATTTATTATACACCCTGACTTTCCACAGTCTTGCTAATATCTTTAATGAATGTGTGTGACATATCTAGTCTTGCTTGATCGGCCATACAACAGCAGTGAAAGGACACAAGACAAGGCAGACGGAAAATGACGCACTAAAAGGGGCACATGTGAGCCAAACAGGTGCTCGTTGCTGCTGTTCTTCTACTCAGAGGCTCTAGGCGCCAATAAGTTAGCGATATCATAAAGTCAAGTGCACTGCAGCTGTCCATTTATTTTTATTTTTTGTTCTTACTGACTGCCAAAATGGAAGATTAAGACTTTTAAAACTAAAGGAAAATAAGGAGGACTTTTACAAAAAAGTGACCAAAATTTTCGTGGAGAAGGCACCTGGACTTTATTTACAAATAAAGGTAAGACCATAAATGGTTTTCAATTTTATAAAAAGTGGGATCAGACTAAGAGAAAAAAATACAATATTTAAAAACTAAATTTTGACTTTAAAATATTCTTTTGTTTTTCTTGTTATCCTTTTGTTGAGCAGTCTGTGTTAAAGCATCAGAATTAAAAGCTTTTAAAAACAACTAAATATTTCAATTAAGGTCAAAATTAAAATCCGTGTTTTTTGTTCACCACTCTATACTTTCATTTGTATTAAATGAGTATGAATTGAGGAATTGCATCGACAAATTTAGAACTTATGAAGGGTGCGGAACAAATGCGCTCTCTCCACTCTCTCTCGCCGCTATAAATGTAACGTTCCTTCTTTGCCAAATATGTGCCTTACCTATCTGTGTATAAAGAATGCTGATGAGATTTGAAACATAAACAGTAGTCAATGTGCATGCTGCCAGCTGAATAGTGAATAAGCTATTCTTTTTGGTTCATATATTTGTAAATCTGACACTGAAGGAGTCAGTGCCTCACCAGCTTCAGTACTGGCAACAGAAATCATCAACATACAGTCTGCTAGCGCCAGTGGCCAAGGACCTTGTCTGTGCACCTGCATTACAGGCGTTTGTTGAGCGAATATTTTCACTGTGTGACTATCTGTGCAATGGACGTTATTGCAACATTAACAAATCTCCTGAAATGCGTGCTTGTTTAAAGCTTAACAGTAATGTGCTTGCACAGACTGGTTTCTTGGGTTGAAATATTTGATCTTGCTGACTATACTCATTAGGCCACTTAATCTGTTTGATCATTGGTAGTCAAGCTGTGTTAAATGGCATTATGAACTGTGAGTGTATTTTGTTGACTGAAACATAACTTGCATTGAAATATGTGTAGGCCAGCATTTGTGGTCTTACAACAGAAAAAAAAACTAAAATTGTACTAATATTATGTAAAAAGACCAGAACTAAATAAAAATAAAAATTGTTGACTCCACTGAAAACTAGAACGAAATAAAAATGAAAATTAATTTTATAAAATAAAATAAAAAGTAAAACTACAATTAATACAATCAGAACTGAAATATCACTGCAATACAGATTAATGGTGATTGTGGAAGAGAGGTGAAAAAGAGAGTGCAGGCAGGGTGGAATGGGTGGAGAAGAGTGTCAGGAGTAGTTTATAACAGATGGGTATCAGCAAGAGTAAAAGGGAAGGTCTGGAGGTTAGTAGTGAGACCGGCTATGTTGTATGGGTTGGAGACAATGCCACTGACCAGAAAGGAGGAGACAAAGCTGGAGGTAGCAGAGTTAAAGATGCTAAGATTTACATTGGGTGTGACAAGGATGGATAGCATTAGAAATGAGTACATTAAAAGGTTAGCTCAAGATAGACGTTTGGGAGACAAAGTCAGAGAGGCAAGATTGTGCTGGTTTGGACATGTACAGAGGAGAGATGCTGAGTATATTGGGAGAAGGATGCTGCCAGGAAAAAGGAAAAGAGGAAAGCCTAAGTGAAGGTTTATGGATGTGGTGAGAGAGGACATGCAGGTGATGGGTGTAACAGAGAAAGATGCAGAGAACTGAAAGGTATGGAAGAAGATAATCCACTGTGGCAACCCCTAATGGTAGCAGCCGAAACAAGAAGAAGAAGAATATCAAATAAACACGTGTGCTTTTATTCAAGAATATAACCAAAGAAAAAAAAGCATTTGATTTACTGTACATGTGGCTGTAAATGAGTTCAAAACTCAAGCTCAAATGTCAATCGACAGGGAGTTTACATGTATTCTTGAATGGTGCAGAGGTAAAAACTGCTGCATTATAACCTGAAGCTCCCAAATTCAAGACCATTTCCACTTCCACTTCCATTTCCGTTTGTCTTTTGTGCTTCTTTCACACATGGTAAGTGACACCAGTTTACAAGTTTAGTTTGAAGATGTGGTCTGGTATCACATTTGTTTCTGTCTCATGACGTTAAAGTTTTTGTTTCATTGAGTGTAAACACAGCTGACTGGGTCTAGCTAGCATTTAACTCTTCAGCTGATTGGTGTAACAAAACCATAAGATCTTTATTTTATTATTTCTTTTACTGAATTTGTTGCACAAACACTGCAAGTTTTTTAATCTCTTATTTCACCATGCTTAATGAGTTCTAATGTCTTGACAGTTAAGCAATGGAAGGGCCTAGCAGACAGTATTGTTGGGCTGTGCTTTGGGCATCGGTTGCCATAATTTGGCCCTGCCCTCTCTTTGCTTTTTCCCTATTGCCTATCTATTCATTAGATGTTAAATGTGTCAGTAATGATGGTCTGCTACAAGTCAAACATTGTTCTCATAATTTTGCTGTATATTTAAAAAGCTGTTCAAAATATTTTCCACTTACCAAATAAATAATGAAGCGATTGTTGTTAACTTCCTTCGGTTCTCACAATTTAAACATTGTTTAAGTGTTGCTATTTTAGCAGTGTAAAAGGCGCTATATAGCACCCGACCCGGCACAGACCACGCAGAGGCACGTGTATAGAACACACAGGCTTTATTCTTTTCTTCATCCGTGGGCACACATCTTCCCCGTGACCCACAGGCAATACACAGTTCCAAAGCACAAAACTATAACCAACCCTTTCTGGCACCACCACTCCTCCCAGGCAACCTCGTCCTCTTCCTCCCGATTCTGGCCAAGAATGAAGGGAGGTTGGCCCATTTTATAGCCCACCCGGAAGTGCTCCAGGTGCCTGACCAGCTGGTCTTAATTGCACCTCCGGGTGGGGCTGGTAAGTCGTCCAATGTGGCGGCTGGCTCTCCGCAGCACCCCCTAGCGGCCACCCCATCTCCCAACCGGGCTGTGGTGGACTCCATGTCCCATGGAGCCACGGGGGAGACTGAGGAAGGACCCACGGCCAGGGAGGCTGCCCCCAGGCGCCCCGGGGGAGGCATTGCACTGTCCATGGTGGCTCCCCCTGGACGTATGCAGCAGAGGCGTCCCGGCCGGGCATGGGACCCGGCTGTCCGTCACAGCAGATACAAAAAAAGAAAGTGTTTTCATAGTAGGAATGAAATAAAGATTAGAAATATTAGTAAAATCTAGACTGTTAAGTCATTCCCTGCTATGTAACAGGACTTGTATAAAGGTTTTATTTGATCTTAACATGAATTACAACACACCCATAAAGTGGTTATACATTTCTTTCTGTGATGGTTTTAATTGATTCTTAGTACAGTAAATAAAAATAAGGTTTCTCTTTACAATCTGAGCTGCAAAATAGTATACTGTTGTCTTTATAACAGCCCATCTTTCAAATTGTTACTTGCATGTTAAGTTCAAAATCTGCAATAATGGAAAATGGATTCCTAATTTGTTCTTCATAATAATAAAAAGTCTTTAAAATGAAGGATGTGAAACTTTCTACTTTTAAAGTATCTGACATATGCCTAATAATGCATGATTAAAATTGACATTTTTCTTTACAGTCAGTATGTTGACTCTAACAGATAAATAAGGCTTCAAAATAAGTGATTCAAAACAGTGTTAGAAAAACAAAAAACAATATGTTATTTATTAGAATAAAATCAGTTTGTAAATGGTAAGAGGTTAATTAATTCTTAGTATCACCAACCATATATTGTACCTCTATTGAAAAATATTTTACTTATCATAAAATTCCACTATACTGGTCTTATTAAGGTCAGACAAAGCCTTTGTTAAACATTTGTTACATTGCAATTGACTAGTAGTTGTAAAATAAATGGTCCCTAATGTAAACCAAATATTTTTTAGGAGCTAAGTTGAAATTTCTATATTATGCTCTTTATTAAATCACTCTACTATCATTGAATGTGAAGAAAACATAATTCTGACAACAACATGGGGACAATATAAAGTCATTTCACAAGACAATGCTTTCCAGTATGAATTTTTAAATTAATGTGAAGCATTTTAATTGGATTATACATTATAGGATGCAGGTACTATAAGAAAGATATATCATATTCAAGTATACTCAAAAAGAAAGAGGATAATAACAGTAGATGTTTAAGAATATATAAAATGTGGGCAGCATGGTGCTCTGAAGTGTATTGCTTCTTCTACCTCTCAGCTGCAGGGTTTAAAGTTTTAAATGCAGTTTCTGTTCTGAGTTTGAACATTTTGGCGATGTACACATGGGGTTTCACTTGATACTCTGGTTTCCTTCCATATCCCACAGACTCTCATGTAAGATCAATTACCAAATACTAATTGACCTGAATACGTCCTGTGAAGGACTGATGTCATGTCCAGAGTTGGCTCATTCAAAATACTCAATGCTGCTGCTTCCTTCTGATCTTGATACTGTATTGGAAATGTTTGCAGGCAATGGGAAGATGAATGAATGATTTAGTAAACCTGCCTTATATGTTGATATATGTCTACTTTCAAAATTTCAGTATGTCTTATTGTTGTTTGGACAAAAAAAAAAAAACTACAAGCAGTAGTGGAGAGGAGTGTAGCATACCACACCGAAGCAAAGGAAAGAAGTTAAATATTCATAAGTTAGGAATAGAATATTTTTCTAATTTAAATGTCTTTTTTTTTTGTAACATTATTGTATTTCAATTGCTGTTAGGCTGCTATAGTATTTAGAATAGTTGCCTGTGGGTTACAAAATCAGAGAACAGATCCCTTGATAATGCTGTAAAGTAGATGCAAATCTAATATATGAACTCTGGTGTCAGCCTGAAGATAAACAATGTTTCGATATACAAAAAGATAAATGACATTTTCTTTAAACATATAGCAACACATAGGTAAGGAATTAATTTTTTGTAGCTTCCAACCTTTCAATAAAAATGCTTTGTGTTCTTAACGCTGCTCATTAGCATACTGAACACGAGGATTTGGAGACTTTATACATTCAAATGATCGATTTACATTCAATGAGTATTTAAATTGTAAATGCTCTGAAGTGGATTGCCCACATTGCCCCTGCTTCTTCCATAAAAGGAAAACTTTTTACTGTTATGCCAAGTGGAGCAGGTATTTTATTCCGTTCTTAAACTGCTGAAAATAGGAAAACACTGTAATTAATTTCTTGAATTGACAAATAAGAATTGTAAGGTATAAGGGGCAAATGGCTACATTTTGCATTAAATTCAATGAGCATTAGTATAATGGAGAAGTAATCATAAGCTTTCAGATTCTGTTTGTCCAATACCCTCTGGGAGTTCTAAGAATGGTTTTATACATTAGTGTTATCCAAATTGGGGTAAAAAGTGAAAATACAGTGAAAAGAGCTTAGTTTGTTTCATAGTACATGCCTTAAAATTGCATACTTGCGTTCAGAATGTAAGTGGACAGTTAAGATAATGAGTTTCCCTTGTATGAGGAAGGAAATGGATTTGTACTTAACATGCAGCCATGGAGAGTGCATTTACTACACAATAAGAATTTTTTTTTTTTAAATTAATCCCTACTAAAGAACAGAAGATGAAGGCCTTACCCCCAAGAGAAATACTTTTATTTCTTTGCCACTGCATGCAGAACAACATATTGAGAAAAGGTAATAGAATGCTTTCTAGTATATTCTAATGTTTTTAGCTACTTAATATTTTCAGTGCTCAATAGATGAATATTCAGTCTAATTCAGTTGGAAATAAATGCCTTTGTTAACACTAAAGGTAAACAATATAACATTTCATATTTAATTGTAAAGAACAGGAGGTATAATTGTGCTGTATATATGAAATGCCTGATGTGTACTGAACTCAGTTTGACTTGCTCACTCTTCATACGGTTATCATAGTTGTGGTGGTAACAGATTAATCTAGTCAACCTAGTCAGTCAAAATGTACTTATTCTACTGAGGATTATGGGTGTGTTTTAATAGACTTCCTGGTCAGCAATAACTATCTTCCTCTTCTGGTGAATTTTCAGTTGGTCTTGGAAAAACTGAGAGGTACGGTAATTACAGCATGTCCTTCATGCAATACAATTTATTTTTATATAGCCCAAAATCACACAAGAAGTGCCACAATGGGCTTTAACAGGCCCTATCTTTTGACAGGCCCCCAGTCTTGACTCTCTAAGAAGACAAGGAAAAACTCAAAAAAACCTTAGTAGTGAAAAAATGGAAGAAACCTTGGGCAAGGCAGTTCAAAGAGAGACCCCTTTTCAGGTAGGTTGGGCGTGCAGTGGGTGTCATAAGGAAGGGGGTAAATACAATACAATACACAGAACAGAGCACAAGTAATCCTAAATACAATATAATAGTAAAATAAAAATATTACAAGTACAGAGCAGAATTTGACAGTAAATGATGAATTGATGAATTCCTGGGTCCTGGAACATCTATGAACGGAGATCATTAGAACATTAGAATAATCTAAACAAGAGCAGGCCTTTCAGACAAACTAAGCTTGCCAGTCCTATCCACTTGATTCTTCCAAAATATTATCAAGGTCTACTGTCTACCACACTACTTAGTAACTTGTGTCTATGGTTCTCTGTGTGAAGAAAATCTTTCTAATATTTTTGCGAAATTTACCCTTAAAATGTTTTTAGCTGTGTCCCCATGTTCCTGATAAACTCAAAGTAAAGTCTCAATCCATTGCACTAATTCCCTTTATAATTTTAAACACTTCAATCATGTGACCTCTTAATCTGCTCTTACATAAAATGAATAGGTTAATCTCTTTTCATCTTTCCTTGTAGCTATATAACCTAACATTCTGTTAGATTCCTTAATGGCTTTTAAACACTACCTGTAAGTTGATAGTGTTGAGTCTACTATGACTCCAAAATCCTTCCCATAAGATGTACTATGAATTTTTAGACCTCCCGTTGTGTATTCAAGCCTAACATCTTTTCCTCCTACATCTGCCACAAAGCTGTATGCTGTCTAAGTCCCTCTGTAATGATTCAAGGGATTCTAGATTATCTTCCAATCCATCTATCTTGGTATCATCAACAAATTTAACCAGCTTGTTATTTATATTCATATCTAAATCATTTTTGCATGGTGGGCAAAAGAAGGTTTATAGGTGTTAGTATGGAAAAATAACATGCAAGTTATGATTGCTACAGTCAAGAACACTGAAATAATAATAAGACAAATAATACAATAATACACAAATAAATAATAACACAAGAATTAACTTTATGTTTTCCATAATTACATCCGTATACCTACTTTTTGCCCACCCCTGTATATATCAAAAATAGCAGTGTCCCTAGTGCTGACTCCTGAGGGACACAACTCTCATCCTCAACCAATTTGTGATAAGGTCCTTGGCACCATAACCCTCTGCTTTCTGTGTTTGTGTCTATTTTATACCCATCTACACACTATATCCTGAATTCCTACTTCTTCTTCTGGCGAGCTTTGTTGGGCTAAATGGCCTGTTCTCGTCTAGAGTGTTCTAATGTTCTTTTAGTTTGATGTCCAACCTCTCATTTGGTTCCTTATCAAACGCTTTTTAAAAGTCAAGATAAATAATGTTGTATTCATTACAATAATATTATATGCATCACAAAAATACTGTATACAATGGGAGGTTCTCAAGTGCATCAGAACTTGATGTCCATATCATTCTGATTAGAATCACATTATCTGGAGAATCCAAACAGCTACACCAAGGGATTTGTAGATTTTTGATTTCTTCATTGTATCAAGGTGTAGCGGTCTGGTGCCACTAAGATTCACACCGTCAAGCTGACAGTGATTTATTTATTTTTTATAGAGGATCCCAGGGACGCCCCCAGCCTTGGCCCGCCCACACACACTCACAAACAAAGACAAAATAAAGCACGCTGGGAACTAAGGACAATTAAGAATATAATGAAATTGAATAATATAAATGGAAACAATAATACCACCCCTGTACCCCTACGGCAATATTACATTAAACATATAAACACAAACACCACTCAGCAAAGTCCATGAAATACCAAACCGGATGTAATGAGAGATGACGAGAGTAAGTCCAGAGATCTGTATGTTGAAAGGGAAGGAAAAAATAGTCCTACCAGTAGACACTGTAAGGGTGAAGATGGATGGATGGTTCAGGAGCGCTCCTTTTCTTGTGGGGAAACCAATGAATCCAAAATCAGTCCTTAGCACACAGGTAGACAGACGATCCAGACTCCCAACAACGAATACAATCCAAGACACAGTGATTAAACGACACACAAAATACAACAAAAAACACCTTTTTTCCCTTGGCCACCTGCCCTCCTTTTAAACTCCTTTGACCACCTTTGACCCCAACAGCCCCTGCAGGGACTGCTGGGAGATGCAGTTCTCACTAATAATAGCACTGCTACAAAGGAGAACAAGTCCACCAATTTTTTGAAGACACCTTCCTTCAGCTCATATGCCTGTGATATCATTCTTCATTATCCAAAGCTCACAACATGTTTTGATTGGGAAATGGAATGTGAACTCACAGTTAAATTGAGAGCTTCACCATATTATATTATAAAGTACACCATATCATTACACTACAAATAATTAAGATGTAGCTTGTAATCATTTTTAAGCATCAGTTGTCTCTTGATGTCCAGTTCCATTAAAATCATAAATAGAAAATGAGACAGGGTGCACCTGGAAAAGTCCTTTGCCCATTGGATTTAACTTGATTGCAGATATGTAAAAACTGCTCAGGCTCTGCAGACACAAAATATTGTATGGCATACAACTACTCTTTTGGCACCTTTGACAAGATACCATGTTATATGTGGTCCAAACCATGCTCTATGTCAGTAAAACATGCATAGACTGTGTTAGCAACTCTTATGACTCTTAGATACTTGTGTAAGCCAAAACATAGCTACAACATTATAAATATAAGGCTTCTCAAGTAGTTGAAGTTTATTCTTTATATTTGGGAAGCTGGTATTTGTTATCTAACTGTGGTTTGATAAAAATTTTTGCCAACTTTTTAAAAACAAATTGTGCACCACCCCAACCTGCTAGTTTTAAAGTTCTGTTTGTACCTTCCATGTGATATTATAAAGGCACAGTATTAAAGGTACTCTTATGATATCCTTTGTTTTCTACTTTTCTAAGGGTATATGTTCTGGTGCAGCCATTACTGTGACCTTAGCCACAGAAAAAGACCAAATTAATCTTCTAGCAGTACTTCCTTCAAGAATGACAAATTGTTTTTCAGCCTAGGATCATCTTGGATACCATATTGCTTTTACTTATTTACTCGAAATAGATTACCACAACCTCATTTAATGCAATCCAAATGTCATTCAGTATGGGGTCAGCAAATTCCTATAATGCACAGACATTCACTTCAACCACTATTACAGCTACCCCTTCTTCACCTGCTTAATCTGCACAGAAATCTTCTTTTCTTAAATGTGTCCCACACTGTTGGTTTTCACTGGCATATCCAAAACTTGCCACGATAATAAGAATTTTGGGAGTTGTTCAATTACAATTTTGCTCCAGATTTTATGGGAGTTTTCTTTTAAACTAGTCGTTTTCCACCTCACAGATTCTGGTGGTGACATTAGTTTTTCACCTTGTGGTTTAGTTTTATTTTTATAATATTTTATTTTATAAAATTTTTTAGACCATTTTAACTACTATATTGATTATTTACTTGCGATGTCATTTTGAGCTGCCTTTGTCAGTGCAGCACCTGCGGTTGTTGGAGACATGTCCTCCGAGGTCATGTACTGTCAATCATTTTGTACTGAAGTAGAAGTTCACAATTTAGATCATTTCCTCATCCAAGTTCATGGATTCAAATCCAAACCATAGCTAAACCTTTTTTCTAACAATCTTTCTGGTTAACAAGTTTTTCTTTAATTTTTTCAGCTTGTTTCTAACACTGAGTATGTCTTGTTTCCTAGTTGCTTTAAAAATCTATTGTGTTCTTTTTTACTTCACGGTAAGAAACAGACACCCTTTTGGCCATAATTCTCAAGAGCTGGTTAACACTAGAATTACCAGAGCCTATGAAAAAACTCGTAGATCCGTCCCACCTTAAATCTCTTCGCACCTCTCCATCAGCGTCTTTTGTCCTGTAAATGTGTCGACAAGCAGCAAGCAGCCTACTATCACATTCCCCCCACCGCCACACAGTTTTCTCAGCTCAAGTCTGTTTACCTGTCAGTTGCTTAGAGTTGTATAGAGTGAGAAGTCAAGCAAAACTACATCTTTTGTAAATACTATATCGTTGTTTGGAACACATGCATTTCATGTGTGTTCCGTGTCTACAACATTCTGTGTAAACACATTGTTAAAACAGAAACGTTTTTCATGTTTTAGTAATAATTGTCTGAGATAGAGGCTGTGGGCCGAGGACAGGGGAAAGCGTGACATCAGGAGTGGGGAGCTGGACTGGGCCCTCCTAACTCACGCGCCATTCTCCATTTGAGTCGGTCTACCTGTTGTCATGTTTTGGAGTGTACCTTGCCTCTGCTTAGCTAGCGATGCCTGTTTTTTATTTATTGATTTTTAAAGTTTGTCCTTTTTCACTACTACACAGGCGGAGCCGTGGGGCACAGCTAGATTTTAATAAAAAGATTTTTGATGAGTGAACTGGCTGTTCCTAAATTTGTATCCATACTTATCCCACACATTCCTGTTGACTAAAAAGAGTAAAACCTGACATTAACATTCACCTTACCAAATTCCTTTCACTTTTCTAAGTTGATCCCCATGGGACTACATAGGTCACCTGGATGAAAGGTGCTTTATTGATTAAAATTATTCTTTAGCCTGGGGCCAGGAATGGGTCTAATTAGTTTTATTGGAAAACACCATGGAAGTCAAATTTAGGCATTTTCTTGTCTAGACCCTCTTCTTGAATGAGTGTGAAAAGGATAACCTTACAAGATACATAAGATTCCTGACAGTACAGTTCTAAAGATCAATGGTAGACACTGAATGAAAGTCATGATCTGGAAAAGAGTGCTCTGCGTTCTCATATCTAATCTACTTCAGCAAAGCATCATTAGGAGCATTTTTTCAATTTACCATAACTGAAGCTGATTTACTTTGGCTATCTAATTAAAACTGCAGCAGTTACTAAGAAGATGGATAATGAAAATGAATTAATACACTCAGCAAGTTAAAATTTATTATTTTACAGTTTACCTTACATAGTGAATGGGTATCATGAAAAATAAGTTTACTGTATATTTATTAACACTAGAATTACCAGAGCCTACGAAAAAACTCGTAAATCCGCCCCACCTTAAATCGCTTCTTAAATCCCTTCACACCTCTCCGCCAGCATCCTTTGTCCTCAAAATGTGCTGATAAAGAGAAGCTAGAAGCAGCCGGCTATTCCATCCCCGACCAATTTAGAACATGCACGGACTTCTCTCAGCTCATGCCTTGATTGAGTATCTGGGAGTGAAGTGAAGTTTTAGAGAGGAAATAATAGATCATTATTTGGAACACACGCATTACATGTCTGTTCCGTTTCTACAGTAATCTCTGTAAACACATTGTTAAAACAGAAGCGTTTTTTATATTCTAGTAGTAGATGACAAAATGTAGGCATAAACTATATAATGTATGAAGCCTGAAGTCCAAATATCAAAGAAACATCTTCATGACTGCCTCCATGGCTCAATAGAATCAGCTGTTGACTGGGAATCAAAAGGTTGCAAGTTCGAACCTGCACCACTCTGTTTTGGGAAGTAAACTGCTCTTAGTCTTACTATTTTAGAATAAAAGCATACATTTGATTTCAGTCTGTAACAGCCGGTGCAATTTATGATCCTTGTAAAGGTTAGCTTTGTTTTTTTTTTTTTTTAATTCACTTTTCATTCTCTCAGTCACATTCAGAATCAATCCATACAACCCCATCTGACAAGGCTGTTTTCACATAAAGACGCGCTATAGCTCTGCAGTGTACTTGTGACTGCATTCTCGTACCAATGTTTGCGAAATGAAGTGTCTGCGTGCACTTTTCATGGCATTACACGTGTATTTTTTGAGCATGACCGTTTGAGCATGCTCAAACACAGGAACATATGTTGGTGTAAAAGTATAACAAAACAAGTGCACTTTTATTCAATACTACCTGTATAACCAAAGAAAAAAGAAAGCAAGTTACAGTAGGCGATTGATACGACAGCTTGCATGGTGCAATGCTAAGAAGTGCTGATTTCCATTCCGTGCTATATAAAATCATCACATTCAAATATTAACAGTTCCCACACACCCAAGGACCGTCCTTCCTACATTTACGACACGTGTACTTGTTGCAGTGTACACACTTCTTTGTGCTATGGTTCTTATTACACTGAATGAGCACCTGACACTGTATTTTCTTCCCTGGGGGAAGGTCCAACATCAGAGAATTTCCAGGTCCTGCATAAATTCACACCCGATCTGACGCTGTTCGTTTTCAAATAATATTGCATTAGTGCGATGATGTTTTCACATATAATTTCTCTTTCTTTCAGGTGTGTAATAGAAACCACAGCATAGAGAGAAGCGTGTACATTGCTTCTTACAGGAAATACTTTTACACCAACATATGTTCCTGTGTTTGAGCGACACTTTTCATTCTCTCAGTTGCGTTCAGAATCAATCCATACAACCCCATCTGGCACGGCTGTTTTCACATAAAGATGCGCTATAGCTCTGCAGTGTACCACAATGCATACTAACGCCCCGGCCGCCCCCCCCAACGGGTTCTGACACACAAACGCTGGCGAAGCTGCCTTCTTCGTATATTCTTCTGCATATTCTTCTTGCGCTATATGCAATCATCAGACACTCCCCATCTGCCCGTGTCGCATGCACTTTTTGTGGCATTACACATGTATTTTTTGAGCATTTCCGTGCCAAATAAATAACATTCGACGTTTTGAAGAAATCATTTTATGACACGATTTACCTTTATTTATTTACTTACTTCCTAAAGCCTAAAGTCACAAGTAGTGTGCAGAGGGCATGCTCAAAACTGTGTGTAATGCCACGAAAAGTGCCTGCTGACACTTTAGTATGCAAGCAATGGTATGTGCATTCTTGCTCCGATGTAGAAGGGAGCTGAGTTTACCTCTGTTACAGCGCGTCTATGTGAAAACAGCAGTGTCAGATGCGGGGGTTGGGTGTGTTTGGGCTCGTGAACGCGGCTGAGATAATAAAACTGACTAAAAAAAAAAAAAAAAAAACAAACATACCTTTACAAGGATCATAAATTACACTGGCAGTTACAGACTGAAATCAAATGTATGTTTTTATTCTAAAATAGCAAGACTAAAAGCAGTTTACTTCTCAAAACGGAGTGGTGCAGGATCGAACTCGCAACCTTTTAATTCCCAGGCGAAAGCTGATTCTATTGCACCACGGAGGCAGTCATAATAAATGGGTGTCAATGTCACATGTTAAGGCGGCTTTTTGTTTCTGCAGTTATATTTTTGAATAAAAGCGTAACTGTTGTGTTAGATTTGTACCTTTTGTGAAAGTATTTCTTGGATACTTCAGGCTTCATACATTATATAGTTTATGCCTACATTTTGTCATCTACTAGTAGAATATAAAAAACGTTTCTGTTTTAACAATGTGTTTACACAGATTACTGTAGAAACGGAACAGACATGAAATGCGTGTGTTCCAAACAACGATCTATTATTTCCACTCTAAAACTCCACTTCACTCCCAGAAAATCAATCAAGGTATGAGCTGGGAGAAGTTTGTGCACGTTCTAAGTCGGTGGGGGGATGGAATAGCCGGCTGCTTGCAGCCTGATTTTTATCAGCACATTTAGATGACAAAGGACGCTGGTGGAGAGCTGTGAACGGTTTTAAGAAGCGATTTAAGGTGGGACGTATTTACGAGTTTTTTTGTAGGCTCTGGTAATTCTAGTGTTAACTATAAAGTAGCTTCCATTTACAATTATATTCTGCTGTACATAAAAATAGTGTTACACATGTAACCCTTTTGGCAAAAAATAACAAACAAGAAAACAAAGAAGGCTGTGAGTGACATAACAAAAGCAACCAATGACCTATTCTGTGTCTTCCAGTGAGTACCTTTGGCTTCAATTAGTATCTTGGGTACACTTTAAAGATAATTATAACAAAAGATTGTCTGCTAAAATTGAAAATTAAGGAATGACTCATAATTCTAATGAGTGATATCCTAATTCTTTCAAATGAGTAATGACTGATATCCAAGTTCTTTCAAATGAGGATTCAACAGACTAATTGCTAATGTGCTGTATATGTTAAAAATAAGCAGCAGTTGGACGGTGTGTGATATTTATATCAATATAAGCAGCAGGGGAATCAGGAATTTATGGTTTTTACATCTGAATGTATTTTAGACAGTTTCTTATAGAGAGGGCTTCTGTTCTTTTTCTTCGATGTAGAACTCTCATCCTCATCTGAGTTCACCTGTGTTATAGCACATCTTTACTTGAAAACTAGCAGTGTCAGATCAGGGGGAACATGAACATAAAAACTAAATAAAAAAAATGTTAACCTTTACAAGTAAAATAGATTTATATCAGCTGTTATAGACTCAAATCAAATGTATGTTTTTATTGTATAATAGTAACTGTGGTATAGCGGGTCTGCGGCTTAAAAAAAAAAACAGAAGGCCAAGTTTTAAATCCATAAAGCCATGTCAGTCTCCATGAGTGCGATTGCACGCCCATGCGTAGTTAATTAGGTAGTTGGGGTGAGTTGCACCTGCACATGCAGGTGTGATTGTTCTCAATTGCTTCATTGGCTTCCTGCGGCATGTGATAAAGGCACTGCGCCCACGGAGACATATGTATGTGTGTATATATATATATATATATATATACTGGCCGACACAAGGGGAAGGGAGAGGAATCAAAGAAAAGGAAAAAAGATCGAAACCGAAGGAGGATAAAGGACATGAAAGGCAGGCTTGGGAAGGACAATCTGGCCACCTGGAAGGAGGAGACAGTACAAGCAGGGGCCCCACGAAGGTACGGTGGCTGTGGCACTCTAGGGGCTAGTTCGCCCCACTGGATATTCGGGTGGAGTCTGGCGAGCAAGGCAGGTGCCCTCCCTAGGCTTCCAAAGTGCAACCAAGTAAGCATGAAGGAAGAAGGGAGGAGAGCCGACCTCAGACAGTCTGGCTGCGATGTCTGGAGGCAGCCAAGATGGGGGTCGGCAGAAAGGAGTTCATGGCTGCTGAGTCTCCGCCGGCTACGCAAGCAATTGGTGAGCCGGGGAGAAAGTGAAGGAGGTGGGCAGAGATCGGATGAGGTTAGTCTGCATTTTAACCTCTGATTTTTAACAGATTTATTTATTGATTTTTATCCCCACTTTTCACTGGGTTTTTATGGATTTATTTATGTACTGTTTTTAGAAGACTGCACAATGGACACTTTTTTGGCTTTACTTTTGTTTTTGACTGTGTTTTAATAAAAGCACTTTTTCCACCATCCTCTGAGAATTGTCCTCATTTGTCAGCTCATCTCGGTCATAACTATTGACAGTGTTGGTTCAGTAGGACTGTCTTGGTTGACACGTCTCTGCAACATTGCATGGACATCGGGGACAGTGCCTCTGGATTGGCAGACTGGGGTGGTGGTCCCCCTTTTTAAAAAGGGGGACCGGAGGGTGTGTTCCAACTATAGAGGGATCACACTCCTCAGCCTCCCTGGAAAGTCTATTCGGGGGTTCTGGAGAGGAGGGTCCGTCGGATAGTCGAACCTCAGATTCAGGAGGAACAGTGTGGTTTTCGTCCTGGTCGCGGAACAGTGGACCAGCTCTACACCCTTAGCAGAGTCCTGGAGGGTGCATGGGAGTTTGCCCAACCAGTCTACATGTGCTTTGTGGACTTGGAAAAGGCGTTCGACCGTGTCCCTCGGGGAGTCCTGTGGGGGGTGCTCCGGGAGTATGGGGTACTGGACCCCCTGATAAGAGCTGTTCAGTCCCTGTACAACCGGTGTCAGAGCTTGGTCCGCATTGCCGGCAGTAAGTCGAGCCCATTTCCAGTGAGAGTTGGACTCCGCCAGGGCTGCCCTTTGTCACCGATTCTGTTCATAACTTTTATGGACAGAATTTCTAGGCGCAGCCAGGGTGTTGAAGGGGTCCGGTTTGGTGGACTCAGGAATGGGTCACTGCTTTTTGCAGATGATGTTGTCCTGTTTGCTTCATCAGGCCGTGATCTTCAGCTCTCTCTGGAGCGGTTCGCAGCTAAGTGTGAAGCGGCTAGGATGAGAATCAGCACCTCCAAATCCGAGACCATGGTCCTCAGCCGGAAAAGGGTGGAGTGCCCTCTCAGGGTTGGGGGCGAGATCCTGCCCCAAGTGGAGGAGTTTAAGTATCTCGGGGTCTTGTTCACGAGTGAGGGAAGAATGGATCGTGAGATCGTCAGGCGGATCGGTGCGGCATCCGCAGTGATGCGGGCTCTGCATCGGTCTGTCGTGGTGAAAAAAGAGCTGAGCCGTAAGGCAAAGCTCTCAATTTACCAGTCGATCTACGTTCCTACCCTCACCTATGGTCATGAGCTATGGGTAGTGACCGAAAGAACGAGATCGCGAATACAAGCGGCTGAAATGAGTTTCCTCTGCAGGGTGTCTGGGCTTTCCCTTAAAGATAGGGTGAGGAGCTCAGTCATCCGGGAGGGACTCAGAGTAGATCCGCTGCTCCTCCGCATCGAGAGGAGTCAGATGAGGTGGCTCGGGCATCTGATCAGGATGCCTCCTGGACGCCTCCCTGGTGAGGTGTTCCGGGCACGTCCAACCGGGAGGAGGCCCCGGGGAAGACCCAGGACACGCTGGAGGGACTATGTCTCCTGGCTGGCCTGGGAACGCCTTGGGATTCTCCCGGAAGAGCTGGAAGAAGTGGCCGGGGAGAGGGAAGTCTGGGCTTCTCTCCTTAAGCTGCTACCCCCGCGACCCGACCTCGGATAAGCGGAAGAGAATGGATGGAGGATGGCATTCAGAGAGCATAGATCTATTGGTCAGTTTTCTCTTATGGTTTCTCGCACTAAGTGTAAAATGAAGGGGTACAGGGCTTTTGCATCTGCTGCACCTAGTCTGTGGAACTCTTTGCCTTATTATATTAAGGAATTACCTTCAATTGAGCTGTTTAAAACCACGACTTAATGCACGACTGGATGTATTTCATTTTATTGTACAGGGTGGGCCATTTATATGGATACACCTTAATAAAATGGGAATGGTTGGTGATATTAACTTCCTGTTTGTGGCACATTAGTATATGTGAGGGGGGAAACTTTTCAAGACGGGTGGTGACCATGGTTGCCATTTTGAAGTCGGCCATTTTGGATCCAACTTTTGTTTTTTCAATAGGAAGAGGGTCATGTGACACATCAAACTTATTGGGAATTTCACAAGAAAAACAATGGTGTGCTTGGTTTTAACGTAACTTTATTCTTTCATGAGTTATTTACAAGTTTCTGACCACTTATAAAATTTTTTTCCCATTGACATCTGATGTGTTTTCAAAGTGTTCCTTTAATTTTTTGAGCAGTTTTTAATAAAAACATACATTTGATTTGCATCTGTAACAGCCGGTGTAATGTATTGTAAAAGTTAGCATTTTTTTTTCACTTTTTTTTCTTTCAGTCACATTCACGCTACAACAATCCCCCTCCACCCCAACAAAGATCTGACACTGTTAGTTTTTATTGGAAAATGGGAATAACTGTGGATGTGAGTGGTGTTTTGAGGCACTGGAACTGGAAATTCTCTGATATGGAGGGATAAAAGCTGACACACAAATGCTGGTCAATCTGCCTTCTTAGTATCTTGTTGTCACTGAATTTTTTTACTCAGTTTTATTGAGTGTTCCTGCTCACGCTTAATTAGTATGCACCTTATGGTCCATGATGTCAAAGCCGCACTGACAAAAAAAAAAAACCAGAGACATAGGTATATATTATATTTGGAATAATTCATTTTATGACCTGTATATTTCGGAAAACATTGTGGCACTGATACAACATTATTCATATTCATTTGCATACCTGCATGCGGTTGTAGTTAGTGACCGCATTTGTTTTTTTTTCCTGATCTTGCCCAGTCTCCACATTGCTGTATGGTGGTGTTTCTTTTGTACTCTAGGACATGCAGAGGAAAGAATAGTACAGAGACATCAGGTCTACACTATATACAATCGTCAAATTCAAATGTTAACAGTTCCCACACACCTTCCTATATTTATGACATGTGCACCTGTTGCAATGTACACACTTCTCTCTATACTGTGCTTTCTATTACGTACATTGAAGGGGCACCTGACACCGACTGAGTTTGCTTTCCTGTGGGAAGTGGCGGTCTTGGAACAGAAGCTTGTCGATGTTGCATCCTCTTTTTCTTTTTCCATTGCCTTTTCTTGTAGGAAGCGATGACAAAGTTTCTCTGCAAGGTGAGCAAAGAACATTCTTCTTTTTTCAGTGGGCCTGTACATGCTTTGTACAGTACATGTGCGTTGATCGCCGCCAAGTCAAGCATGTTGTAGCACACAGCAAACGGCCACCTGCGTGTTCCTGCTTGCACTGAATAAGCTCACGCCTTCTGGTCCATGATGTCAACGCAGCACTGGGGAAAAAATGAAAGAGACAAATATATGTGTCATTTTGAAGAAATCATTGTATGACCTGAATAGTACCAATCAGAAAACATCTTGGCACTAATGCAATATTATTTGAAAACTAGCAGCATCAGATTCAGTGTAGATTTATGGCACTTTTTTTTTTCTTTTTAGTTTTTTTCTCTCAGTCACTTTTCCCCCCCCCCCCCCGCCCCCCTTAATTTAAGGTGGGCCAGGATTACAAGTTTTTTCGTAGGCTTTAGGGATTCTAGTGTTAATAAACCATGGATATGCAATAAACTCTCTTGTAAAGAATTTTAAGGATATTGTGGCAAGGTGGCCTGGAATTCCTTCCTCTGGATCAATTTAGAAGTGCGTCAGAATGTAAGATATTGTGTGTTTGGTGGTGGATGGCCGTTGGGTGAGAGTGGGTATCCCCTTCATGCATAGCTGTCGACAAATGAAAATTTTCCCCAAAGAACAATACAGTGAATCACATAGGCAGACCTTGTGAAACACAATATAGCTACGTATATGGAAAATCCACTGCTTTCATACATCACCTGGAGATACCAGATTTTCACCTCAGCCGTGGTGCACTGCAGTTGTGCATGCAATGCTGCACACCACTGCTGTGACAGCACATATACCCCTGCCCAGTGAGGACAAGGAAGATAGAATGGAGGTTAGAAATTCCTGATCTTTATATCAGGTTAGTGTGTCGGCTTGGCAGGCTTTTATCACTACATTTTTACATAATTGCTTTGTTTTATTCATCAGTTTCTGATTAAAAGACTTTCATTTCACTGTAATTAAGTTATTCCCTATATGTTTGAGAAATATGCACACCATGCACAGCCCGGAGGAGTGTTGGAGTTTTTAATACATAATGGAATTTATTTGCTTATCTTCTTTTAGGAATGGGGAAAACATAACAGATTATATACATTTATATATATATATATATATATATACATATATATATAAGGGTAAACGTGTGTTTTTGGGACATTTGTCTCAGTGTCTGTGTCTGGGCTGAATCTTCACACATGTAATGAAAGTATTGGTACTGTACTTTATATTCAAATTAACAGCAGAATGAACTCCTTAGAAGAATCCAGATTCCACAGAACAGGGTACAAAGACATAGCAGTCTTCAAGACAGAGAAGGACCTTTCACAATCATTGGACCAGACACATCTGCAGTTTCTCCTGCCCTTCATCAGGTCAGTTAGAAGGGTGGCTCTGTGTCCAAAATTTCGGATGAATCTCCTATATTATCCAGAAAGTCCTAGGAAAGCCCGAACCTGCTTTTACATTTCCAGATGTGGATATGCAAGAACCTCACCCACCTTGTTCAACTGAAGTCTAATCAAATCGTTCCACCTAGAATTCCCAAATGATGCATTTCTGATATACTGAATTTACACTTCTTAGAGTTAGCTGCTAACACAGACTGCCTCAGGCTGTCAAGCATTGCTTGTAGAGGGTCAAGATTTAACTGCCTGTCATTACTGAAATGACCACATCATTGAGATATGCTCCAGAATATGGGGCCACAAAATCTGATCGTTCATATACTAAAAAGTTAAAGGCGTGCCATGAAGTCCAAATGGAATTCTGAAAAATTCAAACAACCTATCCGAGGTGACGAATGCGGTCTTCTCGGAACTGGATTCCTCCAGAGATACCAGCCAGAACCCATTTGTGAGATCCAGGGTGGAAATATATGAGGCTTGTCTGGGGTTCTCCAGTAAATCATCAATACATGGCCTCAGGGATGCATCGAATTTGGAAATCTTATTCAATCATTTAAAATCTATACAAATCTGAACCAAGCTGTCCTGTTTTGGCATCAGAACAATTGAACTGCAGCATTCACTTTTACTCTTGCAAATCACACCCAATTCAAGTATCTCCTTCACCTCATCATGTACCACCGTCTTCATTGTTTCTAGTATATGATACATCAATACCAGGCTCAGTCACAATCTTGTGTTCGACAAGTTCTGTCCTGCCCGGCAAGAAGAAAAAGACATCAGAGTTCCTCCTGATCAGGAGCGGTAACTCACCCTACTACATGTCAGTTAATTCATCACCAAAAGCAACCTCAGTCTGGGGGGCTTCTGCAGCAGTGGCCAACACCTCAGTAGGATCATTCCATTCCTGTAGAAGTTTAATATGTAAGATTTGAACAGGCGTTTGCCACCCAGGAATCTTAACCTTATACTTCATTTTGACATTTTTGAGCCTCCTGTTCATGCATCTGATGCTCTACACAGTGTTTCTCAATCTTAGTCCTGAGGACCCACTGTGGCTTCAGGTTTTTATTCCAGCCAAATTCACAATTAGTGATAATAATTGATCTCATTTTATTTACACAGTAATTTTTCTCTTCTCATATTCTGCCTATAGAAAAGCACAATTGAAGCTAATTGAATTAGCCGAAAATTTAGCTACCAGTGCTGAAGAAAAAGCATAAAATGTCAGCTCTGAATGCAAAAAACTCGGAGACAGACTGGCTGCTTTGGAAGATGGAAGTAGAAGGTATAACGTCAGAATTGAAGGTCTGCCTGAGAATCGAGAAAGTTCAAACCCGGTGAAATTCGCTGCTGAACTTTTTTCTAAAATAATCGGGGACGACTTTAAAGCAGAATCTGAGATAGCAGCAGCTTACCGCGTACGCGGATCAAACACCGTTAGACCCAGACCAAGGTCTTTTATAGTTTGTTTTGAACAATTATCATTTAAGCTAGAGGTGATGGCACTCCTCAGAAACAAGGAAGATATTACATTTGAAAATAACCACATTCGTATTTTTCCTGACTTCTCTCCAGCAACAGCTACTAAACGCGCAGCCTTCTACAACATCAAACAGCGGTTACAGCAAGCTAGCGTCAAATACAGCCTCTTGTATCCGGTAAAACTTAAAGTGGAATGGCAAGGTCATTTCTATGTCTTCGCTAGCAAGGAAGAAGCAGAAAAGGAATTAAGAAAGCTGATCCCGGGACTATTCTGATACATAATAGTGAGTCATGGCGGTAAATGAAAAGCAAGGATTAATAATCTACTTTCTGATCTATTCGTTTTAAAATACGGGTTTTTTATCAGCATATTTTCTCATATATTCTCATTATTACTTAGTATTACTAGGGCGCTATCTGTTTATGTTTTATTGTGCTTAATTACTTTTTCTTTCCTTTTTTTTTTTTTTTTCTTTTTCTAATTACTTCATCTCTACCCTAAACGAGACTGTTCAATATCATACCCTTGGTTTATTGTTATTGCTATTACTGCATTAAGACTTGTTATGCTTATTTTGAAAACATCTTTAACACCATCACCTGGGTTTATTATCTGGGTGTATCATCTTAATGCACTAAAATTGCTGAAGACTATATATATATTTTAAGTGCAAAATTCTTTTTTTTTTTCTTTTTTAAAGACTATATTGGTAACAGATATCTCTATCTTTTAACCCTAAAGCGCCGCTGCATGGGGGCTTGTTTTGCTTTGGACGAGCTCGGTCTCTGGGTATGTCAGAGGACTGGGACTACGTGAAGTGGGTTTTAGCCTCACTTGGGGAGGCAAAAAGGGAGGGTGGGGGGGAGAGAAAGAGAGCAGGCTTGATCTATACCTAATCTATCCTATTAATCTTAATAATTATAACTACCAACGTAATAATAAGCTGCATAGCAACAACTCTAGGGGAAATAGGAAATTAAGGCCGAAGCTGTCTCACTTCCAGTTAAGACTATAAAATCACATCAAAAACTCAGAATCAGTGTCTCCATGACGGGACAGTTAACTTCGTAAGCTGGAATGTTAAAGGCCTGAATCACGAATTAAAGAGAAAGAAAGTACTCTCTCACCTAACAGGTCTAAATGCTAAAATAGTATTTTTACAGGAGACCCACTTACTAAGCAAGGATCAGTTCCGGCTGCAAAAAGACTGGACTGTCCAAATGTTCCATTCTAGTTTTACAAAGAAAACTAGAGGGGTGGGAATTCTCATACATAGAACAGTACCATTTGTAGCATCAAATGTAGTATTGGATCCTGAAGGGAGATATGTAATGGTCATGGGAGACTTATCTAACTGTAAAATGATTTTGATAAATGTTTATGCACCTAATGTTGATGATAAGGAATTTATACAAAATTTATTTGCATCCATTCCCAATCTGAACTCTCATAAAGTTATAATGGCGGGGGACTTCAATTGTGTTCTAAATCCACTTTTAGATAGGACTTCCTCCACAGGGGGAACGGCATCTAACTCTGCAAAGATAATTACAAAGTTTATAACTGATCACAACTTATCAGACCCCTGGAGGTTTTTAAACCCAAATTCAAGAACATATTCTTTCTACTCACCAGTGCATCATTGTTACTCAAGGATTGATTACTTCTTTATAGACAATAACTTCTTGCCTATGATTAAATCTTGCGAATACGATGCTATTGTTATTTCTGACCATGCACCTATGATCTTGGAGCTAAAATTACTAAGCCCAATACACTCACCCCACAGATGGCACCTCAACCCGCTTCTATTAGCTGACGAGAATTGTATGGAATTTATATCCAAACAAATCAAATTCTTTCTAGAGACAAATACATCACCTGAGATCTCTGCAGGAATACTCTGGGAAACTCTTAAGGCCTTCTTAAGAGGTCATATTATCTCATATCTTTCCCACAGAAATAAATCCGAAGCCAAGAAAGTAGCAGAGATAAAAAGCGCAATTACTAAAATAGATGAAGAACACGCCAGACTACCAAGCGAGACTCTACATAGGAGGAGGCAGGCTCTACATTCGGAATTAAACCTCTTGACAACTAAAGTAACTCAACAACTAATCTACAAATCCAGACATCATTATTATGAACATGGAGAGAAAGCTAATAAGCTTTTAGCTCAACAAATTCACAAGCAAGAAGTGCGCAACGCAATCTCAGTAATCACCAACACGAACGGAGATAAAATCGTCGAACACAAAAATATAATGCACACTTTCAGAGACTACTATAAATCCCTATATACTACTGAGTTTAAAGAAGACAATACACAATCTAATACATTTCTAGATACATTACAGATACCACAAATAGACGCTTTTAGTGCGGAGGAACTTGATAAACCTCTGGCGTTATCAGAATTACTAGATGCTATAAAGTTACTCCAAGGCGGGAAAGCAGCAGGCCCTGATGGCTACCCTGCAGAATTTTACAAGAAATTCTCCGTTCAGCTAGCCCCCCTCCTATTAGCAACATTTACAGAAGCCAGAGATAACCAATCTCTTCCACAAACCTTTCGCCAAGCACTAAT
The DNA here is from genome assembly GCA_026402145.1 of Polypterus bichir lapradei. Taxonomy (NCBI): domain Eukaryota; kingdom Metazoa; phylum Chordata; class Cladistia; order Polypteriformes; family Polypteridae; genus Polypterus; species Polypterus bichir. The sequence goes on along the minus strand of JANRMT010062821.1, from coordinate 19,758,749 downwards.
CACTGTCTTTCCAAACAGTGGCGGTTCTACATTAAATTGCTCCACGGGCGAGACTCCCTCCCGGCAAAAAAAAAAAATACCATGACAAAACTACACATTTTGTACACACCACACGTTTTATTGTAGTAATTCCGTCATTCCGTAACAGACCAATTTTTGCAAAAAAATAAATAAATAAATAAATAAATAAACTGCTCATAACTTAATTATACTCTGTACAAACCAATATTATTTAAGAAAAAATATTTTAAATTATTAAGAATAATATACAAATAAAATATAGAATAAATCACACTAAAGAAAATTAAATTATGTCACTGCAGAACAGAAAACACAAACTGAAACTAAAATCTGACATTTCTGGCCTTTCTAGATGCAAAGTCATCAATAATGGCATCATATGAGATATGCTCCCCTACTGAATGATTAATGCTTATGACAGCAAGGCCAGTGGGCCGTTCCTGAGACATGGTTGACCTCAGGTATGTCTTGATTAACTTCAGTTTGGAAAAGCTCCTCTCTGCTTGAGCCACAGTCACTGGCAGGGTAAGTGCAATCCTGAGAGCAGTCCAAAAGTTGGGGTAGATCTCAGATAGATCCTTATCGTGCATGAAAGTGATAAGCTCAAGGAGGCTCATGGTTTTTGATGGCAGGTGAGGGAAGTTCTTGATTTCCTGCAAAAGCTCTCTACTGTCCAAATCAGAATGCCATTCGAAGTGCAGTGTGGTACCTAATTGCAAATTTAAATAAACATGCCCTAACATGTATACAATATAATCTAATCTAAGGGAGGAACAATTAGCTCCTTAGTTAATTTACTGCCTCAAATTATATGCTTTGTCACGTAACAGAGTTATAGCAAATGGAAAATGTTTGTCTTTTACACTATCTACACATATGTAAATTACACTGGCTATTTACAGTAGCCAACACAAACAATGGAAATAAATAATAACTGTACTTGCAACAGTTTTGTTGCAAAGCATAATTTTGTGGTTAAATTTAATTAGATCTCGTGTTGTATACACTGCTGAAAAAACAATAGAACCCTGCCCAAAAATAACAGAAAATGTAATGGATTTAATGGTTATAATGGGAATTGTATTGGTTTTAATGGTAAGTATAAGGTGTCTGCTGGTATATGATGGATTCTGTTGGTGGGTGGGATGGTAAATCCTATTGGAAAAGTGCCCAAAACACACTACAATAAGGTATTTTGTAATAGTTTCACTGGAAAAAAGTTAATGGTTCACAATGGTATTTAATAGAAACCATTAGAATTTCTGTGATGGTTTGCAAACTAGGCTTTTACTGTGTTGTTTTGTTTTTTTTTAGCAAGGTAAGCATAGCCTGCATCATAAGCAAGAAAGCTAACAAAGTAAGAGTTAACGTTATATCACTAATTAACACAATGACATGAATACCTTAATCATACAGAGAGAATATTGTTGCATACCTTTATCTTTTGCCCGTTTCTCCTCATCATCTTTTCTTTTTTTTCCTAAATTGAGCACCTGACAGCTTTGGCCTTTTTCTCTCCATCGCTGTGTTTACTAAGTAATCGGCAATCAACAGATTTCCCATCATCCCCCAACGCTGTCACTCACGACCAGAAGTCAAGACTAAACCAATTCACCTCCACATCATAATCGTTTTTTATTACCTATTTTTATTAGCCATTTCACACAATTAAATAAATAAATAAAAATGTGCCAATTATTGGTCTGTGTTTAAAATATTTTGAATGAAATGTGCGTTATTTGTAAGAAAGTCAGGTGTCACTGACATAGTTTAGCCCCCCTCCTTGTCCGCTTCATTTGGGAGAGGTGAACTGTACTCTGCGCCTCCTCCCCCCCCAACCCCCCACCGCCCCACCGCCCCCTCATCCCCTCTCCTCTCCGCTCGCTCAGCTTCTGTGCGGCTCCTTCAGCAGCAGGGGCGGCGCAGGTATCATAGATAATAGAAAACCGCTTAGCAGCACAGATGATTTTTTTTTTCCTCCAAGTTCGTGTGCCGCCCCCCACGTGTCATGAAAAAATGCCCCGTTCGCCCATGCCTAAAACCGCCACTGTTTCCAAAACAAAATAAGGACTTATTACAATGTGCATCATACAGACCAATTTCACTTCTGAATAACGACGTTAAAATACTCTCTAAAATCTTAGCCAGAAGGATGGAGAAAGTGCTCCCCTCGGTAATATCACAAGACCAAACTGGATTTATTAGGGGCCGGCACTTATCTTCAAATCTTCGACGCCTGTTTAATGTAATATACTCACCAACTAAATCAAACACCCCAGAAATATTATTATCATTGGATGCAGAAAAAGCATTCAACATGATTGAATGGAAATACCTTTTTACTACATTGGAGAAGTTTGGGTTTGGCCCAAACATTTGTGCATGGATTCAATTACTTTATACTAACCCAGAAGCCAGTTTGCATCAACAACATATGCTCAGACTACTTTAAACTAGAACGTGGCACTAGACAAGGGTGCCCCTTGTCACCGCTTCTGTTTGCGATTGCCATTGAACCACTGGCAATACATTGTCGAAATACTGATCAGATAAAGGGGATAAGCAGAGAAGGACTGGAACAGAAAATCTCATTATATGCAGATGACATGGTACTGTATATATCAGACCCAGAAATTTCTGTGCCTGCAGTCTTAGCAGCACTCACAGAATTTCAAAAGATCTCTGGTCTCAGAATTAATCTGAATAAAAGTGTACTCTTTCCAGTGAATTCTCAAGCATATAATATTGGTTTAGATACCCTACCTTTTATCATTGCAGAACAGTTTAAATACCTCGGGGTAAACATCACAAGTAAACATAAAGCTCTATATCAACAAAATTTTGCCGTCTGCATGGAAAAAATTAAACAAGACTTGTATAGATGGTCAACCCTTCATCTCACACTAGCTGGAAGAATTAACACTGTTAAGATGAATATTCTTCCTAAACTCCTTTTTTTATTTCAAAAAATCCCAATATACATTAATAAATCATTCTTTAGGCAATTAGATTCAACAATAACCTCATTTATTTGGAATTCAAAACATCCACGCATCAAAAGAGCAACCTTACAAAGACAAAAGGAAGAAGACGGCATGGCTCTACCTAACTTCCAGTTTTATTACTAGATAGATAGATAGATAGATACTTTATTAATCCCAAGGGGAAATTCACAGGCAGCAAATATACAGGCGATAAGAACCTGGACACAAATAGAAGAACATACACAGGCTTGGACCGCAATAGAAGTAAAATCCTGCAGTACTTCTTTGTATTCCTTGCTCTGTGCTCCAATAAACACACGCTATCGGCAATATACAAATAACTCAATTGTGCTCCACTCACTTAGAATCTGGAACCAATGTAGAAAGCATTCTAAGATGGAGAAGCTTCTATCTGTGGCACCTCTGCAAGAGAACCACCTCTTTCAACCTTCACAAACATGCAGTTTTTAATATCTGGAAAAAATTTGGAATTACCGTAGATCCCGGAATACAAGCTGACCCGGGATATTAGCCGATCCCTTTCTCTACCTACTAAATTACATGTATTTGCCGATGACCGGTATTTAAGCCGACCCCCTTCTCCAAGCAAAATTTTCTAAATTTCCTTAAAAGTGTCTCTTCGGGTATATTTATAATGTTTATCGGCGAGAATTTGAGACTGCCGGCATTTTTGATGGAAACGAGGAAGTGATTGTGGAGAAGTTTGGTAAAATGGAACCTTTGTGTTGAAACTATATACGCAAATATGGTACATCGGTGGGTGGATTTCCAGAGACTTGTTATAAATTTGATTAACTTAAATACGCAATACAGTGGACCCTTGACTTACGAACTTAATTCGTTCGCAAAGGCTAACCCATAATGCGTTTCGAACCTCCCACTGCAACACTTACTTAACCTTTTCATAATAAAAAAGGGTTGTATAGTGTGCATAATTTACTAAAACACCAATAATTTTTCTAATGTACTAACCAAAAAGTTATAAAAAGTGCCTAGCCTACTTCGATTAGGCTAGGAGCATGGCGGCGTGCAGCGGCTCAGGGCTCTCCTTTTCAGTGCACTTTTTTGTTGTTTTTGTACTTTTTTTTTTTCCTTGTTTATGCACGATCGGTTTGGCAAACATCCGCTACACCATTCCGAACCTTATAGACATCGGTGTCCAGAGCCAGACATCTGTTTCGAGTGTTTTTCATCACATGCACAACATCCCAGACAACATAGCGAGACCAGCGGGCTCTCCGTGGATTGTTGGCGGGTCTAGGAGACGACACAGACGGAGGAGTGAAAGAAAGCAGAAGTGGGGCCGCAGATACGCCGTTATGCTAAGGCTAAAAAACAACCATACAAGCCCTATACAGAACTTTTTTCTGCACTGAAGGAGCTGCTTTTAATCTCATTGTAGATGCATATAGTGACAGTAAAAGGCATTTTATTCTAGAAACAATTTCATACTGTACTCACCATTTAATTTGACATCTTTGGGCTGCAGGAAGGGAGGAGGAGGAGATATTTCCACACAATGTCCATCTTCGTTTCGAAATTACATCCACAAACACATGTATCTGGGCTCCGACTGACGCTACTAACGCTCTCGGTTGTTTGTTTACAGTCGCGCAAGCGGATACACGTGACCGCATCCGTTTCGTAACGCAAGATGTGGATCGTAAATCAAAATAAAAAATTTTATTTTAAACTTCCCTATAATTTATTATAAATTTTATTAATAAAATCAACAACTAAAACACTTTTTTGAATAAATTCTTTATTTAATTTAAAGTACCCGCATGCAAAGTTACTTCTTCATCTGAAAGATGGCTCTGTGGTTTCGTCATTATTTACTTCCGTATTCATCGGCAAAACCGGCATTGCGCTGGAAATCTTGAATCTGAAATGATACTCGTTGTATAAACCGACCCCCAAACTCCAAGCCAAAAATCTAGGACGAAATTCTCGGCTTGTATTCCGGGATCTACTGTAACTTGCTTAGAGATCTTTATATAGACAACGTCTTTGCTTCCTATGAACAATTACATTCCAAATTTAACATTCTAGCTACAGATTTCTTTCACTATCTTCAAATCAGAAACTTTGTTAAACAGAACCTTCCAGATTTTCCTCATCTTCCACCCTCATCCATGCTGGAAAAAATATTGCTCAATCTCAAGGACTTAGACTCCATCTCTACAATATATAAAATCATTTTACAATCCCTCCCTTTCAAAGATCCAAGTGGACACTGGGAAAAAGATCTCTCAATTAATATATCAGAAAAGGAGTGGAAAGTAGCAATGCAGAGAATTCACTCAAGCTCCATATGTGCAAAGCATACAATTATACAACTCAAAATTATATATCGAGCACATCTGTCTCGAGTAAAACTCTCCAAAATGTTTCCAGAGCATGATCCAACCTGTGAACATTGCAACCAAGTCCCAGCCTCACTAGGTGGTATGTTCTGGGCCTGCAACAAATTAACATTATTCTGGACAAAAATTTTTAATTACCTTTCAGATAGCCTTGGACTCACAATCCCTCCTAACCCATTAACAGCTGTGTGGGGTTCTTCCAGAGGGGCTTAAAGTGGAGAAAGACAAACAAATTGTGATCGCATTCACTACACTTTTGGCACGCAGACTTATTCTGATAAACTGGAAGAACCCAAACTCTCCTCTTTTAAGTCAGTGGGAAACCGATGTGTTACATTATTTGAAATTGGAAAAAATCAAATACTCAGTTAGAGGATCCGTACAGACTTTTTTCAAAACATGGCAGGATCTAATCAGTAATATTTTAAAAATAAGTTCATGAAGCATAGAGAATTTATTAATTTAGGTATGTTTAAAAGCTGTAAAATTTGTATGCCGTTTGGCTTGCTCTCTCTCTCAAGGGTGGGGATTGATTTGTTCTTGACTCTATTTTTCTTTTTGTAAAAACTTGATTGCTTTGTATGGAGTGCAATAAAATTAATAAAAAAAAAAAAAGAAAAGCACAGCAGCATGATTTTTACATTTTTAAGATATTTAGAAATATTGAAATGTTTCTACTTTTGCTTTAAATGCTTACCTCTCTTTTGCTGTTGTTCTATTATTTTGTTATGTGCAGTGTGCACCATTCATTATAACCTAATAACGATAATTAAAACAAACAGAACTGACTGTCAGATAAACAACACTGAATGATGAAAGGCTGCAATAACTATAGTGTCAGATCCACTAATTAGTATATAATAAATTAAACAATCAGAACACCTGGGAAAGCAGAATGAAAATCAGTCTGAAAATTGTTAAAAAGTAAAAAAAAAACTATCCCCTTATAAGTGCTTAGTGCATTTTAATGAAAATGCACCAAACTTAGTTTTGTTATTTCTCCATTGACTCATAAACACAGAAACTGGGAAATAACAGCTCACTTAATTGGGCTAGGATTCCAGATAAAAACAGAAGCTGATTGGAACAAAAACCTGCAGCCAAATTGGGTTCCCAGGACTGAGTTTGGGAAGCACTGCTCTACAGCAATAGATAACAATTTAGAAATATGTTCCTTGTTGAAAAACAACCTGGTTGACAAATTTAACACAATGAACCCCCATCCATTCTTCCTGAAAAATATCTAATACCACTCGTTGTTGCCTGCCAAATAATAATTGAAATGGGCTTAAACCACTAGATACCTGAGATTCCCAAACCGTGAACATGAAAAAGGCCAATACAGTGTCCCAGGATGTGGGGGTGTCATGAAGTACATGCTGAATCATCTCCTTTGTTAAATTGTTTGCCTGAGGATGGTAAACAGTGGTGCTTATTTGTTTAATTGCAAGGCTCTCACATAGTTGTTTCATTACACAGGAGGTAAAAGGTGTACCCTGGTCAATTAAAATCTCTCTTGGAATACCAATACAAGTGAAAACTTCCAACAAAGCCTTTTGTAACAGCCTGCATGTTAGCTTTCCTCAAAGAAGCCACCTCATGATATCTGGTTTCATAATCAACTAATATGAGCATATCCTGATAGCCATTTTTACTCTTTGGACGTGGGCCAACAATGTCTAACCCAACTCTCCCAAAAGGGACTTTTAAAATAGGCATTGGTGAAAGGGGAGCACTAGCAGATCTATGAGTGGAAACAACTTGACAGTCGGGTCAAGACTTACAAAACTAATCCACATCTCTGTCCATATTCAGCCAATAACACTATTTTGAAATGCAATCCCTAGTCTTTCCCATGCCAAGATGACTCCCCAAGACATTTGTATGAGAAATTTTCATCACTCTCTCTATGACCGCATGGGACCACCAACTGTTCAATCAGCCCGCCTTCAATCTGATCGGAAATCACCCAATACAAGAATCTGTTCTTAAATAAAAAGTGCAGAGTTTTGAAATTAGGTTCCCACCCATTCTTTATAGTAACAATCATGTGTGAAATGTGTTTGTTCAAATGCAAAATCTAAGCTGATGTTGGCTTGGTGCAGGCGCACAAACTCTGTCTGTGGGTCAGCCAGTGCTTCACCAGAGCCTGATACAGCAGACCCATCTGAGAAGGATGAAGGTGCAACAGCCTGTTGCAAACAGCCCTCCAACTGTCCCAGAAACTCAGGCAAGGGACCATTCACATCATCAGTGGATAAATTGGGTTCAGTCTCCAAGCCCCATCTGAGGATGATGAAGGTGCCAAAGCCTGTTGCAAAGAGCCCTCCAACTGTCCCAGAAACTCAGGTAAGGGATCATTCCCATCATCACTGGATAAATCGGGTTCAGTCTCCACTGCTGTTCAAACTTTAAAGTTCCTTACCTTATATTTTAGATGCAACAGTACAGTCTCATACTTTTTTAATATCTCCATGAATACAGTGAATGTTTACATGGTCCGTGCTTGTGCAGGGTACAATCCAGAGCAAATTGCATCAGATAATGCAGATGTCACTACCAGAGTACAGCAGGATGGGGACATCGTACCTGGCTAAGCCAACCAAGACTTTAAAAGTTTTCCTTTTCCAATGAACTTGGCCAAGCTGATTTCCATGGACTAAGCAGGTGTGAGACTACACTCCCTAGTCAGATGTCCATACTGGTCACAGCAGAAGCACATGCAATTGTTCCTGGATGCAGAATTTTGCCAAAGCTGGTCAAAGGGTGGAGACGTGACAATGGTACAGGAGTAGAAGCCATATAAGGATAGCCCCTCTGCCTCCAACTGGCTTGGCCCCCTTCCTATCTGCAGGTCAAATCCAACAAAGTTTGATATTGCTCTGAAGCATCTCATCGCAGAGGGCGTCGCTTATCCCACACAACAAGATGTCAATAGCAAGCTTTTCTATAATGTGCTTGAAGGTATCTTCATGGAACCAGCTTTAGATAAGGTCTACTACGTCCTGCACCTGTTCATAGCTAGGGCGATCAGGATCAATTTGCCACAGTCAGAACTTGCATCCTCTGGTCAAGGAGCTCATACCCGTACGATGAAGATCTTGCTGTTCAGGAAATCATAATTGTCAAATCTCTCAAGCGAGGTTTCGCACAAATTGCCGAGCATCCTCAGTCAAAAAGGGGGTGAGCATGGAAGCCCAGTTTTGCCTCTCCCAGCCTATCAGCATGGTCTTGCATTCAAAACAAAAGTGGAAACACTCAGGGTTGTCCAAAGGAGTCATGGTCTCAAGCACATCACTGGGACAGCTAGATGCAGAAGCCCCAGTAGGCATCTCATGCTGAGGTTGTTGAGGATCCATCTATGCAAGACCCCAGACTTGCACAAGAGAGAAGAGGGTGAGTTCAGGTTTCTGAAAAAATTAGCTTTATTGTTGTGAAGACAGAAACAGTCTCATGAATTTTAAATGGAGCTCTCACATCAGTAAACAAACGCAGCAAGCAACAGTCCTGCATTCACTCCCTTCATCAGATTAAAGGAACAGATGGCCTTCATCATAGAACAGGTTAATTCTGGAGGACAGACGACAGAAAGTGAGCAGAAAGTGTCAACGGCTGGTTTTAAATGTTTCCCACATCAACCATTCGTTGACAGACATGTTACACAGTAAATCTGCAGACTTGCATTTGAACGTGCAGCGGACAACCAACTCCTGCCTGTTTCAGCACACAGCACAGTTAGGGGGTTGTCAAGCACCTATTTGACTGAATCGAAGGATGGCTGAGACATGAGAATTGCTGGGGTGTCTGGCAATTCCCTGTTTAATCCTGAACGAAACAAAATAAGGATCTAGTAAGTAAGGATGTAAATAGTAAACATCTTGTGTGCAAATCCATTATTTTTAATTATTCAATTATTTTGTCTCTTTCTCTTTCCTGTATCCAAATGACTGCCATGATCTGTAATCACCCTGTTTACATCTGCCTGCTCCTGGCACAGGCAGTGCCTCCAATGCTTAGTGGACTCAGGCATAGAAGAAACAAGAAATATGGTTAGCACCAGTGCCCCCTCCTGCCCAGCGATGGTAACATTGGGAATTTATCTTTATTTTCCATAAATAATCTTTGAATTCTTGCAGAATTCTTGCTCCTTGATTTATTAAACCATATCTCATTATTCCCGTTGAAGTCTGTAACGTATTTGTACCTTATGTCAATTTTCCTTTGTTCCTCTTCCTATTCTAATGAATGACCTATCAACATTTTGTGATGCTGCTGCCTCGGATAAAATAAAATATATCACCACTAGTTAATGCTTCACCTTAATCCTAGGTTTATTTACTCATAGCTTGGCATTCAAGTACTTTTATTATATTTGCCTGTTTTTCAATTACAACTTGTCATATTTTACTTTGTTGCCCTAGATCTTTGCATCCTTAGTGCTAGTTGGAGTGATTTAAGCGCAGGCCATCATTATTTCTATTGATGAAGGACATGGGTGTTTGAATAAGTACTATTACAAGCTTTGAAATCTGCATACCAATGAAAGAAATGATTTACTGTACATGTCTGTCATGCAATGTAAAAGTGTAAATTTTGAGTTTATCTTGTCAACTTGCATACTATATTCAGCAAGTGCAGAAGAAAAATTAATCATTGTTTTCATCTCAAATGCAAATTACTTTTTATATATAGGATGTTTCCATAACAGTCTGATGGTACTTTTTGGATACAGTTGTTTACATATTTCTAACACTCAGACTTTTTTAGAACTAGGAAAGAAGAATGTAGAAGTAGCAGCTTCAGCTGTTTCCAAATCCTCAGTTTTTCTATTCAACATGTGTGTAGACTCTGACAAATGTAAAATTAAGTGCAATTGAAAAGCTTTCCCAGTTCAAAGATTCTAATTTTACAATCCTGCTTACTCAACATTGCTTGCAAAGACTCCATTTGGTATTACATAATACTGTATGCAAAAAGAAGTGCACAATACAACTGATTTCAAGTGCATATTGTCAGCTGTGTGTTGCATTGTACATCTTGCAACATTTTACTAGAAATTTGACTCTAAAATAAGTAAATATGTTTAAATATTTATAATTTTTAATACATTTCTGGCTTTTCCAAAACAGCAATGGACGTGCAAGTTTTGAAATAACATACAGTTTGTAATCATCTTTTACATTAAATAATAAACTGTGTTTTTCTTTACAGACTACTGTGATCAATTGTTTTTTTATTTATATCAACATTTTAATCTAACTCACACAACTGCTAAAATCAGGAATAATTATTAATAGTTTTACAGTGTGAAATAAATATTTTCTAAAATTAAAACTGCCAATGTTTGTTATAGGCTCTCAAGAAACAGCAATATATTTTACTCCTTAAAGCACATTAATCTGGTCCCAAAAATGTTTTTACACTTAAGACTGATTAAATACCACAACTTGGTTGATATCTGGTGTGTGCATAAGCATCCAAGTTGATCTAAAATTCCTGTGCTAACTGGGATAAGATCCAGCACCCCCATGACCCTGTTTGGAAATAAGTGGGTTAGAAAATGACTGATTGACATATATACTGTACATGAATATATTTGTGATGCATGAGTTCAGACTCCAAGTATATATTGCTCCAATCAAATCCACAATCTTGTCCTGTTTATGCAATAATTCATGCTGTCCCCCACATGAAGAGTTTAGTAGCAGCAGAAATAAATGCGAACAATAGAAAATTTCAAATTCAGTATAAAGTTACACCAGCTGTCTGGCTAAAATATATAAAGTTTGCACCATGCAAATCCAGTGTAACACTTTGGTTTGAATGTAATTGTCCAGATAATAGAGTAAACTCCAAATGATTCCTTCTTTGCTGATCATTGCACTTACAAAGTAGAGGGCCACAATTTAATAAATAAATTATTTATATAGTTTAGTATGACAGAAAGAAAAACTGGAAATAACATATCTCTCTATTATAAAAAAAAATCTTGGGGAGGGAGATTAGGGAGACGAGACGTGATCTTCTCGGAAGACAATTTGAAGTCCCATGAGAGACACTTTAATTTGCTCCCAGCTCTTAAAACAATGACAAGCGACAAGCAAAACACGCAGCTCGCCAGCAGATGATCTGACCGCTTCTCCAAGCGTGCGTTCAGCCACCCTAACCCCACCAAACCCTCCCCCTCCCGAAAAATGCAAGTGGCAGAGATGCAAACTGGCAAAAAGGACAGTGGCTGTACAGGCTTTAAAATGATTGTGCAATGAGACAAGCAGAACAAACAGGTCGCCAGCAGAAGAAAAACAGCAGATGATCCAACGGTATCTCCTTAGCGTGCGTTCAGCCGCACCCCCTTCACAACGCAAGCAGCATTATATGTCCTGCGAGAAAGAGATGTAACCACGCCCGGGGCCGGAAATAAAGGACAAGTATTGTTTTTACAACAGTTTTCAAGTAAAAGTGAAAATGATGCATATGTAACAATTCCCATTAAAATAATAATCTCTTTAAATTGTATATCCGGTAAACCAAACCCGGGGGTGGGCGAGCGAAGCGAGCAGGGGGCAGAGCCTCCTAGTTTTAAATTTAAAAATGAATTGCACATACTGTTATTATACAATACCGTGAAAAAAAAACCTATCAGCCTCTTAAACTGTACAGCTCCTAAACGTGGCGTGTCCATGGGAGAGTAAATAAAAAATCAAAAAGTGTCCATGCCATGCCTGCCAAATTAGATTTAAAAACAATAACTATCCAATCTAGCAGTTGTCTGAGGAAGAGCAAGAACCCTTTAAAATAAAAAAGATGGCAGCAGCAGGTGGAACACATAAGTAATTGCACATCATTACCAGTGACATTAAAACTGTCTTATTCCACAATGGTTCTATGAACTGCATATGGGAGGTGTGAAAGTGGACAGATTTTTCTAACTAATAGGCAGTGGTTCAATTGCCTTTGATTGTAGACCCTTTGTGTTTTTTCTAGTTTTGATTTCTACTTTGTATTCTTCCCACCTTTACATGTCATTTTTTAATTTTAAGTAGAATTTTTATATCTTTGTCATGTGTAAAGATGTCACATAGGTGCTCTGACCTAATACACTGTATGTAATAATAAACTTTGTAAGTCGTTTGATATTAAGTCTATACATATTGGCTAGATTTCTCTATGTTTAACCTTTGAAAAGTGTTTCTATGCATGTATATTGTAAAAGACTTAACAATAGGCAACATAAAGGTTTGGGGTTTTCCGGCCCCGTATATTGTAGCTGCTCCACAATAAACAAAGAAAATGCAGGTCTTAAATATAAACAATATTCGTTCATATGCGCGACCCGAACATGGCGTCGGCGGCCATTTTAATAGGGAGGAGCCGGAAGTGTAGGAATGCTGGGAAGGAGCCGTGAGGGAGGATGGGAATGATGACGTCAGGGCAAGATGGCGGAGGAAGGGCGGAAGTACCGTAGTGCGGTCAAAGTTGGGTTATGGCGGCGGAGCATCTTTCTTCCTGCAAGAATAAAAAGAGAGAGAATTAGTACCCCGCCATTCCCTGCCGGCGAATACCTTTTCAGGTGTGTTTAGATCCATCCGCGGTCTCCTACTCGCGCGTGCGTGACAATACCCCCCCCTTAGCCCAGAACCATTCGGTCGGGCGGACCTAACCGAGAGGTCGTGGATACGCGAGAGGGCATCGGCATTGGCTTGAAGGGTGCCCCGGCGATAAGTGACCGTGAACTTATACGATTGTAACTCCAGAAACCATCTGGTGACCCGCGGATTCGACTCTTTATGTAGGGACATCCACTGAAGTGCAGCGTGATCCGTCACCAGAGTGAACTCGCGACCCAACAGGTAATAACGGAGATGGGTCACCGCCCACTTAATGGCCAAGGCCTCCCTCTCCACTGCCGCGTACCGGGTCTCCCGGTCCAACAGTTTCCGGCTTAGATACATTACGGGGTGTTCGACACCATCGACGCTTTGGCTCAGCACGGCACCCAGGCCTGTGTCCGAAGCGTCGGTCTGGAGGATAAACGGGAGCCCAAAATCGGGTGTCCTTAATATAGGTGCCGTTGTAAGGGCGTTTTTCAAGTCACTGAATGCGTAATCGGCCCTATCATTCCACACCACGTATAAAGGAGCTCCTTTTTTTGTCAAACTTGTCAAGGGTGCGGCCCTCTCGGAGAAACGGGGCACGAACCGGCGGTAGTACCCCGCTAACCCCAAGAAAGCTTGCACCTGCCTCTTGGTATTCGGACGGGGCCATTCCAGGATGTCTTTAATTTTAGAACACTGTGGTCTTACCTGTCCGCGACCCACTAGGTAGCCTAAATATTTGGCCTCCTTTAAGCCAAAGAAACATTTTCGGGGGTTGATGCGGAGGCCGGCTTTAGCTAGTGTCGTGAGGACAGCCGAGACCTGCAATAGATGTTCCTTCCAGGTACCGGAATAGATGACAACGTCATCCAGGTAGGCGGCACTATAGGACTGGTGAGGTTTTAGCACTCTATCCACCAGACGTTGAAAAGTTGCGGGAGCCCCATGCAGCCCAAATGGAAGGACCTTGTATTGCCAGTGTCCACTAGGGGTGCTAAAGGCTGTTTTCTCTTTAGCGGATTCCGTTAAAGGAATTTGCCAATACCCTTTTGTCATGTCGAGAGTAGTCAAATATTGAGCCGTACCCAGCCTCTCAATGAGGTCATCGATGCGGGGCATCGGGTAGGCATCAAATTTAGACACCTGGTTTAAACGTCTAAAGTCGTTACAAAATCTCCAGGAGCCGTCTGGTTTGGAAACGAGAACGATTGGGCTGGACCAGGGACTATGGCTTTCTTCAATAATGCCCATGTCCAACATTTGTTGTACCTCTAATTCCACTTCAGCACGTTTTGCCTCCGGGAGTCTGTAAGGCCTCTCCCGGACGACAACTCCAGGGTTCGTTACGATATCATGGGCAATCAGCGAGGTCCGGCCAGGCAACTCACTCACTACTTCAGGAATGGCTTGGATCACATACGTTAACTCTTGCCGCTGTTTGGGGCTTAGCTCATCACCGAGATTAAGGGTAGGCGTACCAGCAAAAAGGGAGAGGGACCTATGGGAGTCAGGCAGCTCCTCCCGATCTTTCCAGGGTTTCAGCAGATTTATATGATAGATCCGCTCGGTTGGTCGACGATTGGGCTGTTTCACCAAATAATCGACCAATCCCTTCCTTTCTTTAATCTCGTATGGTCCTTGCCAATGAGCGAGTAACTTGGAATGGGAAGTAGGAACGAGTACCATAACTCGGTCTCCCGGGCGGAACTCCCGAAGAACAGAGTTGCGATTGTAGCACCGGGCCTGCGCTGCTTGCGCACGAGTCATGTGTTCCTTTAGGAGGGGTCTGATTTTTGCGAGGCGGTCACGCATTTGCGCGACGTACTCCAGCACGTTAGAGGAGGGAAGGGCCTCGGCTTCCCAGCCCTCTTTTAATATATCCAATATGCCCCGGGGTTGTCGACCATACAACAACTCGAAAGGGGAGAAGCCCGTAGAAGCCTGAGGTACCTCCCGGTAAGCAAAAAGCACAAGCGGAAGAAGTTTATCCCAGTCCCTACCGTCCGCGCTGACTACTTTGCGAAGCATCTGTTTGAGCGTCTGGTTAAATCTTTCTACCAGCCCGTCAGTCTGAGGGTGATAGACCGACGCTTTCAGGTGCTTTATTTTGAGTAATTTGGCTACTTCCTTGAACGTATCCGAGGTGAAGGGCGTACCCTGGTCCGTAAGGACTTCTTTAGGTATTCCCACTCTAGAAAATAAATTAACCAATTCCCGTGCGATATTTTTAGTATTAGCGGAGCGCAGGGGAACCGCCTCTGGGTAACGGGTGGCATAATCTACCATAACTAATATGTATTTAAAGCCACGGTTTGAGGGCTCTAAGGGTCCTACTAAGTCGACCCCTATTCGGTCAAAAGGAATATCAATTAAGGGAATAGGGACTAGGGGAGCGCGGTCCCGCCTGGGAATCTGGCGGATCTGACACTCCGGACAGGATTGACAAAACCGCCGGACCTCCTCATTAATCCCAGGCCAGTAAAATCGGAGCTTGATCCTCTCCAAGGTCTTTTCGGCCCCTAGATGGGCGCCAAGGAGGTGGGCATGGGCTAAGTCGCATACCTCCCGCCGGAAGGTACGCGGAACCAGCAACAATTTCCGCACCTCGCCCTCGTGAGTCGCCACCCGATACAACAGATCATTTTCTAGGACAAAAAAGGGCTCGTGTGGAGTGGAATCTCCAGCTTGTGAGCTATTAGGCCAGACTACTGCATTCCGGGCAAAGCGCAGGGAATCATCGTTCCACTGCTCTCTCTTAAATGAGGCTGGTGTGGACCTGAATTGGTGGTCCAAATTATCTAGAGGGTCTTGTGGCCTGGGCCCCGGTTGAGTTCCCCGGCTTGTTCCTTCCCCGGCGTCTTCTTCCGGGTCCAGGTGCACAGCCGTAGAAACATTCCCCGAGGTGCCAGTGCCAGAGAGGCCTGCCCCAGTGCACGGCGTGGAGACCGCGGGAGGGGTGCCTTTTCCCCTCATAACCAGATCCAACGCGGCCTTGGGAGCGGTGTTTGTTTTACCGCAGTTTCTTTTTGACCAGTCTTGTCCCAAAATCACCGGATAGGGGGGTTCAGGTAACACAGCGACCATCAGTTTGGTTAATTCCCCCTTCCAGGTGATATAACATTGTGCGGAACGATATGACTTGGTCCCTCCATGTACACAAGTGACTTGTAAATACTGTTTCAGCCATTGTTGCGGTAACACATAACGGCGAGCCACAATGGTAATGTTGCTGCCGGAATCGAACAAAGCCATCACCGCATGCCCATTTAATAACACCTCCCCCTTATTTGGACTCGCCAAGGGATGCGACGGGGTACAGTACCTCTCCGTAGTTGCCCAGGTGCAGTCCATTGGCTCCGGCGCCACATTCAGGGGACAGGTTGGTAAGAGATGGCCGCTCTCCCCGCACTTGTAACAGTGCGGAGAGAGCGGTTTTTCCTTTGGCCTGACAGGCGCTTCCGCAGCGCGTCGAGAGGGCTCGGGGTTGGCCACCCGTCCCTGTCGGTTCCCACGAGCAGACTTTTCTGACCCCCCAACTCGAAGAACCGCGACCTGACGCTCAAGTACGTCTAGGAGACCTGGCATATCCTTATAAGGATGTCTCCGGACTTGCTGGGCGAGGGAATGTGGCATGGCATTAACGAGGCCTTCACAGGCCACCTGCTCCACTACCTTGCGGGCTTGGGGCCCCTCTGGCCGTAACCACCGGCCCATTTTGCCCCAAAAATCAAAGGCCTGAGCGCGGGCAGGTTTATCGGGGTCAAATTGCCAATTCCGCCACTCGGATGCCTGCTGTCCCGGTGTGATGCCGTAGCGGGCCAAGATCTCCGCCTTGAGGAGGTCATAGTCCGCGGCCTCCTCCTCGGGAAGGTCATAATAAGCCCGCTGCGCGGGTCCCTTGAGGTAGGGTGCCAAAATGGACGCCCACTCGGACCGCTGCCACTCGTTCCGGGTGGCCGTCCTTTCAAATATCCCCAGGTATGACTCGACGTCATCGGCTTCGGACATCGGAACCAGGGGAGGTGGATTATATTTGGGAGGACTTACTTTTGCTTTCTCTGCCTCGGCCAATTTGCTTTTCGTTGCCTCTAACTCCCGATTGGTAGCCTCCAACTCCCGATTGGTAGTTTCCTGTGCTAGCTGGAGAGCGTGTAGCTGTGCGTTCATGCCCTGTAGGACTGTATTTAGGTCCTGTCTTTCTGTCATCTTCAGACTTGTATCCTGCCGACTACGCCACTGTAAAAGACTTAACAATAGGCAACATAAAGGTTTGGGGTTTTCCGGCCCCGTATATTGTAGCTGCTCCACAATAAACAAAGAAAATGCAGGTCTTAAATATAAACAATATTCGTTCATATGCGCGACCCGAACATGGCGTCGGCGGCCATTTTAATAGGGAGGAGCCGGAAGTGTAGGAATGCTGGGAAGGAGCCGTGAGGGAGGATGGGAATGATGACGTCAGGGCAAGATGGCGGAGGAAGGGCGGAAGTACCGTAGTGCGGTCAAAGTTGGGTTATGGCGGCGGAGCATCTTTCTTCCTGCAAGAATAAAAAGAGAGAGAATTAGTACCCCGCCATTCCCTGCCGGCGAATACCTTTTCAGGTGTGTTTAGATCCATCCGCGGTCTCCTACTCGCGCGTGCGTGACAATATTGTAAAAGTTAGTGCTTAACTGTTAACATATTATAGTGAGCCTAAATATAAAAATAGAATGGAATGTTTATAACCTGTTTATATATTTCTTTTCTTGACAATTTCCTTAGTTCTGAGTAAAGTGTTGCTCATTTAGGAATGAAATACCAAAAACAAACCTTTCACATTAATATCAAAAGTAGAGCCTGAAAAACACATAAACATTCATGGGTAATTTCAGAGCTCATTTTCAAGCCAATGTGGGTAGACTGTAGACTGTTGCTGTAGAAGGAATGTCTCTGCAAGCTTGGTAAGAAGAGTGAAAAAACTTTGCAGAAGTTGAGAAAGCTTCCTTAATTCCCCATGAATGCTATATGGCAGGCAATCCCCACTGGGGACAAGTTTGATCCTCATATGATTAAAATTGGGTTGGCAGCCTGAAAGCTGCAGTGGCTATCTGTCTTTATAAATACAGGGCAAAGCTCAAAGGTGCAGCAGCTTGCCAGAATGCATTGTACCTTATTGACCTTATTAAGAATTTTTAGGTCACTCTACTGAAGCAATTCTCAGACTAACATGGAAGTAATCCTTAGTGGGTTTGAATGTTCATCACTCCTTACCAGTACCAAACTGCTTCTTTACTTAGAAGGTGAATTGGGAAAATGCTTCCTAGCAAGGAAATACCGATGCCAGAGATAAACAAAGGGGGACAGAAATAGAAATTAGCAAATGAGAGACAGAACACAGTCTGTTCCATTTGAGATGAAAACAACCCCATGGATATACTGTATATGGATTAAAAGCTGGGGGGACTGAAACCCCTCACTCTACTCCCTCATAACTAATCATGGTTATTCTATTCTTCACATTTTCCTGACTTTATAATCTTTTCATGTCACTCTTTGTGACTGCAGCTGTGAAAGTACTCCCTGACTGGCACCAAGAAAAAAGTTCCAAGCAATTAAATCTGCCTAAAATAAGACAGGTTAAACCCTTAACTCTGCAAAATAAAATTGTTTTATTTCACTAACAGCAAGAACATCGAATTAGTTCAATTCCAGAACTATGTGGAAATGTGTCTGCTACCAGGTTAAAGCAATTTTGAAAAGAAATCCAAACAACATTGCTTTCATCAAAAAAAGCCTTTCTTCCTCTTATAACAGACTTTAACAGGTTTTCATGCAGCTGAAGACACAAGCCTCATCTCTAATTTTAAACAACCTGTGTAGATGCTCTATGACCCCCTCTTCACTATTGCTTTTAAGTTGTCTGTTACAGTAAGTGCCAAGGCTTTACCTCCTGTGTTAATAAGCTGCACTAATTGTGTGGCCATTACATGACAGACGTGGTGGGAAATAAAACAGCAAAGCATTCCATTTTTGCTTGTTCTTTTGGATGCCTCCTACTGCCTGTATGTTTTTGAACTATTCTTGTTTTTTTTTTTTTATCAGACATTTTAAAAAGTGTTTATTTCCTTTTCTATAAATGTATGGCTCCAGTCCTAATTTTCTTCATAGACTTATTCACATCATTTACTTTGATGACTTACTTAAACCTGCTCTTACAAAGTTTGCTCTAACCATTGAGGCAGCAGCACAACTCTCTTTTAAGTGAACAGCCTATCTTGATGGTACATTCAGATAGTGTGAATGCAATAGAATGCTCACACCACCCAAATGAAAATTATTTTAAAAGTGTGTTTAATATTTAAAGACAAAGACTGGAAGTTAGGAGTAAAGGTTGGTTATTTTCTCCAGTTTGAAAAGTCCTTTTCTATAATTTGAACTACCACATTTAAATGTATTTCAGCATAAAACAATTCTCTGAACATTTTTGTTCTTATTGTTGCAATTTTGGC
The DNA here is from genome assembly GCA_026402145.1 of Polypterus bichir lapradei. Classification (NCBI taxonomy): domain Eukaryota; kingdom Metazoa; phylum Chordata; class Cladistia; order Polypteriformes; family Polypteridae; genus Polypterus; species Polypterus bichir. Next base: position 19,739,273 of record JANRMT010062821.1, on the reverse strand, counting down.
TATGTTTTTTACTGCTGTTTAATTTTGCACCAGGTCCTGATTGGGCTCTGAAGCACTTGCTTCTGAGCTGCCTGAACTATGAAAATTACGTCCATTTCCACACTCACATCGCGATGTATCAAAACTAAACTTGCCGTAAAGCCACGCACATTTTCACACCAGGTCAATCCCTGGCATACGCAAGTTCTCCACTCTGTTTTGCAAACTGGTGGCACCCAGCGTCAAAGCAGTGTTACTGTTCCTGTGTGGTTTCCCTTTATTTTTTAGATTCACATCCCTGACGCAGCTTTACTGAATACACTGAAATTAACCGCATATCGTTTTATTAGTTTAAGGCAGCTGAATGTAATCAACCAGTAACCATATAATGGTGCACAGAATGGCCAAACTATTCCAAATACTATGGCTGGTTTAGCGTTGTCACTGTAAATGCACCACTCAGAGTATTTAACACACTGTATCTGAGTGTGGAGTCACAGCCATAGTATTTGGAATAGTTTGGCCATTCTGTGTACAGCAGCTGATCGGATTATTGGGATACAGCATCTAGCACACGCTGTCTCTGCCATGCACACAGCCTATTTGAACCTCTTCAATACAGTACAGTAAACGCAACAGAGCCTTCCCTTTAGGAACCTCGCGTTTCAGAAACAGTTTCATCCCAAGAGCTATAAACGCACTCAATCAGTTCATCAAGTGTTCCTGGTAGAACTGTTTGTACTTATAAGTACAATCACCTCACTGTAAACTTGCAGTACAGTTATAATATTGCACAACCGAATCACTTTATAAAGTGCGTATTTACATATGATGACGACTGGCTTCTAAGTCGATTTAGATTTCCAAGTGCTATCTTCTTGGAGCTCTTGATATCATTTTTAAGATGAAATTCAGTAAAGCATGTTTATTACATTATACAGATACGTTTTTAAACTTCATTAAAATAATGTATATTATTAATAATTAAACAATTGAGGACACGGTGGACAACGGTACCGACGAGATGGCGCCTCATTCATGAATTGTTCCTGCCTTGCGCTGTATGCTTGCTGGGATTGGTGCAACCCTGGATGGATAGATGGATGGAAAAATTAAACATGTACTATGAAGACATTTCAATGTTCCATAAATGTTTTGAAGAATCAGTGTTCTAAGCTTACAGATGGCTTGGCATCAATTACAGAGCTGATAGTGTGGCGATTGGTTACTTGGAGAAAGAAAAGGAAGGACAGGAATTGGAGGTTAGCACATGTGAGAGAGACAGTACTACTGCAATAAATTATTTCATCGAAGGCTGTGCATGGCACAGCAAGCATTTTACGGGAGGCAGAAACAATCTCTGGACAGGGCGCCAATCCCCATGTTTAACACTAGAATTACCAGAGCTTACGAAAAAACTCGTAATTCCGTCCCACCTTAAATCGCATCTTCAATCCCTTCACACCTCTCCGCCAGCGTCCTTTGTCTTCTAAATGTGCTGATAAAGAAAAGCTAGGAGCAGCCGGCTATTCCATCCCCCACCAATTTAGAACGTGCACGAACTTCTCCCAGCTCATGCCTTGATTGAGTATCTGGGAGTGAAGTGGAGTTTTAGAGTGGAAATAATAGATCGTTATTTGGAACACACGCATTTCATGTCTGTTCCGTTTCTACAGTAATCTGTGTAAACACATTGTTAAAACAGAAACGTTTTTTATATTCTAGTAGTAGATGACAAAATGTAGGCATAAACTATATAATGTATGAAGCCTTAAGTCCAAATATCAAAGAAATATTTTCACAAAAGGTACAAATATAACACAACAATTGCGCTTTTATTCAAAAATATTTAACGGAGTAAAAATCATGAAATGAGAATAAAATATTTCCTCTCTTAACGATTGGAACATTCCTGTTAAGCTGAGGTAAACTAGGCTCAATGAGTATTTATAAGAGACTCAATAAATGATCCATTCATTTTAAATGACAAAAACCATGAATTTCTTGATATTTTAGTTTATAATTTAAAAACGGAACAAGAATCTGAAAATCTAACAACATCACATTACATATATATATAATATAGTAAAGAAAACATAGGAAAAGTGTTGTAAGTACAGACAACAATACATTGAAACACGGACATTTTATAGAGTGGGAACAGAAATGGAATGCTGGGAAAGGACACACTGAGGTTCATGGGATGTAATGACATCATCATTGGGGAACCGGAGGGAATGAAGGAACCCGTAAGTGGCTTGGCCTGCTGGCCAGGGATTTCGGGCTGTATTCATGGCGGTGTTTTCTCGTCTTTCCTGTTAAAACAAAAGAGTGGTTAGTACACTGCCATTGTTTTGTTTCTTCTGAACAAAAATTGGAAATACTGAGGAAGAAAGTGACACTATCATAACTGTTGGATTATAAAATCCAAGAAGCTCAAGGTTTCAAGCAGAAACACAATGTACCAACTCAGTATTTCTTTGGAACAGATAGGGATAATGGGCAGATTTTAATGATCCACTACATAAGGTCTTCTGATGGTAAAGAATTGTCCTGCGCTGTGTCTTTTTAATACAAACTATTCTCTAAGGAATTGTCAGGGAATTCTTCAGGAGATTCTTCTTTTCCTGAGAATTTGCCATAATTCCCTGATGAGTTTTAGGCAGAATTAGAGAAAGATATATCTCCACAGGAGGTCACAGCTGCCTTGCAGAGTTTAAATAATGTGAAATCTCCAGGAACTGATGAGATTTATGTGGAATTTTATGAAAACTTCTGGAATGTTTTGGGACATGACCTACTGGTTGTTTTATAGGAGAGTTTATGTTAGGAGCCCCATCCATGAGCTGTAGGAGAGTAGTGGTTACAGTTTTGGCTGAGTCTAGAGACTTTTGTGTCATTAAGATTGAGAGAAGTGATAGCCTCTGTTATTCACCCTGACCAGAGTTATTGTCTGACAGCTCCATCCATGTTGATATATTTCTGATTAAAGACATTGCCCATATCTCTAAGCTTCTTGGTTTGAATACTGCCCTCTGGATCTGAATACATTTCTCTGAATCAGAAGAAAGCATTTCACACAGTGTACCATGATTATTTGTGGAAGGTTCTTGATGTCTTTGGTTTAAATTAAGATGTATTTTGAAGATCAGCTCACATAATGTACATAGGGAGGGCTTTGTTCATTAATAATTTAGTTGTCTCAACTCTGTGGCATAAATTAATGAGCAATGGGACAATCTACTGAATGTTTTTTAGATGTCCAAAGAGAATTGTTTACTTTCTTTTGGAATGGAAGGCACTGGCTGAGACAGTGTGTGCCTGTAGCTGAAGGAGGGCAATGACTGATTGATGTGTGCAGCCAAAAATGCTTACTGGTTGCAGGCTTTTTAAAAAGCTTTTGTACAATCTGACAGCCTTGTGCTGGAGGCCACAGGCTTGTGTTCACTTAGAACAGGCAGGAGGATTACATCTTGACAGGGCATTTCTTTGTTAATGGACAATAAAAAATTTGTTTCATGACTGGAGTTCTTTAAATCTCTTTTGGACATTGGAGTACCCAGTATTGGACATTAAAGTAGCAGAATCTATCAAGGTACAAATACTATCATCAAAATTCAGCATAACTTAAGTGACCTGAATAAATGCTGCTGGTATGGCACCAAGTAGGTGATAGAGGTACTGGTACTGTGTTCCTACGCTGTAGGAAAATATGTAAATAAATCAAGGTAAATAACATACAATTTGGCTTTTATATAAGTAACATATAAATGTTTTTAGATAAAGACCATCACAAAACATAATTACAAAATGGGCTTTGCATGATACCTTGGCGAGCTCTGTAAGCTGTGCTTTTTCGTTGAAGGACAGGTATGAGGCACACTGACTGGCAGGATGACACCGGATCTCTTGCTGCATCCAAACGGTGCCATCTTTTGCCTTTACGCCTGGTGCAGCTTCGTTGTTGTTATATGTGAGTGGACGTTTCTTGCGGGGAGAGCTTCTGTTCTCTTTCTCCGATGTAGAACCATCGTCCTCATCTGAGTTCACCTCTGTTATAGCACGTATTTATCTGAAAACTAACAGTGTCAGATTGGGGCAAGCATGAATGCGACTGAGAGAATAAAACTGAATAAAAAAAACGCTAACCTTTATAAGTACTATACATTTACACCGGCTGTTACAGACTCAAATTAAATGTATGTTTTTATTGTATAACAGTAACAATAGGAGCAGCTCCCTACTCAAAATGATTATTTTGTGACGTAGCAAGGCTCGAACCCACAATTTGTTGATTATGAGTCAGCAGTTCTTACCACTTTACTACAAAAGCACTCATGAAACCGAAGTACACTAAGCCGATTTATTTTTCTTCAGTTACAGTCTTCAATAAAAGTGCACTTGTTTTATTATACTTGTACCTTTTGTGAAAGTGCTTATTTGATATTTGGACTTCAGTCTTCACACATTATACACTTCATGTCAAAATTTTGTCGTTAGTACTAAAACATGAAAAAAGTTTGTCTTTTACAGTAAATATGTGTTCAACATTTCTGTCATGCTACACTGACATGGATCTTTGTAGACACGGAACACACATGAAATGCATGTGTTCCAAATAACGATATATTATTTACACTATACAGCTCCCAGTACCTCACTCGCAGATAAACAAGGCTTGAGTTGGGAATGCTTTTTGCCGTTACTGTGGCGGTGGGATTGACACATTTACAAAACAAAAGATGCTAACGGAGAGGTGCGAACAGATTTAAGATGTGTCAGGTATATAAGTTTTTTCGTAGACTTTGGTAATTCTAGTGTTAAACAAGAGACCTGGAAATTTGCAGTGGCATGTTCTGCATGGCATCTTTGTTATTAATTCCTATGTTGCATGGGTGTACCCTTTAGTTAGAGACAAATGTCATCTCTGTGTAGAGAGAGAATTACACATAATTTAGAGATTTTTGTAAATGGGTGGTGTGTTAATGTGGCAATTTGTAAACTTCAGGGTCATCAGCTTAGCTTTCTTATTTGAAATGTGATGTGAGATTTATTTATTCTTATTTTGTTTTTGTATTGAGTTGGAATGTTCTTTTGTTACTTTGGTTATACCGAACGTAAGGATTTATTGATTTATTGTTAATAAAGTTTACTTTAAAATTCAAACTCTTTCTTTCATTCTTTGTTTGTTTTCTTTCTTCCTACCTGCAGGCCAACAAACTAGTAATCTAATATTTTTCAGAATTAATACTGCCTGAAAGGAACATCTAGTGTGCTGTCTTCTGGAAGAAGCACTTAATTTTGCAGATTAGGGAAGAGTCCTTCTTAAAATCTTAATTTCCAATACTGAATCATAAGTAGTTTCTAGGTGTCTACTATGAAAAGGCATATCCAACACTTTTAAACAGATAAAATTCACTATTCTTTAAAAGTAAACATTTTATTTATTTTGAAAAAAAAACAAGAAAGATGCCTGAGGGTTCTCAAACAATATGTCTTAAATGTCAATAGCCTATTGCTATTATCTAAGAAAAGATAAATGGTTATTTTAAAGTAGATGCTGTTTTAAGAAGATTTTTCTTTCATTATTTTAAAGGTCACAAAAAATACATGAAATGCAATTTTTACTTTGAAAGGTGATTTTTTTTATTTTAATGGTTTCAGAAATTTCTCATTTTTAAAGTTTTCACTTCCTTACATACATAAAAGCTTCAGTTGATAGGCACATCCTTTTTTCTTACTTAACTTATGTAAAGTGTAAATAACTTTTATTGTTGAACACTAAATGAACAAATCTATTCCTTAATGACGTATGAAAAGTAAAAACTTACCTTGGAATGCAACTTGAATAATTTGACATCAAATTCAGATGTCTGAGTCATTCAAGATACACGACTCTCTTCTGACCACAATTAGAATTACACTCCTGTCTCAAATGTTAGTTTAAATGGTTGGTTAAATGGCTGGTTTCTGGGGATGAAACGAAAAGGGCTTATTATGCTCTCTCGGAGGAGAGCTGAGCAGCCCATTGGGGCTGAGGCCCCAGATAAATGTGGGCTATCCCCAGTCCAGCAGGCAAAAATAATACAAAATTGGGAATTTGATCCAGAGAGATCAATCCAGACACAGGCTATGACCCTCTGGGAGCAGGTGGCCTTATGGCTAAGCCCATTTGAACTATCCACCTGCCAAATAGTGCAGCAGGTAGCCTGCTTTATTTTTTTAAAGAGCCTCCCAAAAAACTTTGCCCAGCCGGACTGGGGAGATTTCCGCGAACCAAGAGGCAAGTCCAAGCCTTTCTCGGGTTGGCTGGATACTAACGCCGGTTTGTACCTTGGTTTTCAGAGAGAGCGGCGCCCTTGACTGATCTTACAAAGAAGAGGGCTCCTAATCATGTGGTATGGACTGACAAGGCGGGCACTGCATTTAGTGACTTAAAACAGGCTCTTACGTCAGCACCAATATTAAAAGCTCCTAATTTTTTTCTCCCTTTTATTCTACAGACGGACACTTCGGGCACAGGCCTGGGTGCCGTGCTGAGCCAAAACGTCGATGGTGCTGAACACCCCATCATGTACCTAAGTCGGAAACTGTTGGATCGGGAGACCAGGTATGCAGAGGTGGAAAGGGAAGCCCTTGCGATCAAATGAGCGATTATGCAGTTGAGGTACTACCTCTTGGGCCGGGAGTTCACTCTGGTGACGAATCATGCACCCTTACAGTGGATGGCCCTTCACAAAGAGTCGAATCCACGGGTCACTAGGTGGTTTTTTGACCTTCAACCTTACAAGTTTTCGCTAATTCATCGTAAGGGTTCTCTCCATGCCAACGCTGATGCTCTCTCTCGTGCCCACAACCTCTCGGTGCAGGACGCCCGACCCGATGGGTCTGGGCTGAGGGGGGGGCCTTGTCACACACATGCGAGTAGAAGGCAGCTAAAGGGCCTGAGTAAGTGTAATGAAACATCTGACCGGGGGCGGCGGAGTGCGCTGACTGTCTTTCTCAGTTCCCTACAGACCTTTCCCGGGAAATCCTGCAAGGTTCCCGCGCCTCAGAAGATGTCACTTCTGAAGCCGGCCCCTTTGCTGACATCACGTTCAAAGCCGGCCCCTTTGCTGACGTCACTTCCGAAGCCGGCCCCTTTGCTGACGTCACTTCCGAACCCAGCCCCTTTGCTGACGTCACTTCTGGTTCTGGCCATTTTGATGACATCAGTTCCTCTCCAGGCCTTTAAAGCCTCCATCTTGGGCTACTATAGCCAGTTCTAGTTTGGACTCTGTGAAATGCACTTTGTATTTCTGATACAACAAACCCTTTTGCAGCTGGGAAAAACAATATATGGGTGGCTGCCCCAAACCTTTATGATGTCTTTGGTGTATTATTATCACATGCCCTTAATAGTTAATAGTTACAGCAATACAGATGTTGAGTGGGAACTGGTAGTACTGAAGTGTCATGAGGAATCAGGTCACACTGAGGGAATTCAAGAGATAAGTAATGATTCCTCTTTACCTTAGCCTGTTAAAAGTGAAACCCTAATTATTTTTAGCTTGAAGATGAATTCCATCGCACAATTTGGTAAGCTTTTGTTGTGTCATATGACTAACAGCATTACAGTTTTCAGGCTGACATCCACTTTTCCCTCAAAGTGGCCTACATTTATGTTAAATTTAAATGTCAATGGAATGGAGAGCTTTGTTTTTTCTCATTGTAAATAAAGCGCTTGCCAAATTGCTTTTACACTATATATCATTGTGAATCATGGTCACTATTTTATTTCAAGATATTAGGCCAAAACATTTTTGTTGTCTGTGCTCTAGCCTAGTGGTCATAGAGGGCTATAGTGGCTGCAGGATTTTGTTGCATCCCAAATTATTAATTAGAAGCCAAATATTACTGCTGAAGTAGTTAATGCTCGACCAACATTTTTATTCTTAATTTAAGTTAATTCACTTGTTAAGATTTCAAATCCTTAATTGCTTCTTTTAGTCTTAAACTGCTTCATTCTCTGTTTTTAATTGCTTCTTGCTCTTTAATCAGCTGCTGCAATACATAACAAATCACAAAGGGGCCAGCAGTTTACCATCTAACCCATTTACACCTATGCGTGTTCTTCAAACACTATCTGTTTTAATAAAATATTTAGATAGACAGATGATATCCCAAAGGTAAATTAAGATTTTACAGAAGCTCAAAAAGAATAGAAATAACATAATAATGTGAGTGTGTTCATAGCAACCCTACCAGCCCGCACAAAAACATCTGGCTTGAATAATGATAAAAGAGCTGTTGCCTTCTAAAGGCTTGTAGGTACAATGTACAGTGTATCTAATTGTGGTCCTATATGCACAGTAGGTTTACATTTATATACATTTAACATTTAAAAAGTAAAAAAAACTCCACTAATGGAACATGCTACATGCTGATAGAAGTTTGTCATTGTTGTTTCCAGAGTCCTGAAGCTGAAGTCACCATACAGAAGAATTCACCATTACAGTATTTGTAACAGAGTAAATCATTTCAGTTGCTGAGTGACAATTTTCAGATGGAATAATGTAAATATGAATTAATAACAATGAAGAAACTTATTTCATCAGGTCCTCTCCTACCTTATTTCCTCTGTCTGATCACATCAGAAAAAATCTGTCCAGCATTAAAATAGCATCTAGAATAAGTAGGATAAGTCATTTTTCTAAAGTAACTGAACACACCATGATTCACCATAAGAGGTAACAGGTCACAGTTCATCCATTGTATCTGAAAGCAATCAAACATTCCTCATTATATGGAATCAGGCCAGTTCTGAACCCTCTCTATCTTACCTTTATCCTTGCTCTGCAATTTCCATCTTTGGATGAGCTCCTCCTCCAATAAGTTGCAACAAAGCACCTTGGGCCCTAGTGATCATAGAACTGTAATGGTGCAGGTTGGCTCAACCCTCCCACTTTTGTATTGGGAACCTCTTGAATCTGACACCATCTGTAAACGTAACTGGATTAGCCAGGCAGATGAGGACACACACACACAACACATTGCAAGGGGTTTAGTGCAAAGGTACTCAGTGTTTTTATTTTAAAACTAAAGCAAATCAAAAAAACAGTGTCTGAAGTGCAGTGCAAAATCCAAAATGAATGATCCAATAAAATGAAATGGTTATAGTGGAGGTTAATACCAATAAATAGAAGAGCCATAAAAAAGAAGTTAAACACATAGGAAGAAACTGTCCTTAAAAGTCAGAAACCTGGTGTCCCTTTATAACTAACGTTTCCTTGACTTGCCCTTTTCGACTTTGCAGTCCAAAGAGAAGTCCACTAGAAGGTGAAGACAACCTTTTGTTCTGGCTTGGGGCCCCATCGCCAATCCCACATTGTTCCATGGGGAGCCACTAAGCCCTGCTCCACTCCGTGCCCACCTCTGCCAAATGGCTTCAGGGAAAGCACACTGTCCACCCACCTCTGCCTCTAAATGGCTCTCCCTGATGAAAGCACACTCCTGAACATGATGGACACTCCTACTACCTGGTCATTCAGCAGGAGTGACCCCTCAGTCCCCTCCTGACTGCCGGCCTCCTGAGTGCTGGCTCTCTGGGGCTCAATAACTGCCTGCCTGCTTCCTTTCAACATGAACCACCTTTGCTTTCTTTCTCTCTCACTCACTTGTTCCTGTCTGCTTCCTTTCAACATGCACCACCTTTGCTTTCTTTCTCTCCTGCACACTTGTTCCTGCCTGTGTGTTTGCTCATTCACCTGCTTGCTTGCTTCCATCCCTTTAACTTCCATTTCTCCCTTCATTTTTCTTTCATTTATTCCTCTCCCTCTGTCTTTTATACACTGGGGAGGGTTGCATATGAGATCACCTGATTGCCGCCCCGGGTTGATAACTACACAATCAGACTGCCTGCACATTCCAGCAAGGTAGCGCATGGTCATCTGACTGCCTCACGCCAACCCGGAGACGAGCAGTCTTCTCAGTCACGCTTCTCTCCCCAGCGTGAGCACATCCATTATTTATTTATTTAAAATATGCTGGTACGTTGAGGACCTCTCTTACCACAAGTGCTACCAGCAGATAACGGGAACATATAATATCCCTCACTTTACATTTCTTGGGGTTTCATACATTTTCAGATGTAAGGTAGCATTCAGATCCTCTTCGCTTTGCTGTGTCTGAAAGGTAGATGAAACAAGCTGACACTTAAGTTTGAGATGTCAGCAGCATAATATGAATTTAAAATACATTTATAAATGACCAGTGACAAGCCAGATCACAACTGATCTTAACATTAACAAAATGTAAAAAAAATGTTTATCAAAAACTAGTCACTACAAGATAAACAAATACAGAATCTGTACCTTCTGTAAAAGGCTGCTGCTTGCAAAGCACCCGGGAGGAATAAAGAAATTTGGAAAGATCTGCAATATAAAAACTAATGAAGGACTGAAAATTACTAATTTGTTTCGGGGCACAAATTATTTGGCCGATCCTCATATACCTTTTTTTTTTTTAAAGCTGATCTTCTGGCTAGGACGTTGGACATCTCAGAGTCCATGGATTTTGAGGCTGATCGTCCAATTAGCTGTGAACCACCCAATTTCACTGAGATTACACAGGAGATGAACAGGCTGGTGATAAGGCTGTCCTCCTGGTATTGCAAGCAATCTTTGCTTCCATTTGGGAGACGAGCATCATCTCAACTGACTGGAAAATGGGACTTGTCATACCTATCTGGAAAATGAAGGGTGGTCACCTGGATTGCAGCAACTACAGAGGGATAACACTGCTCTTGGTGTCGGGTCAGGTCCTTTTTAGGGTAATCCTCAATAGGATCCATGATCACCTGCTTACCTATCAGTGACCGGAGCAGTCTGCTTTTACGCCTAAGGGGTGTATCATTGACCGCATCTTGGCACTGTTGGTTCACAAATGCGAATATCAGCAAGGTTTCTTTGCAGCCTTTGTTGATTTTCATAAAACATTCAATTCAGTTGATTGAGCTACCCTGTGGGGCATTTTACGACTTTGCGGGATCACCTTGAAGTTGCTGGATATCATGGCTGGCCTGTAGACTGGTACTGTGAGTGCTGTGCAGAATGTAGGCAGAACCTCTGTGTTTTTCCCAGTTGATTCTGAGGTTTATCAGGGGTGTGTTCTTGCTCTTACTCTGTTCAGTGCTTGCATGGATTTGGTGTTGGGCTGAGTTGTGGGGTTGGGGATCTGTTGATGAAGAAAGATTAATTTTGCCAATAATGCTGTGATCTTTGCTGAATCAATGGAGGCTCTGATCGGGGCTCTCAAGAGACTTAGCGAGGAGTCTAAGTGTCTGGGCTTGCAAGTGTCATCAAAAACAAGATCCAGGCCTTTAAATGACTTCTTGGGCACAGCCATAGGCAGTGTATCTGTCCATGGAGAGAGTGTCCATCACGTCGAAAGATTTACTTACCTCGGCAGAGATATAATTATGTCTCTGGTGACTCTTCCTATGGAGTCAGTAGACGGATTGGGAGAGAATGAAGGGTCATGAGCTCGCTGGAAAGAGGTGTGTGGCACTTCAATATCTTTGCAAAAGTACAAAGGCCCAAGTACTTCCTAATTTGCTATATGTTTGAGAGACATGGACACTATCAAGTGATCTAAGACAAAGACTGGGCTCCTTTGGTACTGTGTCTCTTTGGAGAATCCTTGTGGACCACTGGTTTGACTTTGTGTTGAACAAGTGGTTGCTCATAGAGTCCTGAATGGGGAACATTACCTGCATTGTGGGGGATCATCAGTTACAGCACTATGGCCATGAGGCATGATTTCCTGAGGGTGATTCTACTCACTGGATCTTCATTGTTGTGGACCCAAGCAGCTGGACCAGGCCAAGGGGACACTCATGTAACACCTATCTGTGGCATATGTATGGTCACTTCTGTATTGTGGGACTGGACAGCGTATCTGCCTGGGGAGTTGCCAACTGAGATATCGAGCTGTTTTACCATGTGTTTGGTGCAACAATGCACTGTACCAGTGCATGCTCCCCAACATGATCCTCATATAGGAAGGATTTACACAATAAGAATGACCTGACAAAGGAGAATGAAAACACTATCAATGCAAACAATTATATAACAAGTTCTGAACTTGACTCATAATTGAGCAGTTGGACTGGAATAAAAATCTATAGCCACTGTGACCCACTAGGAATAAACATGGAAATAGCAGCTCTAGCTTATACTCTATATATATAGCATATTTCTCCATCATGTGGTAACAAATAGACAGAAACACACAGTTTAAATTCTATTTATATAGATCCTTTTTGGATGCATGAAAGACTTTTGGGTTTTCAGTGCTTAATATATTGGTAAATTAGTGAGATAGAAGAATGTTTATACATTAGAATATGTAAGCAGCTCTAAATATAAAATGAAATTGAAGTTAAGTGCAAAGGTTACAACAAGACAGAAATCTTCTTTCATTCTGCAGGTTCAATGTGTACCAACAGTCTACTTTCCAAGAAGGCTAATTCTAATAATTCTGGAGTTTTGCATTTAGCGGTAAGTGAAAAACCATTGTGTATGCAGAAAGAAATGCTAATAATCACTGAAGCAGGACCAATTACACAGATGTAACCAGAGTACAAATTAGACATTTGTACATTTATACAATACTGACATTTATTTCTATGTAAGAAAAACATTAGAAATCATTAAAGTTTGTGTTTGTGTATAAATATCCTTTGTGCTTTCACAAAAATCCTCATGCCAAAATGAGCAATGTTTAAAAAAATGTTTTGGACAAATGCCATCAATTGTTAAATCACCTTTTAGCTTTCTTTACTCTAACAAAATGTGACTAATGTTTTATCATACTAGTGCTAGATTAGCCTAATTGTTTTGTAGGTAGCATGCCAAAAGAAGAGAGTGACAGTTCACACCAATTTAACAAACACAAACACATTTCAGAGATACTTATTTTATTTTTTTAAATGAAGGTACATTATTGTAAATCAAGAGGTTCATATTAAACCCTGTTTTAGCTGGTAGCCTCTACTGAACACATAAATGTGAACACTCTCAAATGAAGTTTTCAAATAAAAAAGAATTATCAATCTATACTAATAAAAGGCAAAGCCCTCACTGACTCACTCACTCACTCACTGACTGACTGACTGACTGACTGACTGACTGACTGACTGACTGACTGACTCATCACTAATTCTCCAACTTCCCGTGTAGGTAGAAGGCTGAAATTTGGCAGGCTTATTCCTTACAGCTTCCTTACAAAAGTTGGGCAGGTTTCATTTCGAAATTCTACGCGTAATGGTCATAACTGGAAGCTGTTTTTCTCCATTTACTGTAATGGAGATGAGCGTGAAACCCGTGGGGGCGGAGTTTCGTGTGACATCATCACGCCTCCCACGTAATCATGCAGTAGGTAGAAAACCAGGAAGAGGCCCAAAAAGCGCTGAAGAAAACATGCATTATATAATTGAGAAGGCAGCGAAACAATAAGAAGCGAGCGAGTTCTGCTACTTCGGAAACAAAGCACGATGTAAACCTAAACTTTAAATTAAGTTCATAGACAGGCTGCCGCTAGCGTTTGTAATTTAGTGCCTGCCCATATAAGGCCGTCCGTCAGCGGCAATCCAATAGAAACACTGCCACGGGTAAATATTCACAGGTGAAGGACTGTGCTTATGCAGAGGAAGATGAGATGGTCAGGGTGGTGTTTGGCACAAACTCAGCGAAACTGCGAGAGAAAGTTTTAAGTGCCGGGACTTAGGTAACATTAGATACAGCCATGGACATAGCACAGCTGGGAAACTTCGATGCATGTACACCGAGCGGCTCACGTGAACTGACGCAGTGCACAGACAAAAAGCAACAGTTCCAAAGAGCGCTGAACAAAAACCGAATTACACAATTGAAAAGGAAGCAAAAAAATATGAAGCGTCTGATACATACAAGCATATCTATACTAATAAACGGCAAAGCCCTCACTCACTCACTGACTGACTGACTCATCACTAATTCTCCAACTTCCTGTGTAGGTAGAAGGCTGAAATTTGGCAGGCTCATTCCTTACAGCTTCCTTACAAAAGTTGGGCAGGTTTCATTTCGAAATTCTACGCGTAATGGTCATAACTGGAAGTTGTTTTTCTCCATTTACTGTAATGGAGTTCAGCTGGAGGGGCGGAGTTCCGTATGACATCATCACGCCTCTCACGTAATCAAGCATTACGTAGAAAGCCAGGAAGAGCTACAAAACACGCTTTAGAAAACATGCATTATATAATTAAGAAGGCAGTGAAACAATTAGAAGCGAGCGAGTGACATATAAAACCATATTCAGCGGCTCACGTGAACTGACGCAGTGCGCAGACAAAAAGTAACAGTTCCAAAGAGTGCTGAACAAAAACCGAATTACATTGCTACGCTCAAATAGATAAACCACACGCAGTGGCGTGATAGTAAAGCATTCGCCTGTAGCGCCCATGTCCGAGGTTCGATTCCCGAGAGGGGATGCACTAAGTATGTATGCGCGCTTCTCGATTTATTTTAACCTCGCATCACATTAGTTTGAGACGTATGAAAACGCATGCGGTTAACGCAGAAAGACAGATCACCTATTCACCTATTGAAGCTTCATGAATAATGGATACTTTATTCGCGATCAATGATTGTTTTGGTAAAGCCATACTCAGTGTATTCATTAGATGAACGGTAAAAAAGTAAGAGCGAGGGGACGGTAACTTACTGAAGCACACAAGCAAAACCACAATAGCACGCGGGCTCGATGTACTGACTTGCGCGATCACATTCCAAAAAATATTTCTTTTCAAGTTCAATTTAGTCCATATGAGTCAAACTCAAAGCCCACGGGCCACATCCGGCCCGGCGTGTAATTATATCCGGCCCGCGAGATCATTTTATATACTGTATTATTGTTATTAATGGCCCGGGTATATGAAGCGCTGGTAACACAATAAACTACAGATCCCATAATGCAGCGCTTCAGCTGCCTTGCCGAACACTTACCGCGTTGCTGCAAGTTATTGCGAAGCTAGCCCACACGATGCCGAAGAGAAAAGTTGATTCTGAAAATAGAGCCTTTAAAAACCGATGGGAGGCTGAGTATATGTTTACTGACATTGCCGGTAAACCCGTGTGTCTCATTTGTGGAGCTAATGTGGCTGTAATTACAGAATTTAATCTTTACAACGACTGACAAACACAGAATGTAACTTGAACACAACACATCGTACAAATACGACCCTGATTGAAACAAATAATGATAATCGAATCCTTGATCACAGCAACACTCACAAAGCAATTACTGTATATTGACAATCATGTTACGTTATTTTTAAAATGTTCCCTTTTCTTTTTCATAGCTTCTTTAACACACTACGTCTCCGCTGCGAATATATATATATATCCCGATCTACATACTTTCAAATAAATAAGCCACACACCGTGGCGTAATTGTAGAGGCTTTGCCTCCATCGCCTACATCTGAGGTTCGATTCCCGAGAGGGGATGTACTGAGTATGTACACGTGCTTCTCGGTTCATTTTAACCTCGCATTTCCTTGGTTTGAGACGTATGAAAAAATATGCGGTTAACGCAGAATCATGTTACGTTATTTTTAAAATCTTTCCTATTCTTAGCACAAGCACAGCTGAGAAGGTTCGATGCATGTACTCCATAACAAAAAATAATGCATTTAATCACATTTTCAATTCCAAGAAAAGGGGAACTTTTGTCAATGCATGATTTCCTGCTACATCGATTACACTGATGCACACATCACAGCTACAAAAATGTTACACTCGGAATGAAGCGCGTTCCTGATCGGAGGAAAATTTAATTTAAAAAAAATACCCGAGCGAAGCCTTGATAAAAGCATGGTTTTGTGCACAGTGAAAACCAAGCAAAATTAGATGCATTACAGAAAGCGGACTTTGTGGCTCTTACTGGGAATCATTGGACTTCCGTGACCGTTAGTAATTCTAATTACATCTAATTACAAAATGTTCAATGATCACACTGTTTTAGCCTAATGTACAAAATAATTTTGGCTAAGGTTACTCAGAGTTTAAAGATTAAGTTGGTCAAATTACCTTTTATGTTTCTGACTTATTTTTTTAAGAAGAAAAACTGCACTTTCTGTTGAAATTTTGGTTATTATTATTTAAAGACAATACCATTCTGAAAATGTACTTAAAGTACTTAAACTACCACTTTATTTTTAAGTCTGCCCAATTTTAACCAGGGATGATATTTTTGTTTCTGTTTTGAATTCAAATGCAGTTTAAAACCATTTTTTTTTTCAGAAATTAAAAGAGCTTGAGTTTACAATATTCATGTCCATGTCTATTATTTGATTCTGTCGCCCACTAAAACCCTTTTAAATTAAAAAAACACATTTGCGATTTGGGGCAAATTTACATGTGCGATTACATACGATTAATCAAGATTAATTATTACACAGCCTCTAATTAATTGGATTAATTTTTTTAATCGAGTCCCACCCCTAATATATATATGTAGATTTGTATATATATATATATATGTGTATATACAGTATATATGTAGATATGTATATGTGTATATATGTATATATGTGTTTGTGTGTATATATGTGTATATATGTATATATATGTGTGTGTGTATATATATGTGTATATATGTATATATATTTATATGTATATATATATATATATGATGTGTATATATATATGTTTATATATGTGTGTGTGTGAGTGTATATATATATATGCCAGCAACACTCATGACAATGACAAAACAATTATATTGTCAATCATGTTACGTTATTATTAAAATGTTTCCTTTTCTTTTTAGTTCTCTGCTGCCAAACGCGGGTATTTTGCTATGTATATATATATATATATATATATATATATATATATATAGAGAGAGAGAGAGAGAGAGAGAGAGATGACAACAACACTCATATCAATGACAAAACAATTACATTAACAATCATGTTACGTTATTTTTAAAATATTTCCTTTTCTTTTTCATAACTTCTTTAACACACTACTTCTCCGCTGCGAAGCGCGGGTATTCTGCTAGTTATTCATAACTGCAGCTACTGCAGAAACAAAGCACACGGTGGAAAAAGTGAATGTCCCGCTAAAGGAAGACAGTGTTAAAAAAAAAAACCCATGCATGAAGTGTGTCAGGTCTCAGATAAAGAAGACGAGCTGTTTATTGATGCAGTAAGAAACGAATCGTTGAATGAAACCTGTTATCTTTACAACGATTGACAAACACGGAATGTAACTTGAACACAACACATCCTACAAATACGAACCTGATTGAAAGAAATAATGATAATCAAATCCTTGATGACAGCAACACTCTGTAAAACTCACAAAACAATTACTGTATATTGACAGTCATGTTACGTTATTTTTAAAATGTTCCCTTTTCTTTTTCATAGCTTCTTTAACACACTACGTCTCCGCTGCGATACGCGGGTATATATATATGTATATATATACCCCGATCTACATACTCGAATAATGGATACTTTATTCGCAATCAATGATTGTTTTGGTAAAGCCATACTCAGTGTATTCATTAGATGAACGGTAAAAAAGTAAGAGCGAGGGAAGGATGACTTATTGAGGCATGCAGGCTGTAGTGCGCGTCAACTCTATCTGAATTGCGTGATCACATTTGAAAAAATATATCTTTTCAAGTTCTATTTAGTCCATATGTATCAAACTCAAGGGCCGCAGGCCACATACGGCCCGGCGTGTAATTATATCCGGCCTGCGAGATCATTTTATATACTGTATTATTGTTATTAATGGCCCGGGTATATGAAGCGCTGGTAACACAATAAACTATAGATCCCATAATGCAGCGCTTCAGCTGCCTTGCCGAACACTTACCGCGTTAATCAAGTCTAGCTTGCAAGTTATTGCGAAGCTAGCCCACACGATGCTGAAGAGAAAAGTTGATTCTGAAAATAGAGCCTTTAAAAACCGATGGGAGGCTGAGTATATGTTTACTGACATTGCCGGTAAACCCGTGTGTCTCATTTGTGGAGCTAATGTGGCTGTAATTACAGAATTTAATCTAAGACGGCACTATGAGACAAAACATCAGGGTAACCTGAAAGACCTGAATGCAATGCAGAAGATACAGAAAGCAGAAGAATTAAATAAGAATCTGACACTTC
>JANRMT010062821.1:19706113-19720693 GCA_026402145.1 Polypterus bichir lapradei | reverse complement strand
TATATATATATGACAGCAACACTCATCACTCACAACAGTGACAAAACAATTACATTGACAATCATGTTACGTTATTTTCAAAATGTTTCCTTTTCTTTTTCATTGCTTCTTTAACACACTACTTCTCCGCTGCGAAGCGCGGGTATTTTGCTAGTAAGATACTAAAAGACAAACATAAAACAAAGCATTGAATCTACTTGGGGTAACTTTTTCTTAGAGGTTAGATTCCCAGAAGCTGTATCTTAGCAGATGATATAACTGTTTTCCCTCATAAACATGACAAACTCATAAGTCAGATTTTATTGTGTACACACAGAAAGTACCCACATTTTAATATGTGGTACAACAAAAATATATTACATTGCACAGACGGCATACTCGACAATTTACAAAAAGTAATATGTGATTCAGTATGTGCACCAGCACTTCAATAAAGCTGTTCTCATGTCATTTCTTTTCTAAAAGACACCTCATTTGTGGCCAAGTACCATGTTCCATCAATGATTCTGTTTTCACAAAGAAAGCCCACTGTTCAAATTCACATTTGCATACATTGCCAAGTCTGCCATGTCTGTGAAAACATTGCAAGTTAGTTGTATTTTCTAACAAATCATAAAATCATTGCAATTTAGATAGCTGAAATAGCTGGAATACTGACAGACTGTGGACAGTTTTATTAACTTTCATGCTGCTTGCCTTTTACCTGTATAGTCCATGAAATATTTAAGTATAACTGTACTTTTATAATCTATTTATACAGAAAATATTTTTTACTAGAGTTGTCCACATTTAGTTTCTGTGATTAAATTGCTTAATGTAGCACCTAAATGCAATAATCAAATCCAGGTAATCAGACCATAAAGTGGGAAAAACACTATGTCTGGTAGAAAAGGTTCTCAACCCCTTTAACTATGCTACAGAATTCCTGCCACTACATTGGCCAATCCTGTATTCTTTAACCTTATTATCATTATGTCTGATATCACTTGTCCACTATTAGTTGAATGCACACTGCCGTTATTGACAGTATCAATAAAAGAGCTAAACTAATTTGCACTGTAATGTGGCTCAAAATATTAATATTGTAACGGCCAACCACTTATCTGGCCGGCTGCCACACTACTAGGTCCCGTGGCCTATATAAATTACTGAGGAAAACCTAAATCTACCAAGCCGTACCTTTAACAAAAAATATTTTCCCCCAATAGACGGTTAAACACAAGCAAACAATATCAGAATGTAAATCAAGTGCAGTAATATATTAGACGAAACAAAATGACAAATACCATAATACAAAACTCCGGTGTAATATATATATATCCCTCCACCATACCACCAAAGTGAAAGGCACTATATATATATATATACAATAATAAATCCTCCCTTGTCCCTGCACACGAATAACAAACACACAATACAAAGAATTACTGAAATGATAATGATCGTGAAAATGAGTCCAGGTAAATAACTGTCCAAATTACTGATAGCTATTCAAAATGGTGTTTGATTCCCCCGAATGAATACCAGAACAATCTCATTGTGATTCCTCGGCAATGTTGGAAAATAATGTCCAACCTGGGTACTCCTGGGTCCAAGATAAAAGAAACCTCCCTGGCATATCTGGGCGAGTCAGACTGAGGAGGAAGAAAGACAAAGCTGCCTGGAAGTCTGGAGGAGAGGAAGGAAAGAAAGAAGAGGTATTGTGCATTTTGGAAACCAACTATGGAGGATTCGTTTGTTAATAAATTATTTATGTGAGCCCAGAACTTGTGTCTGTGTAGTGGTGTCAGAGGTTAGGGAGGCTGCAGTGCCCCCTCCTGATCATACCTTGTATTGATTCATGTTGATAAGAAGAAGTTACATTTTGCTACCCAATGTATTTATTTAAAACAGACTACACACAAACATTTATTTAATTATTGAAAATTGGACAGTTTAAGATTTCACTTTATAATTAAATTGTATATAATGTTAGTATTGTAAGATCCAGAAAGAGAACTGGTAATTTTTTTCAAATCAAAATCTTCTTCTAGCATTTTCAGACTACTCGGAAAATATAATTGACAGAGAATGGTCATTATAGTTGTTTTCTTCTTTTACCCGATTGATTTTGAGAAAGTTTTAGTGGATTACTACGCCTAGCCAAGAGTGATGGAGGAGATGCTGTACTTTTTTGTCTTTTAAGGTGAATCAAGTAATGGGATTAATGCTATTATCACATCAATATTACATGTAAATTCTCAAAGTTAAATTTTTTTCCAGTTCCATCTCTGGCTATGATTCAAATGATAGTTTTTATGCCTGTTTTGTTTATTTTTGATTCCTTCATTTATGTTAGTATTGTTGGTCACTTAGTTTATACAGTATGTATTCTGTATACAGTATGTTCCTTTATGTAATACATGTTTCTTGATGGTTCCCCAAGAAGCGGGGGATGTGCCTATCATCATTAGGCGACTGTCCTCACTCCAATAAAGGCAGAGACAACCCACAGTCCCTTGCTGCGCATTGATGTGTTTTAGGTGAGGTAAGTTTCTTCTGTTATTTTCTGTGCTCTTTATTTGTAATTCACTAGATTTTCGACATTATGCTCCATTTTTGACTCTGTATTCTGAATTTGTGATCGGGACTTGTTTCACTTGGATTGTCATTGCCTTTTCTACATTCCTTGCTGTGCCTTTATGCTCTTCGAAGCCTATTATGTGCTTTAATCCATTTTTGCAAAAGTAAATATTAGGTTTATTTTGTTTCCATGTTGTCTTTTGTGTAACTAGCCAGATTTTTGGTGGTATTTATTCTTGTAGTGGGTATTTTTGAGTATCTTTGCAACTTTCTTGAATAGGGCATTGCTAGGTCATAACAATTTTATCAAATTGCATTGGTGATATCCACTCCATACATACCAATTATTGTTATTGCTATTCAGGTTTTTCTTCCTTTAAAGACAAATTAGGAAGGTTAAATTACACTGACAAACAGTACATGTTGACACTATCCAAAACCCCAACAATAATTTTTCAAGCAATCTGACTTTATAATTGAAATTACCATTATAGATGTAAGGCAGTAACTGCACCCTAAAACCGGTTAAGTATGTGCATGATTATAAAGAACTTATTGTTAACCACATACATTCACACACAAATAAATGATACTTGAATGTCTTGTCAAAGCAAAATTACACATAAATGAAGTTATTCCACGCTTACATGATTTTCCTTGGACAACAAGGAGCAGACCAAATTTTCTGTAATATAAGATGGATAGACGACCAGGCAAGCAACATGTTTTGAACTTTATATAACACAGAAATATATAAAATCCATTACATCTAGTATTTGGCGAAGGACTAAAAATAATTTAGACTAATGAGAGAATACTAAGACTCTTCTGTATTCTTCAAGTTTTTCACTGTGGTTCAAGTCAAATCAATTAGAGTGGAAATAGTAAACATAATTTTACTGTATACCACGTTCAGTCATTTTCCCATTTCTGTACTTAAGCTTACTAATTGAATTAGTGAATATCAGACATTACTAACTGAATAAATGTGTAAAATATTACCCATAGTTTCTCATGCCCACTGCTGTTCTTATTGTTATGCTTTCTGAAACTAGAGATCTGCACACAAATGTTTTCAAGAAAGGTCAAGAAGTTATGCACAAGAAGGATAGAAATACGCATTTTCAGAAAGTTGATGAGTGTATAGATAATTTGAATACTTCAACATAAAACACAGCTTTTGACTTTTTGTTAACAGTAGATGGATTGTTCTCTACTTATAATTCTAATCAAAGCAAGTGTTTTGGAGAGGGTTTAAGTGCTGCTTCTGCATCTAAATGCTATTTATAAATTTTGTTGTGTAGCTCTCTTTTGTCTAGTTAACCTTTGTACGTTATTCTGTAAGAAATGAAAGGTATACCTGTAACAGCTCATTGAATATTTTTCATACAGTACATAAAAATAATCATGCTAATATTATATCTCCAATTAACAGATTATAATTAAGTATAAACATTTGTCATCATGTTTCAATGTTTTATTTTAGCATATACATGTTTGTAAAAAGTAATGAAAATCTTTAAAACAAATTAGTAATATGTGGTTTAAATATGCGAAACAACATGAAGGTTGCCTGTCTACTCTGTGACTTAATGAAGTCTAGAGATCAGTGCTTGTATGGAGTTGTTGTGGGCTTTCAGGCTTTAAATATATTTTTAATAAACAATTTTAACTTCTTGTCATTTATAGCCATCATTTATATTTAAAACTTGAATCCTTTCTGTGAATGCTAATTATTATTCCAATAAACACCATATTACATAGTTCTATTCTTGTTAGTATCAGAAATTACAAACATTAGACAGGTGCTTTACTGTAATAATTTATTCTCTCTATACATCCATTTTGTTTCACTTCCTTGTACTCAGTAGTACTAGGGTGCTGTACAGTGTTAGCCATTAAGGATGTAGTGAGAAGTCAAGCAAAATGACATATTTTATTGGCTAACTAAAATGATTACAATATGCAAGCTTTCGAGACAACTCAGGCCCCTTCTTCAGGCCATGCTGTTTTTGCAGTTTCTCTCACACTTTCGCTGAGTTTGTGCCAAACACTATTCTATCCCTGACCATCTCATTTTCGTTTGCATAAGCACAGTCCTTCACCAGCAATTTTAACTCCGTTACAAAATGATCAAAAGTCTCATTTATACCCTGCGTCTTCTCATTAAACTTGTATCTCGCAAATATCATATTCGTCTTAGGCATGACAAACGCCTCAAAGCAGTCATAATAAGTTTTCAGTACCTTGGCTTCCTCCTGGGTGAGAGTCAATGTGTTAAAAATGTCTTTTCCTTTTTCCCCAGTCCACAGGAGCAGGTTGCTGCATTTCTCACTCTCGTCTTTGCCTTTTAGCGGGCCAGAAAACATCAGCCCCACATGCTGTCGGAACTTTTTCCATTCTCCCGGCAGGTTAAGAGAATCCCAGTCAATTCGTGGCGAGGGAACTCCAACAAAATCCATGACTATCCTTTATTCTGACACCATGTCTTGTTTTCACTTGTTTTTCAATTGTTAAAAATTAAATGATGGCAAGACTTTCTTTTAAAGTATGCAGGGGAACTTTATCTATTACAGCTCTGATATTCATGGCATCCGTGCTCTAAATTAACTTCCATAATAGTAACCTTGAGGTCCCTTTTTCTGGTGCCTTCCTGATGACATAGGTGCCTAAACCATGCCTGATAATAATACATTTCAATGACATATAAATATTACAGTGATCACCTCGATAGACATCTCACCACCCAAATCGCTACTTGTGAATCTAAGATGTTTAACAGGCATTCCTGGTACAGCGTAACCTCGGTTCACAACCATCTCTCTTTCGCTGCCTATGTGTGTGTTGCGCTATCTCTCTCACGCTGCCTGTGTGTGTGTCGCTCTCTTTCTCATGCTGCCTGTGTGTGTGTGCTCATGCTGACTGTGTGTGTGCGTCTGTCTCTCTTTCGCGCTGCCTGTGTGTGTGTGTGTGTGTGTGTCGCGCTCTCTCGCTCTCTCTCTCTCTTGCTCGCTGCACAGGAAATGCACAGGGAGAGACTGAACATGAACAAACCGAAAGGGAAACTGGCTTGTTCGTATACCGAGTGTGTGGTCGTGAATATTTAGTGGCTGCGTGTCTATGGGTAGGCAGTCAATTACGTGGAAGGCGTGCTGATTTCCACAGTAGCTGCACTTATGAATATGCTAAGCACAGTCCTTCACCCGTGAATATGGGCAGGCACTCAATTACGTGGGAGGCGTGATGATGCGGGACGCAACTCCGCCTCACACGGCGACCGACCTGCAGACTATGGCCGTATACAGTATATGGACGAAAGTAGGTTCCAGTTATGACCGTTATGCATAGGATTTCGAAATGAAACCTGCTTAACTTTTGTAAGTAAGCTGTAAGGAATGAGCCTGCCAAATTTCAGCCTTCCACCTACATGGGAAGTTGGAGAATTAGTGATGAGTGAGTGAGTGAGTGAGTGAGTGAGTGAATGAGTCAGTCAGTCAGTCAGTCAGTGAGGGCTTTGCCTTTTATTAGTATAGATTGTGGTACATGGCCGGCCGTTCATCCCGGCCAGTACCCCCAGGCCACCAGATGGAGCCCTCCTTGCAGCATAGACGTGCCTCGAATGCCAGCAGGGAATTATGGACAATGGACTTGTAATGCACAGCCCTGCTGGATACCATGGGGGCCGACAGGAGTCGCTGCAGGGAGGCCCAGAGACTATTTGCCTTACGCCCAGGAAGTACGTCATAGTCACGTGGACAATGGGAACGATGTGCTTCCTGGGTGAAGAAAAGAAGGATTTTTATCTGACCCGGAAGTGTTCCAGGTCACATGAACAGAGAGGGTGAAACGCTTCCGGGTCAAGGACTATAAAGGACTGTGGGAAATCCCAGACGGACGAGCTGAGTTGGGAGGCAGGGTGGCTAAGCGTCTGGGAGAGGAGGATTGTTATTGTTTATTTTTTTATTGGAGAATTGTGGAGAGGAGCGTGCTTTGTGCACATTATTATTATAATAAATATTATTGGACTTTTATCTGGTGTCTGACGTGTGGTCTGAGGGTACAAGGGTGCGAGCAAACCCTAATCTGTCACAAAATGTTATACCCTACTTTTTCATCACCTCTATCAGGTAGTAAAAACAAAGGGTTAAAAATAATATCATTGTAATATGCTGGACTTTCCAAGTAAACATATATATTTTTATTGGCTCTCTCCACCTGCTGTAGACTTGTTTTTTACTGTATCAGGACATTGTGAGAATGCAATCAAAATAAGTTATATATAGAAAATCAACAGAAAAATGTTATAAATGAGCTCTGTGAGCTTTATGTCTAATCCCTGCTACTTCACAGTATTTGGTGCCATTGATTGTCTCTAATGTCAATAAAGTGAAGCTATTTGAATAGAATAAATTAATCATCTAGTCCTAGATTAGTAATGGATGACTACTATGAGCAAAAATAATGCAGGTTTACACAAAAAGGAAATTTAAATGACTTTTCTAAATCTAATTTGTGGAAATCAAATTGTAAAATATTGTAATTGAACACAGAGGTTATCAATGTTGCCGCCAAGAAGATGAGTTTCAAATTCCATCTTGCTGTCTATTTTTGTGGAGTTTATCTACCTGTGTCTATATGGGGATACATGCAAATGAGCTTAATTGGCAATTCTAAATTGTCCCATTATGTGCAAGTGTACCTGGCAATTGACTGCTGCCGTATTAATAGTGCCGTATTCACACCTAAAGAGCTATTGGGATAGGTGCCACCTCCCCTTGACCCCAAAATTGTACAAGTATGGATGGATGGTTGGATGGATAACTCAACAGCATTTATACTACATAAAACAGAAGCTTTGGCTTTTTGTTTCACAGACCATAGTGTAAAGAGCTTCTGCTAAAAGGCAAATTTCCACATGGGGAAAGATACAGTTCTATCCACTGTATCTATCAGGAAAGATGCACATTCCACTGAACGCTGACAATCACTACAGCGTACATTTGCCAATACACTAAAGAGTAAAGAGATGGAATATCATACATTTTCCATAAAATGTAACTTCCAGTAATCTAGTGCTTATGTCACAAAAAAGCAACTCCAAAGTGCTAGCTGTCCAACTATGGAAAATGGATTAACACTAGAATTACCAAAGCTCATAAAATCTGGCCCACCTTAAATCCGTTCGCACCTCTCCATTCAGCATCTTTTGTCTTGTAAATGTGTCGATAAGCCCAAGCAACAAGCAGCCTACTATCCCATCCTCCCACTGCCGGAGAAAGTGCAAAAACCTCTCTCAACTCAAGCCTTGTTTATCAGTGAGTCAGCTACCTAGAGCTGTATAGGCTAAAAAAATATATCGTTATTTGGAAAACATGCATTTCACATGTGTGCCATGTCTACAAAGATCTATGTAAGTGTAGGATGACAGGAAATGCAAGAAATGTTGAACACATACCTAAAAGACAAACTTTTTTCATGTTTTAGTACTAAAGACAACATTTTGACATGAAGTGGATAATTTATGCAGACTGAAGTTCAAGTATCAAATAAGCACTTTAAGAAAAGGTACAAATATAACAGAACAAGTGCGCTTTTATTAAACACTATAAGAAAGAAAAAGAAATGGGGTTAGTGTGGGTCATTGTAGCGACTTACTTATGAGCTGCTGACTTGTATTCCAAGGGTTGCCGGTTCAAGTCTCCTTGCTTCTCAAAATAAACATTTTGAGTAGTGAGCTGCTCTTATTGTTACTATTATACAATAAAAACATACATTTGATCTGTGTCTGAAACAGCTGGTGTAAATGTATGGTACTTGTAAAGGTCAGCGTTTTTTTTTTATTCAGTTTTATTCTCTCAGTCACATTCACGCTCCCCCTGATCTGACACTGCTATTTTCAAATAAAGACATGCTATAACAGAGGTGAACTCAGATGAGGACGAGGGTTCTACATTGGAGAAAGAGAACAGAAGCCATCCCTGCAAGAAATGTCCACTCACATGTAAGAAAATCGCAGCTTCACCAGGCGTAAAGGTAAAAGATGGCACCATTTCGATGCACCAAGAGGTACTGCTGGCCAGTCTGCCCCAACCTATCCTCCAACGAAGCAGCACGGCTTACAGAGCTCGCCGACGTATCTTGCGAAGTCCTGTTTGTGATTATGTTTTGTGATGATCTTTACATAAGAAACATTTATATGTTACTCATATAAAAGCCAGATCGAATGTTATTTACCTTGATTTATTTACTTATCTCCCTACAGCGTAAAGTCACAAGTAGACTGCAGAGCTTCCTTTGTTTGATTGACACGGACACGCTGATAAAGTACATGTCTGTGTACTGTGTACTGTCTTTACAAATAAAGACATACAAAATGTTTATCAACTTATATACAAGATTCACACCACAACACCTTCTTAATCCTAAACTGACTGTCCATTATGAAATAGTGAAGGTTAAAATAACAGAACACAAGAACATAGTCCGTCTTGAGAGGCGCTGTTATTTCTCTAGAATTATAAATAACAATACTAGTAATCCCAGAGTCTTATTCTATACAGTTGATCATCTGTTAAATCCAGATCACTTAATGGAATGCCTCCAAAAAACTTCCAGTGAAACTTGTGAGGCTTTTGCTGTATTTTTTAATCAAAAAATTAATGATTTTGGAAATAATATAATACATCTCCCCAATATTGAACCACTTAAACCCCAGTACTCCATTTTAAACAAATTAAATTCTTTCACCAGGATAGATTTACCTGATTTATATAAAATAATTTCTCAACTTGCGTCCTCGACCCAATACCAACAAGTTTTTTCAAAGAAGTATCGGGCGTATTAATTGATAGTATTCTTGACATAGTAAACTTGTCAATAGATACGGGGGTCTTCCCACACTGTCTTCAGACTGCTGTAGTTAAACCCCTGCTCAAGAAAAATAATCTTCACTCCTCTGCTTTTGAAGATTGTAGACCTATTTCTAACCTTCCTTTCTTAAGTAAAATTCTAGAGAAGGCAGTCATTTTGCAGCTTAATAACCACCTCAATAAACATTGCCATTCTTGATAAGTTTCAGTTGGGCTTCAGAACAAATGACAGTACAAAAACTGCACTCGTTAAAGTAGTAAATGACTTGCGGGTAAATGCAGACAGTGGCCGTTTATCTGTTCTCATCCTCTTAGATCTGAGTGCCACATTCGATACCATTGATCACAATATTCTTAGAAATCGCCTTAGTCAATGGGTGGGCCTTTCTGGCAGTGTCTTAAATTGGTTTGAATCCTACCTGGCAGGTAGAAAATTCTTTGTAAGTTGTGGTAATTATACTTCAAAGACCCACGATATTCTATATGGTGTTCCACAAGGCTCTATCATGGGTCCGCTGATCTTTTCAATTTACATGCTTCCGTTAAGTCAGATTATCCCGGGGCATAACATGAGCATAACATACCATAGCTTTGCTGATGACACACAACTGTACTTATCAATAGCGCCTGACGGCCCCAGCTCTCTTGATTCACTGACACAATGTCTTACTTATGTTTCTAAATGGATGAGTAGTAATTTTCTCAAACTAAATAAAGAGAAAACAGAAATTTTAGTGATTGGCAATAATGACTCTGACCTGAATTTTAAATCACATATTACTCAGATTACTAGGACAGCATTTTTCCACTTAAGAAATACAGCAAAATTAGACCTCTTATATCATTGAAAGATGCTGAGAAATTAATCCACAATTTTGTTTTCAGTCTACTAGATTACTGTAACGCTCTCCTCTCAGGACTACCCAAAAAAGACATAAATCGATTGCTACTAGTGCAGAATGCAGCTGCTAGAATCTTAACTAGGAAAAGAAAATCCGAGCACATCTCTCCAGTTTTGATGTCACTACATTGGTTACCTGTGTCATTTAGAATTGACTTTAAAATCCTACTTATAGTTTACAAAGCCTTAAATAATCTCACTCCATCTTATATTTCGGAATGTCTTACACCTTACACTCCAAATCGTAACCTTAGATCTTCAAATGAGTGTCTGCTTCGATTTCCAAGTGCTAAACATAAAAGAAGTGGTGAGGCAGCTTTCTGCTGTTATGCACCTAAAATCTGGAACAGCTTACCAATAGGAATTCGCCAGGCTAATACAGTGGAGCCCTTTACAAAACTGCTGAAAACACATTACTTTAACATGGCTTTCTCATAGCTTCATCTTAGTTTAATCCTTATGCTTTGTATATTCAATTATCATTATTATTCATGGTATTCATATTCAAAATCCGTACTAACCCCTTTCTCTTCTGTTCTTTTTCCGGTTTTCTGGGGTGGCGATCTGCGCCACCACCACCTGATCAAAGCACTATGATGTCCCTACATTGATGGATTAAAGGCCAGAAGTCCATATGACCGTCATCATCAAATTCTTCCATGAGAACCCTGAATACAATGAGGACTGATAATTTATGTTAGGGAGAATGCCTAGAGGGGGCTGGGCGGTCTCATGGCCTGGAACCCCTGCAGATTTTATTTTTTTCTCCAGCCGTCTCGAGTTTTTTTTTTGTTTTTTCTGTCCTCCCTGGCCATCGGACCTTACTTGTATTCTATGTTAATTAGTTTTCCCTTATTTTAATTCTTATTTATTTTGTTTTTTTCTCTTTCTTCATCATGTAAAGCACTTTGAGCTGCATTATTTGTATGAAAATGTGTTATATAAATAAATTGTTGTTAATGGCTTCTGAACACTGTCTGGAAGTCGATAGCTTAGAGTCCACTATGACTTCTAAATCCTTCTCGTAAGGTGTACCAACAACCCATTGTGTATTCAAACCTAACATTTTTACTTCCTATGTGTAATACTTTACATTTACTGACATTAAATTTTATCTGCCACAAATCTGCCCAAGCCTGTAGGCTATTCAAGGTCTTCTGTAATGATATAACTGATACCCAATTATCTGCTAATCTGCCTATCTTGGTATCATCAGCAAACTTTACCAGCTTGTTGTATATATTAAAAATAGCAGCAGCCATAGCACTGACCCCCGTGGAACACCACTCTTAACATCAGCCAATTCTGATAAGGATCCTCACACCACAACCCTTTGCTTCCTGTGTCTAAGCCAATTCTGCACCCATCTAAAAACATCACCCTGAACTCCCACTTCTTTTAGTTTGATGCCCAACCTCTCATGTGGTATCTTATTAAATGTTTTCTGAAAGACAAGATGAATAATATCATATGCTCCACTTTGATCGTATCATTTTGTTGCCTCCTCATAGAATTCAAGCATGTTAATAAAACACGACCTCCCTCTTCTGAACCCGTGCTGACTGTTCCGAAAAACTCTTGTTCTTGCCAAGTGTTGCTCAATCTTATCCTTAATAATTTCTTCCATTAATTTTCCTGTGATGCATGTTAAGCTTACTGGCTTATAGTTGCTTGGATCTGCTCTCTCACCCTTTTTATATATGATGATATTTGTCATTTTCCAGTCCTTCGGAATCTCTCCAGTGCACAGTGACTTCCTAAAAATATGTGTAAAGGTTTATATATGTACTCGCTAACCTCCTTAAGAACTCGAGGGTAAATATTATCTGGTCCTAGTGATTTGTTTGATTTCAGCTTATTTAATCTGAATACTACCTCTCCCTCTACAATTTCCAAATTCTGGACTTTATAACAAACACAGCACTAAGAGTGAGTGTTAATGGTCGTATCTCTGATAGCCTAAGTAAATCTGTGAGTACACAGTTTGTTTGTTTTGTTTATCCAGTATACAAATGACTGTAGGAGATAGACACATCCTGAAATTTGCGGACAACTCTGTCATTGTAAGTCTTCCAAAAGATAAGGAAGGCAGCCATGGACCTGTTGTCAATGAGTTTGTACAAGGGTGTGATCACTTTAATTTATGACAATATTTACAAGACAAAAGATATGGTTGTAGATTTCAGTCGCTCTCCACCATCCACTGTCTCAACTTTAATTAAAGGGGAGACAGTGGAGATGGTAGAGCAATACATATATCTGGGAACTATTATTGCTAACAAACTAAACTTTGATCTTAACACAGCACAAATTGGTTAAAAAAGAGCAGTCACAACTTTTCTTTCTTAGGAAACTCTACTTTTTTAAAGTGGACAAAACTAAAATGACACCTCTATTGAATTCATTGTCACGTTTGCTTTTATTTGTTGGTATGGAAACCTCAGCAACAAGAATATAAATCATCTTAACAACATTATAAACATTTTCAGAAAAAGTATTGGTTCATAGCAGACATCTATCACTGAAATCTATTGCAAACAGATCAGAAAGAAATCCAAGTCAATTCTGTCAGACAGTAGCCATCCTCTTTTTCTCTAAATTCCAGCTGTTGCCATCAGGCTACATTTTTAGGTTTCCAAAGGTAAAGAGCAACAGATTTAAGAACTATTTTATTCTTTAGGCTATAAGCATTTTAAATTCTGTTACTTGTAGTGATGATTCTAAATGTTAAGTTCTGCATTTTGCATACTGCTGAAAGTAATTATTCTTCTTTGTATGATCTTGACTGTGTGTTTATGCAATAACATTGGTTGTCAAATGTTGTGTCTTTGCTGTGTCTGTTGGATCTCTGTAACAATGTCTTCTATATTTGTACTTTACTGCTGCAAAAATTTTTCCCTCTGGGATAATAAAGTCTTCCTAAATCTTGAAGTCTTTGTAATTTTCTTCAAACCATTCCTGAACAATTGTTGCAGCGTTGGCAGGACACATTAACTCCCTAAAAGAGGCCACTGCCATCAGTGAATACCTTTGTTATTAAGGGGTGTACATGGTCTACAACAATCTTTTGGTAGGTCAGACGTGTCAAAATATCATCCACTTGAATGCCAGGACCAGGATTGCTTAGAGCATCAAACCACATCCGCTGGATTCTTCTTCTGCTGCCATCTCTGCCCCAGGTAAAAATTGCATGTGCAAAAAGATAACATGCTTTATTAGATAAGGCCACCTACTTCAAATGCTCCTTGGTCAGGTTCTGATGTTAACATGCCCATGCTAGGTACATTCAAGGATGGACAGGGGTCAGAATGGATACTCTGACTGGTCTGCAGCTCTATATCCCCATACACAGCTGCAATTCACTGTGTATTCTGACACCATTCTCTCTCATGTCCAGCATTATGTTTATCAGCAGTATGTGCTACAGTAGCTGTTCTGTGGGATCAGGACAGACGGGATAGCCTTTGCTGCCGATGTGCATCATTGAGCCTTGGGTGCCCATGACCCTGTCATTGGTTCACCAGTAGGACTTCCCTAGCCCATGCTTGGTAGGTACTGCCCTTTGCATACTCCATAAGACCTGAAGATGCTCTGATTCAGTTTTCTAGCCATCACATTTTGGCCCTTGTCAAACTCGTTCAGATGTTTTGCTTGCCCATTTTTCCTTTTTCCAACTTATCACTTTCAAGAACTGACTTTGCTTTTGCTGATCAGTGTATATACTGCATATACAGTGCATTCAGAAGGAATTGAGACCCCTTCACTTTGCTATGTTGAAGCATAATTCTAAACTCTAATAAATACATTTCAATCATCATGCAACACTCAATACCCCAGAATGTGAATACAGGATAGTAGACATTTTAGAAATTAAGAAAAGAAAAACAAAAAACTGAAATATCACATTGATACAAGTATTCAGACTCTTTGCTATGACATTAGAAATTTGGCTCAAGTCCATCCCATTCTACCGATAATCATTTTTATACCTTGTTTGGAGCGCACCTGCAATCTATTCAATTGATTGGAAATACTTTGTGGGTACACAAAAAGGAGCTCAACCAGAGGGATGCTGCTACATAGCATATGGTCGGAGCCCGACCACTATCCTTTCATTATAAAGGCCTCCTGGCTGGGTAAGGAGGCACCAATCCAATCCAGTCTGGATGCCAATCTGACCCTGTCTGCTATAAATGAATACAAATATATATATATATATATATATATATATATATATATATATATATA
>JANRMT010062821.1:19589936-19702325 GCA_026402145.1 Polypterus bichir lapradei | reverse complement strand
TATATATATATATATATATATATATATATATATATATAGTGAAATGATCAGACTAGACACACTTAATGTCTACAGCCACCCGTATAATTTCCCTGGCTGCAATGGGTTTTTGAGAATCAAGACAGATGTGTCCTTGATGGAGTCTAAAACAAGACTAAGGGTTCTTGGAAAAAAGGCAGCTTTAAATGCCAAAAGAGGAAATGATATAGTGGACCCGGAAGTGACGTGTTTCTGGTGCCAGATCCAGAAGTAACACATTTCTGGGTGCCAGAACTGGAAGTGGCATTCTTCTGGGTGCCAAAACCGGAAGTGGCATGAATCCGGGAGCCGGAACTGGAAGTGATGCTCTTCTGGACGGCGGAACCGGAAGTGATGCTCTTCTGGGTGCCAGAACCAGAAGTGACGCCTTCAGAGTTGAATTAGACATGTTTTCCCGTTTTTGGTCTGCAGAGACAACAGAAGAAGGGTTTAGGCTGGCCTGGCGTGGAATTACCTTCACTTAGTCCATACAGCCCCCTCCTATTCACATGTGTGTGACTATATAGATATAAAATACATAGTATATATATTGTAGTGACCTCACTGTAACAAGTTCTAAATGAAGACACTTTATTTGTAACTGTCTAAGAAGAATACACAACTATAAAATAAAACAAATTAATTTGAACTTGAACTATTTAGAATTATCTATAAATTCCTCAGTGTCATGGCCCTGAGAGATGTCATCAAAGACCAAGACTCTGGTTCCTCCCATGAAACCTGCCGAACCATCCACAAATCCCCACATCCATTGCTCAGTCCCTCTACCCAGGGCACCACCCCTTCCCTTCCTTTTATTGCCAATCATAACCCTGCCCTTCCTGCTAGACTCACCACTGCTTTTTCCTCCAGACTTCACCCTGGCTGGGATGCTACAATATATAACATATATTACTGAAAAATCTATTAATAACCAAAAGTTTTTTGTTTTTTTTTTGCTTTATTTTCCCTCACTTAATGGAAAAATCAAAATTATTTTTGATTTAAAAAAGTAAACAATATTTGTGTGTGCAGAATGTCAAAAACACTGTGTCCTTTTATTTTAGCATTGTTTAAATGTAAATGTTCCTTGTATTTCTTTTAATATACAGTACACTAAATACCAGTGTGGTATAAAGGGTGTTGCTATGATATGTGACTTTAAAATCTTGATTTGGCCTCTTGCTGACCTGTGTTTATGCATTATTGTCAATGGAATCTTAAAGGCATACTATGCTGCAGTTGCTTTAACCTATAATGGGTTCTGTGAACCCTGAGATTATAGTGTTTGATTTGTGGTCAATTGCTTGCATCTATTTTCAGCATTAAATTTCAGTTTCTGAAGTGGTGAAATGCTGAATGGCACACTTTGCACTATACAGACTGGCTGACAGAAGTCATATTGTGAATTTATGTACATCAATAATGGAATTGTCATCTATGTCAGCGTTGCACTCTCAACCCAGAAGTCTAGCGTGTCAGTCTTCCCCAGAAGAAAAATAAAGCCCACTCTTAATGAAGGAGGGTAACCATGGTAAATGTCTCTTTTTGTGGTCATATAATAAAACAATGCATTAGGCACTTAAAATGCCAAAACAGCATAAACTAAAAATAGGTTTTCAAAGAGTTTGGTACCTGTTGTACACATCTCTTAATAATTCAGTTACTTTTCTCTGTTTAATGATTTTTTTCTCTTGTAGGTAACTCATATGTACACATCTCTGCCCTAAAATGCCAACACTCCTCTGTGTCCTTTACAGTATTATGGAAGTCTGGTTACACTTCAGAAAGAGAAGGACATTACTTATTGACAATTCTCCAGAGCACAAAAGAGAAAAAAAACTTTCATCGACTTCTTTCTTTTAAAATCTGGTTGTAGGAAACATGAAATTTCCAAACATGCAGCTGTCCACAACTCAGATACCCACACAAATAACAAGGCTCCTCCTCCTCCCATTTACAAGTTGCAAAAATAAATCACAAAAACAGATACATTAAATAGTCGGGGCACCGTGATGAACCCTATATAATTGGGAGATCTGAAAAGAGACATAAAACAATAAACTGTCTTTTCAGATGCAATTCTGCATTCGACTGGCTCCAAGATAGCAGCGGAGCAGGTTTCACTCTGGATAATGGGAAGAGGCTGGTGCAAGTGTTCAGGAACCAGAAATGACGTCATTGATGTTGTGACTATCAATCGTTGCTTATTCAGAGGAAGGAAGAGAAAAGGCATTAGGCAACAGTGCCAACCCCTGATTGGAAGTGTAATTACATTTATATGAGCCTTGAAGTTGTCTCCCAAACACACGTGTGACAAGGAATATTATAAATTGCATAACTTTTTTCATTTCATTTTAACTTTCAATCTTTTTTTTTGGATAGAAAAACAAATTATGGACAAACATGTCCACATTTTTCTTTTAGTATGCAAAATGAAAAACAGCAAGTTAACATAAAAATATACATATTTTCTCAGCCATTCCAGTGTAAAACAAACAAACGTCAAACTGCAGCCTTTGCAACTATTTAACTCTGCCTAGGTAATACAAGTTAAAGATCATTATTTTCTTTTAAAGAAGAATAATTATGACCTAGTAATCAGCACAGAGTTTGACAATACAATTGATGTCTAGATAGCCAAAAGGTTTTTGCATCCATCTAAAATTGTTTTTTGTAAGAACTTATGCAAAAACTGACAACAAAATGCATTTTAACTAAACAAAGTCATGGTTCCAGTGGCTATGGTAGTTTTAAGCAAATAAAGCCGCATTTTCTGTAATAGAGGACAGTTGTTACACTTTTATGGGCAGATCAAGAGAGCAGATCAAAAGAGCAGGACTCAGTACTGTTGAATTCTCAACAATTTAATAAATCAGATATAGAAGCTAACCAAATATCAAAGTTACAAGCAATTGCAACTAAAGTTCTCATGAATACACTTTTCTGGAGTCAATTCCTTCTCTTTATAATGATTAGATGTGTTGCTGAGCACGCACATGGCACAGAGAAAAGGAGAATAGTAGTTATTCTAAAAGTTAAATATAATTAATCGTGAAATTCTCAAACATGAATCTAACCAGTAGATAAAATGAAAGTGCAAAGTAAAAAAAAATAAATAAGAGTGAGTGTAAGCCTGTACTAATTTAATCCTGACACAAACTCTCATGTTGCACAGAGGCACAAAAAAGAAAAAAAATGAATGCACAAATGTGGAAAAGAGGTGTGTCTGTAGTCACAGATGTAAAATTTTGACCTTTGTCAGTCAGTTTCTGTTGTATTCTTGGAGTAAACATAGCCACTCCATTTGCATCAAAGAAGATTAGTGAGAAGTGTTTCACTTTTTATATGCTGAAGTTGAACCAGGGCAAAAATCCATTAAAGGCTTTCTGTGCAATATGGGATTTTGGCCCTGGTATACCTTCAGCCCATAAAAATCGGATCACTGCTCGATGCTTTTCTTTGATGCAATAGAAAAGTGGAACAGCCATTTTAATTCCTTAAAAAAAAAACCTGATTAAGGTTGGAATTTTACCACTTTACCAGACACACCATGTTTTCACAAGTGCGAAGAGAAAGCTGTAAAACCAACCCAAAAGAGATTATCATAAGGGGAAAAAAACCTTGGCTGTAACAAAAGAGTGTAAAGATACATAGCCAAACTATAAATGGTTCTGGTATCTCGTGCATACACACACATTCATACATTAAATCGTCACTATTTAAAAACTCTATGCTATTTGAACATGAGTTGTCATATGAACATGTTTTTGTTTATATCTTGCCTGTACTCTGCGTTATGGTGCATGGTATTGAGAATGCAGACAGACTTTTTCTTTTTGGGTGCTTACACCATCATCATAGCACTGCCAGATTTAAACAGCAGCGTGGTAAATTGCTTGCAAACTAAAGTGACTATAGCTGCATGGTGGAAGCCCCATTTTACTTTATGATGCCAAGCAGAGTTGTATTGTGGTGCAGCAGTCTATTAGACAGCGAAAGCGCCGAGAAGAAGCTGTATGTTGTTAGGGTCCCACCTTTGTCCAGTCTGATAGCGGTCATGGGACCTCATATGTTTGATTACCAGTACAACAAATAGTTTTGAGCAGGCATTAGAATGGAGGTAAATGCCATCAACTCAGAAAGGGAGAGGCAAGTTTGTTGTACCATATGAATGTCACTGAGAGAATAAAACTGAATAATATAAAAACAAGCACTAACTTTTACAGGTAGCAAAATTTGCACCGGGTGTTACAGAGTCAAATCAAATGTATGTTTTTATTATATTATAGTAATAATAATAATAATAGCAGCTCACTACTCAAAATGCGGAGTGCCCAGTCTCGAACCTGGGAACTTTGAGTTATAAGGCAACAGTTATTACCTCTGCACCATTCAAGAATACATATCATCTTCCTGCCAATTAATATTTGAGCTTGGGTTTTTAACTCATTGACAGCAACATATAAATCAAATGCTTTTTTTGTTTGGTTATATTCTTGAATAAAAGTGCACGTGTTTATTTGATATTTGGACTAAAGTCCTCATACATTATATGTCATTATTAATAAGACATGGAAAAAGTTTCTGTTTTAGGTATGTGTTCATCATTTCTTGCCTCACATTTCCTTTCATCATACACTTACCCAGATCTTTGTAGACATGGAACACACATGAAATGCTGTATTCCAAATAATGATATACAGGCAGTCCCTGGGTTATATACAAGATAGGGACTGTAGGTTTGTAGTTAAGTTGAATTTGTATGTAAGTCAGAACAGGTACATTATTTTAATAAATGCTATTGTTGACCGACTGTAACCAAGTGCTCTGCCAATAAATGATGGAGTTTCACCTCTCTCTTTTTTTATTTCATTATTTCAAATTTTTATTATTTCAAATTTATTTTCCATGGTGATGGTTTTTCTCTTCTTTATTGTATCACCAGCACTTGCATCAGATTTGTGTTTCAGAGACATTCTTGAAGGGTGAAGACAAAAGGTTAAGATGAGCTCTTCTGCACAGCACTGTACGCGCTATCACAGCAGGAAGGCACCTCTCCAAGAATGAACAGGGTGCGGCCAAAGGTGGGTAGTGAATCACCCACCACTGCCCCCATTGAACATTCACCCTCAATGGCCTCCGTTCAGCCACAACCGGGTCACCGATTGCAGCATCACCAGCCGCCCACCGAGAATGAACGGGGCAGCCGTTCGAGGGACACTGCAAGGCTGAGTGGTGAGTGGGCAGTGAAACGCCCCCCTCCACCCAATCCAGCATCCATCCTGTCAGGAGCAGTAGCTGCGGTGGCGTGGTGGGTGGGCAGCGAACCACCCCATTAAGCCTCCGCACTGCACATAACTGGTAGCTGTGGCCCCAGCTTGCTGCGCACCCAGCTGCCCACTGAAAATGAATGGGGAACGGCTCCCATTGCCCCATTCATTAACCAGAGCCACCCAAGGGACACTACATTGCGCAAGCAGCGAAATCGCCCCCTCCAACCACCGTTTGCAGCGTGCCCAGGCCAAAGATGACGGGAGTGGCAGTTACTGAGGAGCCTGCATCGCATCGACAGATGAAGGAGCAGCTGCTGCTCCGTTTGGAAGTCGTATGTCGGATGTCCTTAACTTGGGGACTATCTGTACTGTATTATTTATCCTATACAACTCCAGGCAGCTCACATGCAGATAAGGAGCCTTGGCTTGAGCTGGGAGAACTTTTGCCCGAGTTGTGCTCCGTCAAGTGGGGGGGGGGGGGGGCCCGGGGGGGGAGGGGATGGGATAACAGGCTGCTTGCTGCTTGTGCTGAACGACACATTTACAAAATAAAAGACACTGATTTAGAGGTTCGAAGGAAATGAAGGTGGCCCGGGATTATGAGTTTTTTCATAGGCTTCAGGGATTCAAGTGTGACTTAATGCTTATGTTTGTGGATTTTGTTTTTTTGGACTATGGACTTGTTTAAATAAATCTTTTTTTCTCTTTAAAGATAAGCTGTAGCTCAGTGTAGTTGATAAAATGGATTCAAAGCATGTTTTGATAAATGAAAAGAGGCCAGGGTCCTACACTGAAATGAAATATGTGTCTGAATCCAGCCAGTGCCTGCCAGTCCAAATAACATTGCACATTATAGAAAACTATCTGGCCCACAATACGCTTTTTCCATCCTAGAATGAAAAAGCTGACTTGATCCATGCACGCACACAAAACCCCACGCTGTCAATACTGAGAAAAACGCAGAGAGTTCTATTTTAACTTCGGATTGCTGAATCACAAACCCCACCAAAAAGAGTTTTTTATTAACTTGTATTTAACATTCAACACCATTTACTGAATATAAATTATCAATAAATGACTGGATTGAGTTCAGAATATTAAATAAAAGAAAATCTGAAGCAGAGGGTTTTGAATTTTCTTTTCCTTGTGCTCATTAAAAGTTAGTTATGAAAAAAGCATGTTACATGGCAGCCACACACTACTCTCTTTTTTGTGGCAAAGTGTAAAAGGAAAAGTCCCTTCTTTGCAGGATTTCTTCAGTAAATATCACCTGCACTTTGTGTTCTTTGAAATACCTTCGCCTGTCATCTTACCACCAGGTAGTTGGTGCATTTTGACAGGAGCTAGTAGCCCAGTACAACCATTCCTGATGTACATTTCCATAGGCAACAATACACAAATTGTACTGAATAAAATGATCTGTGATACTTATTTTTATTTACTGTTTGTCACTATATCAACAAATGATTAGTAATGACTAGTGATGAGTTCATTTCTAATATCATGATCCATTTTCCATTATGATAAGGGCTGTGAGTGAGGAGAAGTGTATTCAACATTAATTGAATGTGCTGATTTGTTGTGTTCAACTGCTCACCCCATAAATGGCTGCAATGGAGAAAAGGAACTCAAGACTAGTCCTAACTTACAATGATTTCTAAAAGTAAGCCCTATCAGGTCTTAACTTGGCATTTTTCATTTAAATCTTTTGAGCTGACTACCCCGTATGATTTCTTTATGTTTTTCCACCATAGTCAATCCGTACCCACTACATGTGCATATACCAATTCAAATAAAGTAGATTGTCTTCTCCTAAAATGTCACTATTGAAAATTAATGGAACTTTGTGGTCATTTCCCACTATTAGTCACCACTTCCCAGGACTTATATCCTAGCTGTCTGCTTTTTTACATTGTAAAGAAGAAATATCACTGACACACAATTAATTAAATGTGATCAAAGTAAATAAATTAAATGTGTAATGAGAAAACACCTTCTTATCACAGAGGCTAAAGCAGTTGTCCCTATTTACAGAATAATGATTGTGTTGCATTGTAGTTTAGTGCAAACATGATTGCCAATGATTTTATCCCACAAACCAGCAGCTATCCATTATTTTTGATTATTCTATCTGAACATCTAAATACCAAGTTACATTAAAAAGCCAAGCAATCATATCTTATAACTGAATTAAAGATTGTTGATAAATAATTACAAGAGGCGCATCATTGGCAGTAAAGCCAGACCTGAGCAGCTGCACATTCTCTACTTCATACTTAGACTAAAATAAACTGCATTGCTTTCAGGAAGGATGGGATGTGAAACTAAAATAACTTTGCTTCCTTTTAGCTAGCACAGTTTGAGGCTTTATTGTGTTCTGGTTAAAGTTTGGCAATAGTCTTAAATGTGTATGACCACAAATTTACATTCCAATCACAGACTACTTCTATTTAGCTGTAACAGACCTCCCTTGGAGACAATGCCCGAAACATTTATCCTTCTACACATTAAGGAATTTATTTGGATGTTTTGGCAACTTTGAGAAAACTGATACAGATCATTTGATTCTGTATCGAATTGTAAGCAAAACCCTGCCTTTGACATATGGGCTAATTGTTCCAACACATTAGGAATGTTGCAATTTCTTTTTACTCACATCTCAACAAAGACTTATTCAGTGATCTGGCTCCTGATCTATGTGATTTTCTTTCTTTAGCTACTCTTGAGACTCCAGTTACTTTAGAATGTACCTGTTCTCTATGGCTTTGTTACTGGTGTACCCTCATTTGGAAATTTCAAAAGTCTGTATTTTTAAAACTAACCACTTCTCCAATGAGGCAGACTAAGTATGGAGATAGAAGAGTACCCAGGTTTATGGAAGATGCTTTCAAGCATTATGTGTAACCAGAACTTCCCAAGGTGAATAGATTGAGGATTGGACTCCTTATCCTCTGTTGCCCCCGGTCCCAGGAATATACCATAGCCCTACCCCTTAATGTACTGGATCTGGGGCTATTGGATCAACTGTAGAATTGTGCTCCATTTAAGATTACACATCAATGTCATTTTGATTTTCAACTTACCCAATACAAAGAGCTAATTAATAATGAAAAGACCGAGATGTCAGTCAACACACAACAAGGTAGTGTGGGAAATCTCAATAAGCTTATTGGTCGATAGTCTAAAGCCATCCAATATAACTCCATACACTGCCCTAAGAGGATGGGATGATTGCGAATACTGTGCTATCTGATCAGTAAGACAATATAGTCATCCAAAAAGGTTTTAATTTAATACATTTCCAAAACATATGCTCCAGCAAGGCCAGAAATACATGGCATTGTTCAAAATTAATTTAATCTGGACAGCTTTTGTCAGATGTACAGTTTTAAGTTAAATTTCATCCATTGATAAATATTTAATGTCATAAACAATTATATTCAACTCTTATCTGAGATACCGATAGCAAGGTCTCTGTCACAGCATAGGTTACAATTGTCTAGAGATGAACACAATGACATGGATTTATGAAGTTTGGAAATACCACCAATATTACTAGTTTTTAAAAATATTTTGAGGGTGAATGTTAAGAAAGTATTAGGGAATTAAATAAAAATTTGATCACAATAAAAAAAGCATTAGGGAAGTTATGCAAACTCTTTTTAATAAAGTTCCTAACTTGTAAATAGAAAAATAAGTGCATTGAGAGAATTCCAAATTTGAAACAGAAATTTCTTGAGGGTGAGAAATGTAATGACTTCCATGAGTTACATATTGTGTAACTGAGGGAGAAATGGAATGCAACATTATCCTGTAAGAGAGCTGCAGAAGTGGCAGTGTCTTTGCCTTAAATATTCCTAATTATTGATGACCAGAGTAAAGATGAATTCTTACAAGATTTTCTTTCCAGAACCAATCACAAAGGTGCATTATCAACCCTTTCTACGATTTTCCATTGTTTCAAATTATGAATTTTCAGTACCTAGTAGTAAAGAGTGACGTTATGCAGTGCCATGTCATCTTGTGCTTTAAATCTCTGCAGTGTCATCCTTTAAATAATAAGCTTTTTGAACTTCAATATAAAGCAGCTTAAAGCAAAATACTCCCTCCATCCATTATTCAAGCTGCTATATCCTAACTACAGGGTCACGGGGGTCTGCTGGAGCCAATCCCAGCCAACACAGGGCGCAAGGCAGGAAACAAACCTCAGGCAGGGCACCATCCCACCACAGAGCACACACACACACCAAGCACACACTAGGGACAATTTAGAATCGGCAATGCACCTAACCTGCATGTCTTTGGACTGTGGGAGGAAACCAGAGTACCCAGAGTAAACCCACGCAGACACAGGGAGAACATGCAAACTCCACACAGGGAGGACCCGGGAAGCAAACCCAGGTCTCCTAACTGAGAGGTAGCAGCGCTACCCACTGCACCAACATGCCACCAAGCAAAATAATGCTTTTTTAAAAAAGCATTTGCTAATTACTTTGTTGGTATTGTGATGATACTTCATATAATTTTCTACACCAAGCCTGTATGGCTTCTTCCAATACTTACTGTTTATTGTTTGTTGTCTGCCTTCTCCACATTGTTTGACTTTTTAATTGCTCATTACTACTCACACAAACACACACACACACACACATATATATATAGCATTGTAAATATAGTTGCTTGGCAAACTACCTTGT
Source organism: Polypterus bichir lapradei (assembly GCA_026402145.1). Classification (NCBI taxonomy): domain Eukaryota; kingdom Metazoa; phylum Chordata; class Cladistia; order Polypteriformes; family Polypteridae; genus Polypterus; species Polypterus bichir. Next base: position 19,692,334 of record JANRMT010062821.1, on the reverse strand, counting down.
GATAGTGGATGCTGTTAATGCAGTAAAAAAATAAACATTTCATTGATATAAATAAAAAAAAACATTTTCATAGTATACATTTTGCTTCTTAAAAGCTAAATCTATGTCAAGTCAAATATTTGAATGTTTAAAATTTTAACAATTTAGTGCTAATCTGCATTTTTCTGTTAGTATTATTTTTTTATAAGTATTTTATTTTCAAATGGCAAAAATAACTGTAACTGTATTATGATTGAATTTGCAATTTGAAATAATACTGATTTCAATTACTGTAAGCACTTCCACCCATTTTCAGTTACTTAAAAACAGTAAGCCCTTTTCCACAGTATTAAATGAAGGAACTTGTGCCATGTGCCAAACAATTCTGTACAAGATCACCCTATGTACTTAACTATACTGCATTATAATGTAATTAGGAAACAGAAATGAAAGTTGTTTTTCTAATCAGGTTTGATTTACTTTATTAGTCTGCAGCACTTCCCTGCAGATTCAGAACACACTGTCCTTGGCAACATGCCACTGTACACTTTTGCTGTATGTGTTTTCCAGTTTTTGTACCATTCTGTGTTTTGACCCACTGAGACTTAGTGACTTACCACATTTATCACTACCAGTCCTGCACCTTTAAGAGAATACATTAAAGAGCATTCATTTTAATAGTGCAACAATTTCTATGTTGATGAGAACATTATATTGGTAGATTATGAGGCAAATAGTAACTCCAGCTGATAGAAAAGTCTGAATTGAACTGGATCTCTTTACTTAATTACATATAGGGTTTTTATTTATTTTTGTGGCAAAGTGGCCATGGTGATTTTTTTTGTTCAATCCAGCACTACTGCTCTATTTCAACCACTGCACAGTCTTTTTTGGATAAACTACACAGAAAGAACTTCCAGAAGTGTTGTGGGCCGTTCTGATTTAAGTTTGCAAATTTAAACCTTAGTCTTCACTTACTGTAGCTATCCTTCCTTGAAAGCCATATTTGTTAAATTGTTTTCTAATGGTAAAGTTATGAATTACTTGTATAACATTTACTATACAGGTATTCACAGAGTTCTACAGTGGGTTAATTTGCTTTGATGATGATTCCCTTGAAGACTGTTTTATAGATCCTCTGTTTACAAATAATCCTCCTAACAGCAGAATGATGGACTCCATGCTGTTTAAGAACTGCCTGTATAATCAATTACAGACTGATGAGCGAAAACAAGTGCTTCTATGAGGTTAATTTCAGATATCTTATGTCCTTAGCATACTATTATGATAAAAATGAATGCTCCAAATGGAAATGCTAAGGAACCTGCTTTTACCTAGACATGGTTGTCCTCTTTGCCCTGAAGATCAATTAGCAACAGGCTCGAATTACCATGTCAGCTGGAAGCAGTAAACATTACTTTTCACATGTGGGTTCTGCATGTTGGCTAATTTTGTGTTCAATACATGACATAGTAAATTCTGCTTTTAATTTTTTCTTACCTCAGGTTAGATATAATGCTTTTCTAACGCCCATACCACACTATATGACTTCTAGTCTAGTTGCTAATCTAGGCCTGTCCATGTCAATTTAAATTATTGAAAATCGCTGGCCATGTCACATTTGCTGACTGAGTAATGACCTTTTAGCACAGCCATACTTGCTCATTTTTCAGATGGCTGATAGTGTACTACCTGACTGAGACAGCACTGTACAAAAGATTTAACAGTTATGATGTGCTGAGTTGTAAAATCTGCCATTTTTTATCTGTTTTCTATTCTGTTGTGGTATTTAAAATACTAGACACCAGGCAGATCGTCTCTTCTGTTTGTGACATTTAAAACAACCACATTCCTTGTTCCTTTTCACTGAATTCTATGCATTGTACTTCTGGAAAAGCATTCATTGGTTTTCAGCTCTTATGCACACAGAGCCTGTGTCCACAACTAAAAACAATTTTTGCCAGAACAACTCTGAGGCTAGTTGGAGTGAGTTGTTGGGCATGTCACATTACATGAGCTGCTATACATGAGCACCCTGCTGACTGCCTGTAACTCCCTATGATAATGTAAATGATGGCCGTAAATGAAAGTCACTGGAAAAGTCATGTAATGTGACATAGACTTAAATTAGGAGCGGATCTACATATATGGTGGCATTTGCCACCCTATGAAAATTATGTACCATCCCATTTGCCCCCCCCCCCCCATGTAAATATAAATGTAATTAATAACTAGGTTTCATAAAAATTATTTTGACATAAAGCATGTCCTGTGCTACGCTTTCCATGTACACTCCCCCTTCAGAGAACAATGGTTTGTTCCAGGCATCACTTGGTCACCTCATCCTTATGTTTTTCAGCCGCTACAAATTTAACGGCACGCAATTTGTGAGACTGAGATTGTCAGTTTGGGTGAAAGAATGAGGTAATGTTAAAAATAATTTGGAAATTCTCTCCTTTTCCTCTGGGTCTTTGTGGTGTATGTGATTTGCAGATAAGTTCTTAGCTGAAGTTAGCATTAAAGCCTGTTGTATACTCAAAAAAGAAAGTCATTATACACTGTAATTTCGTGTTTTACGTTTGCAGCATTTTATACCCTAATACTTACAAACACTTGTCATTTGTACAGAATATTTTCTACACATTGGCTGTTATTGGTGTTGATATACCGCATATATTCGCGTATAAGCCGGGTCTTGAAACCCGAAAAATCAATCATTAAATCAGACACCGATTTATACGCCCGTTCAAAAATATGACACTTCATTTTTTTTTTTTTACATCTTCTCACTTCCTTCAATCTCACACCAGTTTCTAAGACACATCAAATTTTTTTACAGCAGCGCAGTTACCAATTTCTTTCACCACTTCAATGACTTAATTTAAATCCAACTTCATATTTTCTTCTGATCGAATGGCCTCTCGTAGATAAGGGATGCTCTTACGATAAAGGTGTATGAGGGTGTGAAATACAAAAAACACAAAACAGTGCAAACGTCACTTTGGAATAGTTCAGGTATTACAGTGTAGTCACGCAGGCACAATACATAGAAAAAATAAAGGCAGTGTGCTCTGTGGTTGCTCTCTCAGGTGGACATTAGCATATCGTAATCTCCTGGACCAATAGCATGAGTTTTCTGCATTCAGCTTATACGGCCGACATTATAAAATGCCGGAAATTATACAGTGAAATCAAGCCCGACTTATCCGTGGGAGAACTTAAACACGAGTATATACGGTATATAAAAGACAGTGAAAAGCAACTTTTATTTTTCACTTGAGAACGCTAGTTTTATACACATCTCAAAATGCTCAGAATACAGATGTGCAGGAAGTTTACTATAGAAGACTTTTAGTTGTAATACTATAAGAAAAGTGTTAACTTCCACTTTTGCAAAAAAAATAAAATAACAATAATAATAACGAATGTCAAGTGAGTTTGTAACACTGCAATCCGGTAATGCAGAAATTTCCAGAATACCCATTGTTTGTACATGGGTGCCCCTAAAGTTATCAGTTTGTATGTGAGAGGAACCTGTAGAGCCTGTTATTAAAGCAGTGGGTTAGCTTTAAAGATTTACCATAGTAATATTGTAACATTTAACAGCAAAACTGGCCAATTTATTAAGTAAAATAAAAGTGAGAGTCTGTTGTTAAGGATATTATTGCAGAATGCCCTTAGTATTCCTTTATGCTCATGCTGTGTACAGTATATGTATTTATATGTATTATTAGGAGTATTTTCTATATATGATTTGTTTATACAGCATCTTTTACATGCTTATTATGGCTTTGTTATGAAAATTAATACATAAAACTGTTTATGAAAAATAGGAAAGAAGCCTGAAAGAGTTAAGTAAGAGAAATTGTGAAATGGTAATAATATGATGCAAATAGTTGTAAGCAGTTGGAACAAATGTATAGAAATAAGGAAAGTTTAAAAGATAAAGATGAAGGATAAAATATAAGCAACAATGTTTATAAATTGGTGAAAGTTATGCATTGTGGTGAACGGCCGGCATTTCAGTCTGGTCGTGACGTCCCTACAAGGAAGAATACAGCTTTTTCAGGGCACTACATCCCCCGGAACGCTAGATGGCAGCTCCCCTGTATGGAAATGGCTCCTCGGATTCCCACAGGGCAGCATGGGACATGGAGTCCGTATCCTCAGCCCTGTTGGGTACCGTGGGTGCCACCAGGGGGAGCTCACCAAGATCCAGGGGGATATTATGAGGACGTCAACCCGGAAATACTTTGGGGTCATGAGGACAGAAGCCCGCAGTACTTCCGGGACGACTGAGGAAAGAAGATGTGATGTTGACCCGGAGAAGAAATACATCCGGGTCATTAAGTATAAAAGGACTAAGGGAAACCCTAGCAGACTGAGCCGGAATTGGGTGGGAGTGTAACAGAGCTGCTGGGAGTGAAGGATTTGTGTATTATTGATTTATTATTGCTTATTTGAGAAGTGTGGAGAGTGGGGTGTTTTGTAAACTTAATTAAGAAGAATTATTAAATATTATTCTTGGTGTTTTACAAGTGTGTCTGGGATGTCTGTCTGGTGGGTTCAACGGGGCAACAGCGCCTCTAGCATCCACAGCATATAAAGACTGTAAGGTGCTGAAGAGAGATAAAATGGGTAATATAGTACTGAAAGCATTGTTTTATTTTGGTTTTATAAGTAAACACGTTATACGGACACTGCTAAGGAAACAATGTGTTGGGACTTATTTATTAATCATTCCCCTTTTTTGTAGGGGTGTAACCTTTGCTTAATTCAATAATTTACATGGGTTTGTATAATCTCTCCTAGAGCTTCAAGAGTCAGAAAGGTTGGATGCTAATGCAATGAATGCTAAAATTACTGGCTGTTTGGAGAGGAATTGTTTGGATTATAAACAAAACCTTAAAAACATTGCTTAAACTTGGTGATAGTTGACACAGTCAGAAGTGTACCTGATGCCAGAAATTTTTTTGCCTTGTTGGAAAAATTCTACACATTCATGTGTGGACCCTATATCCATCAGAAATGGTTGGATGTGTTATGTGATATGTTTTTACAGGGCCACCAAGGAAGTTTCAGCACATAGAGATACAGGCTGGGCTTGCAGAAATCTAGCATAGCGCAATATAATGGACAGACTGCCTGTTATTCTTAAAGTGCTTGAGGAAATTCAATGTGAGAACAATCCACAGATAGCTATTAAAGCGCAATTAATACTGGGTCAAATTGATTTGAATTTTGTAGAGTGTCTTGCTGTGTTCAGAAAGGTTTTAGGTGATTCAAATTTTTGTCAGATATGCTGCAATCAAAACAAAACACTTGATCTTTCTAAGGCTTTTGGTTTAATTTAATCACTGAAAGACAAAATGACACATTATCATAGCAGTGCCTATTTTGAAGAGATTTTCAGTGATATATTTGAACCATGTGAAAGGAGTGGTATTTCTACAACCTGTCACCATCAACCTTTGTAGAACCAGATGGCAAATATGCTTTTCCAGTTAAAGTGTACCACCCAGTTATTGATATCATGATTGATGAAATAGAAAGGTCATATCACGATTGGTATTCAGGTACCAAACCCATTTAGTTCTAGCTTTCTAGGACAGAAGGATGTTCTTCTTTTAGTAAACACTTATGAGTCCAATATTGAAGATTTGAAGAATGAGCTTAACCAGTTAAGGAGGTAACAATGGTGAACAAAATCCTGCTGCTCTGTTGGAACTTGTACATTTTTGGACCCATACAGGGATGTGTTCTTTGAGTTGTTATGGTTGTGTAAAATAGCTGTGGTATTACCAGTCAGCAGTGCTTCTTGTCAATGAAGTTTTTCAGTCCTAAAGCTAACAAAGAATCATTTATAATCTACTATGACAGAAAGTAAATTGTCAAATTTGGCTGTACTAAGCATTGAGTCCAAATGCAGTAAATCTTTGAATTTGGATGACTGTGAAAAGATTTGCTTGACAACATGGTAATCATTGTATTCAGTTCTTATAGTTGAATTTTCTGTAGTTGTAATTGTGAGATGGAAACAAACAATGTTTTTGGGTCTTTGCTGCAGATACTTTATATCTGAATAATTTCAAAAACAACATGACACTTCGTTTTACAAATGTACATCAACATTGTTGAACATATTTGTCTGTCTGTAGTTTCTTTTAGGGTGAGAGTTGTAAAATATGCTGATCAAACAATAAACTGCTGATTAATACTGTGAGGCTGAACTTATCTTTGTAAATGTTGATTTTATTTACCTCATAAATACTCCTACCTCGAATGTGTATGTCGTATACAGTATGTGCATCTGAAAGAATAATGTTTTCATGTTATGACCCTCTTAAAAATCTTCCTGCCACCCTCTTGCCTCCCCATGTAAAATTCTCTGCCCCTCCCTTAAACTGGCCCATATGACTTTCATTATTAGATTAATAATCCGATTCCGATTGGCTGCCGGAAGGCTCAGCATCTTCACTAATACTCACAATATTTTTTCTTTCTTGGTGTGTATAGTAACTAATCAGCAAAATACAGTATATTTTCCTCATGCCTGATTAGACAAAAATCAGCTATTATGCACAGCTTTAAAGATAAAAATAAGTTCAAAATTAAAAAAATAAAAATAAAATCCAAAAACCACATATCCATCATCAAACATTCTTAATTCAATTCAAGGTTGTAGCAAAATATGTAACAATTGTAACCCTTTTGCTTTGTTCACGTAAGACAATTTAGATAACTTGCATAAGACACTACTATTCTACCCACATGCAGTGTTCTTCCCAGACAACAATTTCATTATATTTGTTTCAAAATTATGTTTCTGCAACCATTTTAAAGTTCAATTTACAATTAACTTTTAGCTTTCAATCACAGGATTTAAACTCATTTTGTATTCGATTGTGCAATATGTAGGATTCCAATAAGCAACACTATTATGAGACTATTCATCATTAGCATACATTTTTAAAAAATACTTAAATTGACTGAAACATACAAAGAATGATACAACCAATGACAGTTATAACAATGAAGCTGTTGTATTCCACATGTGGAGTGCTGTACATGGAAAGGAGAATTCATTTAATTAATGTTTTGGTTCTACCCACATTCTAAAAATGAAACTTTTGCCAACAGGCATCTGTAAGAGTTAGTAAATTTCTTAAGACACTCATAAAAATATTTATATTCAAACATGAATGACTGTTCAGTCAGTGGCAATGTCTATATATATAAAATCAAACATCTGTCTCTCTGTCCGCTTTTCACGAGAGAACTACTTAGCAGATTTAGCTAATGTCGATTTTGCGACTTCCTTCCTCAAGTACCATAGTTTGCTTGCAGCAGCAATATATTCATGCTAATCCAAGACAGAGGCTGCGGGCCGAGGGGAGGGGGAAACGTGACGTCAGGAGTGGGGAGCTGGGTGGGGCCTTCCTGACTGATGCACCAGCTTCTGTTGGTCTACCTCTGGCCACATTTTGAAGCGTACCTTGCCTCCTCTTAGCTATCGATACCTGTTTGTTTACTGATTTTTAAAATTTGTTCTGTGTCATTAAAACATGGGCAGAGCCATGGTGGACAGCTAGTATTATATATGTAGAGAATGATGTTTAGGGCAGGGTAATGGGCCCCAAGTACAACTATCATTGCATCAGTCGTCAGTGTAGACATAAGCAGGTATCTCATTGTCAAGTTCACTGTGAGGCACTTCTGTGTACTTGACACAGCAATGTAAAAGTCCTTCACTTGTTAAGTTGTTTCTTATTTTAAGAAACAATATCTCATTTTTAGAACATGTTCTTTGGATCTTACAATAACTGGAGAAGAATCCATATGGATGCAAGATGTGCTTGATGGATGTCCTCCAGAAATGGAGCAATGACATAATTCCATCCATCTAACAGCTTTTCTTTTGACCACTTGAAAAACTGATTAGTTTGAGAATAGCATTTCTGGCAACTCAGAAATCATAAATAAGGGGAAAGGTGAAGTTCAGGTCAGATTTTTAAACTACAGTCAGTGTAACCTCAGTTGAAAGCAATACATAATTTATTTTTATTTTTTTAAATAATCTCTTTTTATTTATATGAGTGCAGTTGGGGATGTAGGCAGTAAAACTGAGAGTTTTAAGTTGTTATTTTTATAAAGCAAGATAATCTTAACATTGTTTTAAGAAAATGCATAACACCAATTTTTATCGTTTTTCTTCTTCTTCATCGTTTTACCAGTTTTGTGTGGGGTCGGTGTGCTTGATTAACCTTCTCTCCATACAGCTTGGTCCAACATGTCCTCCTCAGTCAAACCCTTTTCAATACAATTTTTTTTATCCATCCACTTTAAAAACAACTTTATTCATGAGGACTAGAACCTATTCAATCAGCATCAGGTACAAAGTAGTAAGTGGTCCTGGATCAGACTCCAGTCTGTCTCTGGGCACTCTTATTCATACAGAGTCAATTTAGAGTGGCTTATCAACCTAGCGAAAGTGCTTTTAAGGTGCTTTGTTATAAACAGAATATTCTTCACCAACATACATGCCTACTAGGGGAAAATCTGTACAGGGTTCTCTGAAGTTCTGAAAGGGATGGTTATATTATGGTTAAAACATAGCTAATATTTCTTTTCATTTTCAGTTTCAGTATATAGTGATGTAAATAGAATACGCATCATATAATCTGATATTGTAAAATCAGTCAGACTTATTTAATTGATTAATATTTATTAATGTATTAAAACCTCCTTCTCCAACATACACCTACCTTAATAGATTTATAGATACTCAGGACAACATATTTCTAAATTTATTGCAAGAGAAATACCCTGTACATGCAATATTCACAACTCCTGTAATTAGATAGTTCAAATCCCTTGCTAAACAAACAATACAGACTCATAATGAAAAATAAAACCACCAGTAATGCACTTTACACAAAACTGATACCCAAAAGTTAAGACATTACAACAAAAGATATTTAGAAAACTATGAAGCCTGTTATAGCTGAAGGGAAGAGCACTTAAGCTGTACTGACTGTTGCTTTTGGTGTGGTTTAGGAATCAGTGTGGCTTACCTGACCTTACATATAGTACAAATTATTTTTAGGGCACAAGATAGTAGGAAACATTATTCAAAAATCTTTCTTCCAACATTGGGTGGGGATTTCAGAATGGTGAGGCAACACCCTAAATAACTCATGTAATCCTAAACTAGATACATTGAATGGCATGGAATATATAACAATTATATTGAGTTATGAGTGTTTCAAAAAGTACTTGACTATGTAACAGGGAAACATGATTTTTGTCATTGTTTCAGCCAGTTTTTTGTCCTTTTACAGAATTGTTATTTGTTCATTGTGTAGATGCAAACCACTATTGAAATAGAATGGGGAAGACACATAATTGACAGGTAATGACCCTTTGAGGTGAGACTTCCTGTTTCTGGGTAAAATATTTCTAGGGTATTCCTGTATATAGAAGGGATTTAGAACTTAGTTTCCTTTCCATCTTGTTTCCATTCCACAATTTCTGCTTTGGATGCACAAACTGAGATAATTTTTGATGACTGCTACTAGGGCTGACAGACTTTAAGAATCTTCCTAACCACAGCTGAACATTGTCTCTAGTTTCAAACTGGAAAATAATTAACATAAGTTGGAACTCAGATTGGTGAGACTGTTCTAGTTTTGTTTGACCTTCTTTATTTGGGGTAGCTCCATGATTACCGCCAATAATTTTGCATCAGTTTCATGTCTTAATTGTTTTCCTCAACCTTCCCAGTCACTAATTCAGTCTGGACTTTGTATGTGATAGATTTATAGCATTTTTTGTATTTATTTTGTGTAACAGGAGAGGATTTTTTGTGCTGACCTTATATATTGTTTATTAGCTGAGGGAACAAGATATAGTAATTCTTTATGTATCTTTTTATGTAATATGCTACCATGGCTGTCCATTTGCCTGTCCAGGATTTTAAATCACCTGTAGCTCGCAAACCGTTTGAACTGTTGACCTGAAATTTGGTACACATATACTATGTGACGTCTACTATCCACTTTCGGGGTGATGATTGACCTCCAAGGTTATTCCTCTTTTTATTTTTAATTTATTGTAGAATGAACTCTCGATAGTGGCCATTAGGGTGGCCGTGCAGCGCATGTGTACAGGCGCCATTCTCATTCAATACCACCTTCACCGTCACTTCCCCTGCCTCTTCATATCTTAAATCATTCTTGAGGCAGATTGAAGACTTAAGTGCCAGCTTAAGTGAAAAATTAAGGAAAACATACTAAGTAATTGCAACACAAACACTGACTTAATCAGTTTTAATGCGAAAAGATGCAGACGAAAGAAGAGAAGAACGGGCCTCTAGGGTGGCAAAAACAAGAGCTGCTCAGGAAGCAGCAAGTGCATCAACCTCTGAGCAAATGAATGTTAAACGTACAGAGAAAGAGCATGAAAACTATGAACGCTCAAGTCAAGTGTATTCACTGCATGTTATTGTGCAGTATGCCTTTACCGGTATATAAATATTTGGTTGTTTTTTTCTTATTTATTAATGCACTGATTACACTGGGGCACTTTATATTATCTATGCTTACATATATACACCTTTCACTTTTATATTTTTGGATTTACTGTCTTTTCACCATTGATTGAAGAAGTAATACTGGAAAATGTGAGATGGAGTAGAGTGTTTTCTTGACCTAGTCTGAGCTTGATTGTAGCAGTCAGCTGAGGTGTTTTGAGTCTGATATTATAACCTGGAAAAATTCAAATTGATGACAGATCACAAGCCATACACCCCAAGGATAAACAAAAATGAGCCTCACACAAATCTTCTGTGAGGATATTTTATTTAACAAAAATACTCATTAGAAACAAACAAGCTTTCATCTACCACAATTATATTCGCTACAGCCTGGTGACACCGACTTCCGAGGATTATATGGAATTACAAATCCATGTAAACTGTCTGTATAGTGTACATACATTAGCCATGGCAATTTATAAACTCATTAAAATATGTTTCATTTAAAAAAAAAAGTACATTATTCACATAGAATACAACAGAGAAAACAATGTTTGGCTTTGGAATATGGAAAATATCAGCTGTATATCAAGATTATGAACAAAAACTGATATCCCTGGTGTAAGATTCTTTGAAAAATAGTCTGTGTTTGTGAATAACACAGCAGTAGAGGAGGAAGATGGAACAAATAATCTTAGCTACATTAATAAAATCTTCACTGAGCTCCATGTAACCACACACTACAGCTTAGACGATCAAAAGCCTTTCCTGTTTCCTGCAATAAAAGTGCTGAAGGAAGAAATCTAAAAAAAACAACAAACCAAAGACATTTTGTATTATTTGAGGGTAAATGTGAGTTGATAAATCCTGTTTGAAGCATACATTTGTGCATAAATTCATTAAACTGATGTGTGAAAATCTTAGCCAGTAAATTAAAATCTGTGCTGATTAAAGGAAATAGGTAGTAACATTTGCAGAGCTGTGAATCTTTATGCTGTTTTAAGAGCAGAATAACTGCAGTGTGGGGGTTCAACAGTAGGTTAACTAAATGCTTCTAGAAAACTAGATGAAAGACTGGCTGTAATCCATCCAGTCCCAAGGATTAAGAATTTTGCAGTAAAGATACATTCATCTTTAAATTCTAATAAGAAATTGAAGTAAAAAAGTCATTGTCTCCTCAGCTGTCAATGAAGGCAAATTCTTGTAGCTAAGAAAGAAATATTTCAGGCTGTACAAATGGAGGTGAATCATTTTACATTAATTAATCTGAATAGAAATATAGAAATTCCACATTTTTTCACGATCAAAAAATTTTCCCCTCTTTGTTTTTGTTAGCATTACAAAAAAGAATGATTCCTTCTTCCTTAAGGAGTATGCAGTTTAACAAGGAAAGCTGCAGCACCAATATCTGGCACTCATGCAGTTCCTTTGTTAACTCATGTCACCTACTGTATGTTGAAGATTATTTTAACTACAGTTATTAGGTGTGCTTTAAAGGTATTCTTTTGTGAAAGCTTCAAACTGGTATGGTTGCTTTCTACTATGATAATTCTCCTTTACTTGGTTTATTGAAAGAAAATTAAATAATGCTACACATTACTAATCTGTTTGCTGATGAGGTGGTGTTGGTGAACAGGAATTATTTTTGGTATGTATGAACCATTCACAAAACCTTATTAAGTATTATTAAGTATTCAGGTATTAAATATGTATTAAAGAGCACAGACATTCAGCAACATAAAACTATATTTAACAAGAGTACTTTTGGTCTATATATAATTCAGGAAGAAGTGAATAATCTGAAGCTGTTCTAGGAACTGAAAAATAAAATAATCTGATTTTGGTTTTGCCACAAAAAAAAAATATCAAACTGAAATTGCAATATAATGAGTGAAGGTCAATTGTTAAAAATACTTTAAGCTTTTAATTAGGGCTTGATCACCAGTTTGATTTACTATTACCTTGTTGCATTATATTAATTGCTTTACAGGTAAAAGCATGTGAAAAGTATGTCAACAGTATCACAATAGGGACCAGGGCAAATAACATAAATATCATTCTGATTACCCAAGTTTCTTACCCTTGCCTACCCTGTAGTGGGTGAAGATGGGACAATACTGGCAAACTGTCCAATGACACTTCCTGCATAGTCACTGACTTTGATGTTCATTTGCTATTGTCTGGCTTAAGTTTCCGTATTTATTAAAGCAATACATTCTTTCACAGAGAGTCTTTGACAAATGCGCATACCGTCTGAGTACATTACATCAGTCATTACATGTGTAAAAGCTGAAAGAACTTGATCAATCAAAACACTAGATCAGGGACCATATTTATCAAGCTTCTCAGAATTACTACTTGCATTAAAAGTCTGATAAGTAGGATAAGAATCATGTCCTACGTACTTCACAGTATGACATGAGAAATAGTTATGAAGCATCTTACACCCACTCAGAGCAAGGAGTAGGAGGCTACTGCTGGGAATGAATGATGTCACAATTTTACAGAACCCATTGTTGGAAATTACAACTTGAGATGACATTTTGTAGTTATCAGATACTAGTGTTAAAGCTTCACCACAAAGATTATGATAATAATAATAATATTCAAAGCAGTAATATTGTACAACCTGAGCTACTTAATAAAGCACGTATTTACATATGATGACAATATCATTTTAAAGATGAATTGCAGCAAAATATGTTTATTACATTATACAGATAAAATGTTAACATCATTTAAATAATCTATATTGTTAACAATTAAACATGTGAGGACATGGTGTCGCAGCGCTAGCTAGTTCAGGAATTGTTCCTGCCTCGCGCTGTATTCTTGCTGGGGCTTGCGCGACACTGGAAGGATAGATGGATGGAATAATTAAACACATACTACGAAGATGTTTTAATATTCCTTAAAAGTTTTGAAGAATTGGTGTTCTAAGCTTACAGATTGCTTAACCTCTATTACAGAGCTGACTGTGTGATGATTGGTTACATGGAGAAAGAAAAGAAAGGACAGGAATTGGAGGTTAGTACGTTTGAAAGAGACAGTACTGCTGCAATAAATTATTCCATTGAAGGTCACACACGGTGCAGCAAGCATCTTGCCGGAGGCAGGAAAAATCTCTGGACAGGGCGCCAGCTCATCACTATCACTGCACCACAGTGTTCTAATGTTTAATAACATGCTTTAACTCCTATAATCATGAAAATGATATTAAGTATACATCTCAGTATTTTAATTATTCAGAGAGCTGAAATATCACGAATGTAATGGATTATGTGTCCTGTCGGAGGAGAGAAAGCCTGTTTAAGAAGCACGTAGTGATTCACACACATAGAGCACATAGAAGAACACGTACAAAACAAAGCATTTAACATGCTACTTTAGTTATGATGGTATTTGAGAAACTAGTAAATTAAATGAATTAAAGATGAAGTTTATGATGTTCTACATTAATAACAAAATAAACTACATCATTAAAGTGGAAATTTCGAGATTAAAGTTGACATTTCAATATTTCAAGCTTTTTTCTCACTGTGTCCCTATTTTTTTTATTTTCTCTGTACCCTAATAAACTTTCATATGACACTCAGACGGTGGGCTACGACTCTTCTTTTCACGGCAACTTTGATATCTAACAACTTCTTTTTTATTTCGGGTACTGTGCGACTTTGTGAACTTGAGCTTTCGAGTTTCTCCGACACTCTATGTCATTCGATCAACCTCCTTTTGTTGTTTATACCACTGTTTAAACCAACAAATAGTACGTTTTTCCTTGCCTCCACTTGGTATTCGCTGAAATTCTTCTATTTTCTCCCAAGCTCTTGCCGTTGTCTTTTCACAGAACGCTAAGCTCAAGGGCTATTTATATTGATTTGTATATTTAAAGTGGCATAATTCTGGGAGGAATTTGGGTGGGCAGCATGCGTGTGCACGTGTTGTCACACACGTGTGAGTATGAGGCAGCTAAAGGGCTCGAGTAATTGTAATAAAACATCCGACCAGGGGGCGGCGGAGTGCCCTGACTGTCTTTCTCAGTTCCCTATAGACCTTTCCCGGGAAATCCTGCAATGTTCCGGCGCCTCTGAAGATGTCACTTTCGAAGCCGGCCCCTTTGACGACGTCACTTCCGAAGCCTGCCCCTTTGATGATGTCACTTCTGGTTCCGGTCCCTTTGATGACATCAGTTCCTCTCAAGACCTTTAAAGCCTCCATCTTGGGCTACTATAGTCAGTTCTGTTTTGAACTCTGTGATATGCACATCGTTTCTTTGATAAGAAAACCCTTTTGCACCTGGGAAAAACAATATACGGGTGGCAGTCCCAAACCTTTATAATGTCTTGGACTCGTTTTTGTGACAGTGGCGTAGTCGGCAGGATGAAGTCCCAGAAGAAACCGGGACTCGGACATGTAATGAACCAGGTAAGAAAGTACCGGGGCCGAGTTTCTGGGGGGGGAGTGCGTTTGAGGGTCAGGAAGGACTCAGTACAGGCTCCGCTCCTCAAATACAACCTCGGGCTTATAACTTACCAAATGGAGGATGTGAAGGGGACATATAGGCGTAGGCTGGTTTCTGAGGATGGAACAAAAAGGGCTTATTATGTTCTCTCGGAGGAGAGAGCTGAGCCGCCCATTGGGACTGAGGTCCCAGATAAATATGAGCTATCCCCAGTCCAGCAGGTAAAAATAACAAAAAACTGGACACTTGATCCTGAGAAATCAGTCCAGGAGCAGGCTATGACCCTCTGGGAGCAGGTGGCTGTGTGGCTAAGGCCATTTGAATTAACCACCTGCCAAATAGTACAACAGGTAGCCTGTCTCCTCTTTTTAAAAGGCCTACCTAAAAACTTTACCCAGCCGGACTGGGGTGAATTCCATTCCATGGAAGAGCTTATAAAGCTCTTGAAAACACCCAAGCCACTCTTAAACTCTGGGAGAGCAGAACGGCCCTCTAGTGGATTTCCTAGAGATCACGTCCTACTGAATAAGTCTCTTACACATACATCGGAGCCTGTTTCTGGGTTCCCGGGCCACCGGGCGTGCAACCTTCCTGGGAGCGAGGTGGGATGTAGGTGGAAGGGGGGAGATAGTTTGTGTGCTCTTGCGAACCCCCTGACGTGTTCAAATACAGGATTTGTAGTCATTAATGGTTATAAACTCCTTGCCCTGTTTGATTCCGACAGCAACATTTCCATTGTTAATTGCCGATATGTTTTACCGCGACAGAGAATTAAAAAAAAGACCAGTATTAAATGTATTCACGGAGACCTCCGTATGTACGACACCGCCCTATGTTTCGTGAGTCAGGGAGCAGTGCTAAAAAAACATCCCATGGCGATCCACCCTAATCCTCCCTTCTCAGCGATTCTAGGACAGGCTTGGTAGAAAATAAATGCGGTAAACTATTGACTACTCCTGATAAAAACTTAGGCCTCGTTGTAGATGGGGATAACTCGTCTCAAGCTGTCTCCACGCCATGTACACAGCCGGCGGAGAGAGATATGGAAGCCCACGAGGAGGACGGGGAGATTCCTGGTCCGTCGCAGGCGAATACGTCATCCACCCGCGCCTCAACGAGTCGGGAGGAATCCCCTCCCCTTGAGGTCACACCGGACCCTCTCTCCGACATTTACTTTCAGTTTAAACAAACACCGGCTTCTTTTAAAAGGGAGCAGTGGAACGATGACTCCCTAAAATTTGCAAAAAATACAGTAGTCCTTGTCAACGGCCAACGCACACATCAGCCCATGCCACAAGGACCTCACTTTGTAATAGAAAATGATCTATTATATCGGGTCGCGGAACATGGGGCGGAGGTTTGGAAACTGTTGGTAATTCCACGAACTTACCGGCGGCAGGCTTGTGAATTAGCTCACGCCCACCTCCTTGGAGGCCATTTAGGCTCCGAAAAAACTTTAGAGCGGATTAAGCTCAGATTTTATTGGCCGCGAATTAACGAGGAGGTTCGCCATTTTTGTATTTCTTGTCCAGAATGTCAATTGCGGCAAATTCCTAAGAAGGACCGTGCTCCTCTCGTTCCCCTTCCCTTAATTGATGTCCCCTTTGAACGAATCGGGGTCGATATTGTAGGACCCTTGGAGCCCTCAGCCCGAGGACATAAATATATATTAGTCCTCGTGGATTATGCAACCTGATATCCAGAAGCTTTTCCCTTGCGCTCAGCTACATCTAAAGCAATCACACGGGAACTAGTAGGAGTATTTGCGCGTGTTGGTATTCCTAAAGAAGTCCTAACGGACCAATGAACACCTTTTACCTCGGAGATGTTTAGGGAAACACCAAGTTACTGAAAATAAAGCACTTAAAGACTGCGGTGTATCATCCTCAAACCGACGGTCTAGTGGAGAGGTTTAATCAGACTCTCAAGCAGATGCTTCGCAAGGTGGTCAGCGGGGATGGGAGGAATTGTGATCAACTCCTCCCCCTCGTTCTCTTTGCCTATCGGGAAGTCCCACAAGCCTCTACGGGGTTCTCTCCTTTTGAATTGTTATATGGACGATAACCCCGAGGTATATTTGATATTTTGAAAGAAGGTTGGGAAGGAGAGGCTCTTCAGGGTAATATGCTGGCTACTGCAATACAGTTTACATCCATGACCACCTATATGTTGATACTGTGATATTTATGTGATATTCACATGATACTTGATATTCACTTGTGCATGCTCATCCACATTTAAGGCAATGATCTTTATGTTTATGCTGATTTACATGAATGCAACTTGCTTTAATATGAACTCCAAAGAAGACATGGAGATGTGTATGAATCTGTGTATTACCTCACGCAGTGTAAGGGTAGTCAAATTTTGGTGTAAAACTTGAGAAAAGGTTGGTTGTGACACACACAAACCATTGCTATTGCAAAGCTGCATTTTGTCTGTAGTAAAAAAGTACCATAACACAAGCTTTCATTTCAGCTAACATGGCATGTCTTCTCTCTATGGATGCAGCGATCACAAGGGCATACAAGATTTGTTACACACATAACTCAATCTTTGTCAAATCTATATCTTTTTATGACTTCATTTCTGTCTAGCATTTCCAAAAGGTTTAACCTTTCTAGGGATATGTGTGTCGATTTCTGCCTGAGCACCATCTTCTGGCAACTTCTACCAAGTTATGACAGCTGACAAGCTCTCCTAAATTCTTGTGAATTTAACTGTAGTTTCCTAAATTAAAAAAAAAATGATAAAAAGCTTTTAATTCTCCTCCTAGGAGTAGGAACAAATCTGTGCCAATCACATTTTTGAGCTTGTTAGGACCATTTTACTACTGTTACATGTTTGATAAATACAGACACAGGAGTAGAACAGTTAAATCCAGGCATGTTTGATATTTAATCAGGTTATATTCATGTTGACTGCTCAATTAAAAAGAAATGTTTATCAAAAGTATACAAAGCAGGGATGTCCAAAATAATATTACGTTTACTAAGTTCTCGGTTAAAAAAAGTGAGACTTTTGTTCCGTGTTTAGCAGAAAATGGTACACTTCTGTTTAGCTTCTGGCATCTAATTCTAGGTCAATTACAACTATGGAGTTGTGATACTGTCGACGTCTAAAGGGGTCATTCCAGGTCAAGTCAACCAATGGTCCACACACTGCAGACTCAAAAATATTCTGGAAAAATCACACATTAGTCAGGAGACACCCTTTATTTTTTTTTTTGATATAAGATCAATACTCTCCAAGATACAGTCAGTTTACCAAGGTTGGAGGGTGTCGATTTTATCCGGCCTCATTTTTTCCATCAAATTTCACAAGTCAATGGCTCAAGAACTAAACCACCAAGTAGGCTCACACTTTGCACGCTGGTACATTATTTTATATAATATGAGACAAATGTAAAACATTTGGTCCAGATGACTCTGCATGGTCAAAACAGCCCCTTGAAACTGGTCAAAATTTAATTTGAGCTTTTGGCTTAGCTACGTTTAGGTCTCAGAAACACATATTTGTAACCAATACAGACTTTTTATTTTTTTTCCTTATTCAGATAACAAAATAGGCTTTCTGAAAAAGCAATACATAGAAAAATAACTGTATCATGGCTTGAACAGCAAACCTCTCATATTCAAGAAAAAACCCTGAAGGCATGTGGAAATGCACAGATCATGTTTAAAATGTTTATTTATTCTACATTGTCCTGATTTTCTCAAAACATAAACCTTACCTTTCTTACGCAAATCTTTCATTATTATTTTCCATCCAAAACATAGGCTGAATTTGCCATATGTCAATAATGTTTAAAATCAGTAAGTTATCAAGAATGCCAAACATTTTTTTCATATCAAATGAAGATATCCTGTCTCATGTTGCTGAACAAAGAATGAGATTCCCCTTGGCCAAAAGAGTAACTGATACTCAAGAATACCACTGTTACATCCCTAAAGAAGATGGCAAACTCAAAGTCAGCCAGGTGTCTGGTGAAGACAATCAAATGACTGTCTGAATATTCACCACTGAAGCAGCAGCTGAGATCCTGCCCTCTAACGATCACACTCATTAGACCGGTGTCCTATTGGAGGCTATGTTGGGTGCATGTATGATGACAAATGTTGGACTGGTGTGATTCATGACAAGAGTAAAGCGGAATCAGACATCCTGATATGTATCATGCACCCAAACTGTCTTACACAGTCTTTCCATTGGCCACCTAGAGACGATATTTATTGGGTGCCATTACAGTGTATCATTGCACTGCTTAGAGTACCTACCATGGTCAATGAGAGGCAATACCATCTTGACTTCAAAGACAAAGATGCCCTACACTCTGCACTTTGATTGAAACAGAAATGAAATGAGTCACACCCCTGCCTCTGCGATACCAAGATGTTAACATTTCATTATAACTAGTGTTGTATTTGATGATAAATCAAGCAGTTGTTGTTCATGTGTTGTGCTTAATGCACCTTTGGTGATTGATTTTTTCCATTAATCCTAATCCCAAGTTAGTGATAAAGAACTTGATGGTTATTATTACTGACGAATGGTGAATGTATTGGTTGTTTAGAATAGAAAATAAAAATGAAATATTCACAAGTGGTAAAGAAGGGACCATGTAGGATACAGAAAAAATAATTTAAAACATGTCTGGACAATTTACATAGTGCATTAAGATGATCTGAAAATTAGTCAAATCCTGATGCAGTTTCTTATTTGGTTATAACATTTTGAAAAGCCCTGTGTAGGTATCTAAACATGGAAAAAATTCAGCAGTATGCTTTTGGAAAGCGTAAACATGGCAAAGCCATAGATGCAAAAAATGTCTGGAACAAACATTTTGACTTTGTTCCGTACTATACTTATAAAGGCACCAGTATGCAAAATTTGAGCCTGCTTGGTGGTTTAATTCTTGAAATATGATCTTGTGAAACAGCACCTCTCCCCTCACAAAACTGGCTGTATCTTGGAAAGCATTGATCCTACATCAAAATATATTTACAGGGTGTCTCCATCATGGGTACACCTGGTATTTTTTTTAGAATTTTTTGAGACCGAAGTGAATGGGATTTCTAGAAAATCGGTTGATTTCACATGGAATCACCCAAAGATGATCTGTCCTTTCATTCTATTGACTTTCTGTTATTGGTATCTGGAGTAACATGACCAGAAGAATCAGATTTCTGGGCTTCCTCCTGACCTTCATGGATGGTTTTGACTCCCAGAAATAACTGGTTGGTTTTTGGGGTTTTGGCTAATGCGCCATGTGTCATTAACCTTCTCAAAAAGGAAGCAAAACAAACCATGATGGATCTGGAATATTACCCTTTGGCAGTACTTTTGTACTTTATAAAAGTGCTGTACTGACAAATAGTCTTTCTAGACTAATAAGTGTGTTTTGATCAATTGTATGTAGGGATGTGAAGTAGGCTTTATAAATACATAGAATTTATTATTATAATAACCTGTGAAACCAAATGGAAACATAGGTAGATTTTAAAATGAAACTAGTTATATAATGGCTAAGGACCTAAAATCAGATGCAAAAACATTTCTTTTTAAGTGCATAACGATCTAAAACATCAAAATAACTTCTGATCCAAAGTTACTTTTCCACATGATATAGAACCTTAAATTGTGAACACCTTCTCAGTGTGCTTTCTACACACATTTTGCAGACTATTATACAGAAGTACAGAAAAATTATCATTTTTAGTCTAAGCCTTAAACCACTAAACCACAACCTAAGGAAAGAGTTTCTTTGACTGGCCTATTAAAAAATAATGGCAATATTTAAAAAACTGCTGTACTTAAATGGTCCTTAATTACAAGGAGAAGGAGAAAATCTTCAAAAAAGTAGAGTGAAAACTTCCTGATCCCTGTGTGTATAATTAATGGATACTTACTCTTATAGACAGTTAGCTATATTTGCTACCTAATGATCTTCCAATAACTATTGTGTCAGTAGGTGAATATTTTATATATTTTATAATCAACATATCTTAGGTTTTTCACATTTTTTACTACTTTCCCTCACACAAATGTTCTGAAAGTGTTGATTAAAAACATTCTCATAAATATTTATGCATGATTCTGACCTCATCAAAATATGCAATTATTAGTGCAAGTCTGGAACTTTTACAAGGCATTTAAAGCCTAAAGATTATTTAAAAATAAAAAAAGCCTTTTTTGCCTGTTTGCAAAAAAGTAGATCATTATAATATCCTTTCCTAACTAATGACCATATCTGGCAGGCAGCCCAAACCATAGGTAAATGTGCAGGGAAGACCAAAATTAATTCCAGATATTTTGCAAGTAAACCTTTTTCAAGATTAAATTTTAGTCTAAAAAACAAATCTTACAATCAAAAAATCAATGCCTTGGACTCAGTGACATTTGTTACTGATTAAACTCAGTATCTTGGCAGACAGTTTACCTAAGTGGCTTCAGCTTATTAAAAGGTATTTGTTTCTTTTTCTAGCAGCCTGTAGCTCAAGAGGCAGATGGAGTGGAATCTGTCCAAGGCTGCTAAACTGATACGCTAGACTGCATTGTCCCAGTAGATGAAGTCTTTAAGCGGGAGAATGTATTCAATTTCTAATCTTCTCACACAGAGAAAAGGCAAAAGCATTATCCATTTAGAGGGATTGGTTCTCTTTCAGGCTTCTTCCCTGCTGCGGTACAAGGAGCCCTGACTTTAAGCCACTCAGGCTTCCTTTGCAATTTATTCCTCTCTGCAGTGCAAACCCTCAGGCTTGAAACCTTGTACTGTACAAGCTGAGGTTAAGCTTGGCTCTGGCCTGACAGGGTGGGTCTGATTTCAGTAGCAAATATGTTGTGTTTAGTGTATAATGTTGTATTCTTTGTCTTAGTTTTGTCTGTTGTTGATATTGTATTACCATCAGTAGTCTGTGAGAGGTATGCAAGGCACAATTTCATTGTTCTGTGAGAACCTGACAATGACCTTGAATTGAACTGAACTGAAACATTGCTCTTAACAGAAGTCATTTATTCAGAAATATACTGTATACATTATATCAGTGATAGCTCATTTACTTGTTAATGACAGCACAGTGTGGCTGAATTCAGTTTAGTGAAAATTTTTATCCTGATTGTTAGTAGTACTGTATACAGAAGTGAACACGAGACAAAAAAATTGTCAAAAATAAGACTGCTTATTTTGTTTCTTTGATGTGCAAAATAATCAGTCATGCAATACTTGCATTTGAAAAAGGTATTACATCCCTAGTGAACTCACCCCAAATAAAGGGATATGTAGGATCTGATATGTTAATGTTTTGGTTATCGAGAAGGTCTTCTTTAGTCAAATATTGTGTATTATCTAGGATCTCTAGTCACTGGAAGGAATTCTACTTTATTTTTAATGTTTCCATGTTGTTTCAGTGTTATGTTTGGTCCTTTTTTGTTTGATGTTTTGGTAAATGCACCACTGGTTAGATCATCTGGCAGGTGGCACATCCAGATGCACACATTGCACATTGCCAATGTGTGAGGCCATGCATGCAATCTTATTTAAGCAGACGGATTGCAGAGCTTTCCAGTTGCATCTTTCATTTTAGAAGGGAAGGCTCAACAGGTTTTGAAAGATATTTTATTTAATTTTCTGAGAAGGAGAGAAATTCTTAGATGGCTTAAGATTGGGCTTCTAACAGCCATGAGACTGAGTGGGGATCTGCAGTGCTTTAAAGAACCAAGTTAGTTTTAAGGTTCTCAGATATTAGACTTAATTTTGATCTTAGTATCTGCATTTCCTTCTATATTTGTTCTGCTACCTTGGCCCTATTTGACCCTCAATTAACCCTCTACTTTGAAATTTTGTTTACTTTTATTTTTCTAGCATCTAGGTAATGTCAGACTTAACCTCGGCCTCTCAAAATGAAATTAAAAGTCTTAAAGTGGAGAAAGACAAACGAATTGTGATTGCATTCACTACACTTTTGGCACGCAGACTTATTCTGATAAACTGGAAGAAACCGATGTGTTATACTATTTGAAATTGGAAAAAATCAAATACTCAGTTAGTGGATCCGTACAGACTTTTTTCAAAACATGGCAGGATCTTAACTTAATTTTTTTTTTTGTAAAAACTTGATTGCTTTGTATGGATTGCAATAAAATTAATACAAAAAAAAAAAAAAAAAGAGCAGTCTTTTGCTTATTAGGGTAGTCTGTCAGTGCACAAATTCAAGAACCATAAAGATCACAGCAAAATCTTAAATGAAAGGGTGTAAATATAAAATGTTTCCATGGATTAAAAGAGTGCTATAGCTAAACTTGACCAATGGATGTTTAATGATAGGAATATTTATATGTTTTTGTATAACCCTTACTAATCTATTACTTCAGTTTGTTGATTTTACACCCGTTAAGCCAGTTTTAAACTCCAGAATTGTATTATGTGAAAGTTATATTTAACTATATAATATGTACATATAACTTGTTATTTCTGTTGTGCACCTGAACATGTTTTAAATGAACATGCAGAATACTTTAATTAGCCACTGTGAAGTTGAGATTTTGTATCTATTAATGTTATTTTGTAGTTAATAAAGAAACATGATAGTAGCATAGACTAATGACGACATACATTAAAGCTTTACACAGATCATAAAATATTGCACAGTTCTAAGGATAGGCATGTATTTACAGTCATATGAAAAACTTTGGGAACACCTCTCAGCCTGCATAATAATTTACTCTACTTTCAACAAAAAAGATAACAGCGGTATGTCTTTCATTTCCTAGGAACATCTGAGTACTGGGGTGTTTTCCAAACAAAGATTTTTAGTGAAGCAGTATTTAGTTGTATGAAATTAAATCAAATGTGAAAAACTGTCTGTGCAAAAATTTGGGTACCCTTGTAATTTTGCTGATTTGAATGCATGTAACTGCTCAATACTGATTACTTGTAACACCAAATTGGTTGGATTAGCTTTTTAAGCCTTGAACTTCAAAGACAGGTGTGTCTAATCATGAGAACAGGTATTTAAGGTGGTCAATTGCAAGTTGTGCTTTCTTTTGGCTCTCATCTGAAGCATGATAGCATGGGATCCTCAAAGCAACTCTCAAAAGATCTGAAAACAAAGATTTTTTAGTATCATTTTTTAGGGGAAGGAATGTAATCAGGAAATGGAAGGCCACAGACACAGTTGTTGTTAAACCCAGGTCAGGCAGGCCAAGAAAAATACAGGAACGGCATATACACGGGATTGTGAGAATGGTTACAGACAACCCACAGATCACCTCCAAAGACCTTCAAGTACATCTTGCTGTAGATGGTGTATCTGTACAATGTTCTACAATTCAGCGCAATTTGCACAAAGAACATCTGTATGGCAGGGTGATGAGAAAGAAACCCTTTCTGCACTTACGCTACAAACAGAGTCGCTTGTTGTATGCAAATGCTCATTTAGACAAGCCAGATTAATTTTGGAACAAAGTGCTTTGGACTAATGAGACAAAATTTGAGTTATTTCGTCATAACAAAAAATGCTTTGCATGGCGGAAGACCACTGCATTCCAAGAAAAACACCTGCTACCTACTGTCAAATTTGGTGAAGGTTCCATCATGCTGAGGGGCTGTGTGACTAGTTCAGGGACTGGGGCCCTTGTTAAAGTCGAAGGTCGGATTAATTCAACCCAATATCAAACAAATTCTTCAGGATAATGTTCAACCATCAGTCACAAAGTTGAAGTTACGCAGGGGTTGGATATTCCAGCAAGACAATGACCAAAAACACAGTTCGAAATCTACAAAGGCATTCATGCAAAGGGAAAAGTACAATGTTCTGGAATGGCCGTCACAGTCCGCTGACTTGAATATCATCGAAAATCTATGGGATGATTTGAAACAGGCTGTCCACGCTTGGCCACCATCAAATTTAACTGAACTGGACAGATTTTGTATGGAAGAATGGTCAAAAATACCTCCATCCAGAATCCAGACACTCATCAAAGGCTCTAGGAGGTGTCTAGAGGCTGTTATATTTGCAAAAGGAGGCTCAACTAAGTATTGATGTAATATCTCTGTTGGGGTGCCCATATTTATGCACCTCTCTAATTTTGTTATGAAGCATATTGAATATTTTCTGTTAATCCAATAAACTTAATGTCACTGCTGAAATACTACTGTTTCTATAAGGCATGTCATATATTAAAAGGAAGTTGCTACTTTCAAAGCTCAGCCAATGATAAACAAAAATCCAAAGAATTAACTTTTTCATATGACTGTATACCAACAAAGTGATTCTGTTGTTCAAGATATCATTTTCTTGTTCAGTTTCAATACTGAATTGCCAGAAAAAAGCTTGCAGAGCTGAACAATGTACTACCTTTGATGTCTGTCTCCTCGTACTTACTATGCAGTTGACTAAATATGCTTAAATACTCTGGTTTGTACCATGTCCTGGTTCCACTAGGCTTGAAGCCATTGCTCACTAATAAGAATGTAAGTGCTAGACTCAGCTTTGTCAGAACACACCAGAATAATCTTTATGAGATCTGGAAAAATGTTTTATGCACTGGTGAATTAGACATAGAAAATGTTAGAAGAAATTAGCTCCATTATGTCTGGAAAAACACTAACACTACATTCCACAGTACGAACCTCATAGCAAAGGTCAGACATAGTGGTGGCAGTGCTGTGGTTTGGGGATGCTTTACAGCTTCAGGATGTGAATCACTTACCATCACTGAATGAGCAATACATTCTACTCTGTATCAAAGGATTCTTCAAAAGAATGACAGGCCTTCTGTTTTTGAGCTAAAGTTTAAGTGTAAATTTTTTATTTCAAAAGAAAACAATCCAAAATAGCAAAAACAAACAATCAACAGCATTAGAAAGAGTGAAGGAAAATAGTTTTTAGATTGGCTTAGTCAAACTATGGTTCCATTCAGATTTTGGAACACAAACTGAAAAAAGCAGCTCCTGTTTGAAAACCCACAAATGTGACTTATGAGAGGTAGTTTTGGTTCTGAAGTATTTAATTTTGATGAAAAGCTAGACTAATATATATATGTCTGAAAACAAACATGAGTGAATTTTGCTTAAAACTGGGTGGGAACAATTAGACGGCTCACTGAGTGTAAAACATCTAAACCAATCCAACATCTCATGGAGGTGGCGCTTAAAGTAGAGACAGTGACTCTGAACTGAAAGATCAAAGGTGCTCTCATAAACCTGGCCCGACAGAGAGCAAGGCTTCTGTTTGCGGTGTATAGTCTACAGTTGAAAAGTCTCCTAAAAAATCCTGCTAGGCATATAAATGTTTGCTGTGTGTACAGAGAGCACATTGCATGTTTTAAAAATAAACATAACCTAATGTTAAATGTTAGAGCTTTAACTAACAAGACGTTTTTTATCAACGATCTTATTAGTGATAGAAACATTGATTTTATTGCACTAAGTGAAACGTGGCTTAACTCAGACGGCACGGCTGTTTTAATCGAATCTGCGCCTCCGGATTACAGTTTTACTCGTGGAGATCGCCAGGGAAAGAAGGGCGGCGGCTTGGCAAACATTTATTCAAGCCGGTTAAAGTGTAAAGATGTTAGTTTTGGTAAATTTAAGTCCTTTGAGTATCTCGCCGTTGTTATTCATGGAGATTCTCACGTTCTAGTTTTATCCGTGTATAGACCTAAATTTAACGCATCTTTCTTTGAGGAATTCTCAGACTTAATGTTAATTTTAATTACAAACTATGACACACTCTTAATAGTCGGCGACTTTAACTTTCCTATCGATAATCAGTGTGACCTAAAAATAAAGGAATTCATGAACCTCCTGGACTCTTTTGATTTGAGACAGCTCATTAATCAACCTACACTTAAGCAGGTCATACGTTAGACTTAGTAATTACCAAAGGACTAAAAGTTGATGTGAAGCAGATCATTGATATTGGTCTATAAGATCACTTTCTTCTACTATTTAATATAGAAATAATGATGGAAAACATTCACGAGAAGAATATTGTTAAAAAACGCTTCTTTGACTCATCAGCAGCTTTAAAAATTACAAACATTCTAAGCAATCAGTCCATTTATAGTGCCAACTATAATAGCGAAGATAATGTAAATAGTAAGGTGGAAAATTTAAATTCTAAAGTAAGAGCTGCTGTTGACATAGTTGCACCTGAAAAGACAGTTAAAAAATCTTCTAGCATTGTAATTCCATGGAAGACCCAAAGAGTGTCTGCTTTAAAAAGAACATGTCGTAGAGCTGAGCGTAAATGGAGGAAAACTAAACTAAGTATCCATTATGAGATATTGAAGGTTAAAATAACAGAATACAATAACGCAGCCCGTCTTGAGAGTCGCTGCTATTTCTCTAAGATTATAAATAACAATGCTAGTAATCCCAGAGTCTTATTTTCCACAATTGATCATCTGTTAAACCCAGGTAACACAAAGGAATGCCCCCAAAATACTTCCAGTGAAACCTGTAAGAACATTGCTGTATTTTTCAATCAAAAAATTAATGATATTAGAAATAACATAGTACATCTCCCCAACACTGCGGAACCTATTAAGCCCCAGTACTCCGTTATAAACAAATTAAATTCTTTCACCAGGATAGATTTACATAGAATAATCGCTCAACTGAAACCCTCCACCTGCGTCCTTGACCCAATACCAACAAGGTTTTTCAAGGAAGTATCAGGCATGCTAATTGATAATATTCTTGACATAGTAAATTCGTCATTAAATACGGGGGTCTTCCCAGATTGTCTTAAGGCTGCTGTAGTTAAACCCCTACTCAAGAAAAATAATCTTGACCCCTCTGCTTTTGAAAATTTTAGACCCATCTCTAACCTGCCCTTCTTAAGTAAAATTCTAGAGAAGACAGTCATTATGCAGTTAAATTACCACCTCAATAAACATGCTATTCTTGATAAATTTCAGTCAGGTTTTAGAACAAATCACAGCACAGAAACTGCACTCGTTAAAGTAGTAAATGACTTGCGGGTAAATGCAGACAGAGATCATTTATCTGTTCTCATCCTCCTCGATCTGAGTGCCGCATTTGACACCATTGATCACAATATTCTTAGAAATCGCCTTAGTCAATGGGTGGGCCTCTCTGGCAGTGTCTTAAATTGGTTTGAATCCTACCTGGCAGGGAGAAAATTCTTTGTTAGTTGTGGTAATCACAACTCAAAGACACATGATATTCTATATGGTGTTCCACAAGGCTCTATCTTGGGTCCGCTGCTCTTCTCAATCTATATGCTTCCGTTAGGTCAGATTATCTCAGGTTACAACATGAGTTACCACAGCTATGCTGATGACACACAGCTGTACTTATCAATAGCAGCTGATGACACTCTCGATTTACTAACAAAATGTCTTACTGGTACTTCTGAATGGATGAATAGTCATTTTCTCAAGCTAAATAAAGATCAAACTGAAATTTTAGTGATTGGCAATAATGGATTCAATGAGGTTATCAGAAATAAACTTGATGCATTAGGATTAAAAGTTAAGACAGAAATAAATAACTTAGGGGTAACTATTGACAGTAACCTGAATTTTAAATCGCTTATTCATCAGAACACTAGGACAGCATTTTTTCACTTAAGAAACATAGCAACAGTTAGACCTCTTATATCATTGAAAGATGCTGAGAAATTAATTCACGCTTTTGTTTTCAGTCGCCTAGATTACTGTAACGCACTCCTCTCAGGACTACCCAAAAAAGACATAAATCATTTGCAACGAGTGCAGAATGCAGCTGCTAGAATCCTAACTAGGAAAAGAAAATCCAAACACATTTCTCCAGTTTTGATGTCACTACACTGGTTACCTGTGTCTTTCAGAATTGACTTTAAAATTCTCCTTATGGTTTATAAAGCCTTAAATAATCTCGCTCCATCTTATATATTGGAATGTCTGACACCCTATATTCCAAATCATAACCTTAGATCCTCAAATGAGTGTCTCCTTACAATTCCAAAAGCTAAACTTAAAAGACGTGGTGAGGCGGCTTTCTGCTGTTATGCACCTAAAATCTGGAATAGCCTGCCAATAGGAATTCGCCAGGCTAATACAGTAGAGCACTTTAAAACACTGCCGAAAACACATTACTTTAACATGGCCTTCTCATAACTTCACTTTAACTTAATCCTGATACTCTGTATGTTCAATTCATTATAATAACTATTCATGGTGGCTCTAAAATCCGTACTGACCCCTACTCTCTCTTCTGTTTCTTTTTCCAGTTTCTTTGTGGTGGCGGCCTGCGCCACCACCACCTACTCAAAGCATCATGATGCTCCAACATTGATGGACTAAAAGCCAGAAGTCTACGTGACCATCATCATCAAGCCCTTCCGTGAGAACCCTAAATACAAAGAGGACTGTTTCATTTATGTTAGATAGAATGCCCAGAGGGGACTGGGCGGTCTCATGGTCTGGAATGCCTTCAGATATTATTTTTTTCTCCAGCCGTCTGGAGTTTTTTTGGTTTTTTTCTGTCCACCCAGGCCATCGGACCTTACTCTTATTCTATGTTAATTAATGTTGACTTATTTTATTTTCTTACTGTGTCTTTTATATTTCTATTCTTCATTATGTAAAGCACTTTGAGCTACATTTTTTCGTATGAAAATGTGCTATATAAACAAATGTTGTTGTCGTTGTAATGCAAGTGAAAAACCTTTCTGTAGCATCAGATTATACACTGGCATTTTACAGAATCAATGGACTAATAGTAAATGTAAATTGTATATTGTCACATGTGTTGTGTGTGCTCTCTGTTATTCAGTGTTATGATGATAGTGTACCAATTGATGTAAGCCTGAAAGAACTGGCATTTATATTCATGAAATATTATGTGTAAAATATGCTTTTGAAGTAAACAGTGTGTCACAATCTGTCAAAAGGACTGCCATTTTAGAGCTGATAACAAAGAGCCACAGGAGATGCAGATTTCTGTATTCAAAACACCTGATTCAACAAATCTGCCCAATAACACCAGTAGACACACAGATGAGGCTGCACAACATCCACCATTTTACTGCATGTCTAAAAGGATAACAAAAGAAATTTAACTTTGCCGTCTAATTGGAAATAGCAAACCTGCCATGAAAAAATAGCTAGTGTTTTAACAGATTTTATATCTGTGGACCACAATGCTTATCTAAACTCTATTTACTTTTGTTGTCATAAAGTGATGCAATAGTTAGGGTAAAATGACAGAAAGATATTGTAGCAGACAGAGGCACTTCTAAAATGTATGGGGCCCAGTAACTGATGGTTTACTTGTGTGTGTATTTGTGTGTCTGTCTCTACTGTCACAGTGCTCATTACAATGTACAAATTCATTAAACTTCCGTTACCTTATATTACTTAGCTCCTGAATTATTGATAACAATTTTAGTTTTTAATTTTCTCTCAGCATTGTGTTTTGTTCAGTATATTTTGCTATCGCAATGAAACCTGTACAGTTTAAAACGCACAGACTGGAGGAATTGAGCATGGGTGTTTTAGGTTACCCCTGTGAGTGTAGCCTTTGCAGTGCAGGATTTTGTCACTGTTCACTACTCACTTTTTAACAGGTTGTCTCTAGGTGGGTATTCTCATTTGAGAATCATGCCTGGCCTTGTAAGGCTATGGTGAGTTAGTATAGCTTCAAAAATGCTCAATTTATTCCAGAGCCTGAATATTGACTCATTTATAATAAAACAAAAAAACAAGTAAGGCAAGAGTATATTGTACATTTATGTGCTAAAGTAGTAGGGGTGTTTTTCCATTCCAAATATATAGTATGTTGATATGACTGTGTCATGATCCATAAAGATCAATGTTTACCTAAGTAGGAATACATTAAAAGAGAAGTTGTGTAATCTTTTCGTGATAATCCTTATAAATAATTTGATACTATCCGTATGTATGGTGTTCGAGTCAATACCCCATATGTATGGTGTTTGCGTCAATATCTCGACTCAATACAAGTTAGAACCATGCAATGGGACTCTGCCTCTGTAGTTAGAACATAACGTGGCAAACGCGGACGCAGAATTGCATGATTGGCTAAGAATGTTCGAATGCTTCAGTGACGCCGCTGGACGGCCGAGTATAGTAAGTCGGTGTTGGTTCGAGCAAATAACAGTAAGTTCGGTTGGTTTTTGGAACGTTGGTTTGGTGGGGCGTACTTTCCAGGACTAACATCGTTGACTGACTTAAATCCTTCGACAGCTCCGGAACTGTAAGTAATTTAGAACGTATCGCCATTTGCTTGGTACGTTGAAATCTACCCTTGGGCAGTTTGGTTTTGGCATCCATTCTTCTGACATATATTGGGAAAGTGCATAATGATGGCTGGGTATTAACGATGGTCATTGCTTAAATTTTAGTTGATCTCAGATCTAAAATGACCACACCAACATAATTATTACTCCGACCCTGATTAGAGTCGTAAAATATGGTTTGTTTTGAAAATTTGTTTGCCGGAAAAAATCAAATGAGGTGCGCCAAAGAGCTGAGTTCACGTCTCGCAGCCCATTTAAACAGGAAGCTCTTCATTACATCGGCCGAAAAAGTCTATTTTAAGCACAAATCAGTGCCATGATAACAAAATCATTTCAAGAACTTAAAAAAACAAATACTTTTTTGCAGAGAAAGTATGGATTTCACAAACGTAGAATTTGTAGCCCGATTACATCGGGTTCCCAGTCGCTAGTTATACTAATTTCCAGTTGCTTGCAACACATATTCAAATGATGATACATGGCTTTAAGTAACCAATCCTATATGAATGTAAAGAGGTACTTTTTATTCACTTTGCATTTCTAGTCAGTTGAGTAGACATCAAGCAGGTGGACCAATGTCTATAGCAAAGAGGGCAGCTCTAATGAGGTTATTTTACAGTGTGAATAGATTAAGACTTCAAAGACTTAAAAAGATAACATGATCTACACAATTGTTTTAGGTCAAAAGCTATAGTTTGTTTCCTGCCTTGCACCCTGTGTTGGCTGGGATTGGCTCCAGCAGACCCCCGTGACCCTGTAGTTAGGATATAGCGGATTGGATAATGGATGGATGGAATTCTGAACTATTGCTCTTTAATATTGAGACTGGAATCATTGTACATTTTGTGGACATTAACGTTAATGGCTCTGCTGCAATTTTACATTACTTGGATTTTGAAGATGATTTCAAATTCTTCAGTCTGCACTATAGGCATTAAAGAATAAAGTAGAAAACCCTTTATTTTATGCATATGTTAAATGAATGATTTTAAAACTTTCTCCTAACTTAACTCAAAGCCAATGCAGTGATTAAAATCTGAAATTATGTGGTTACATGTCTTAGTTTATGTTGTGATAATTTTGACAATGTTTATAAATAACCGTGGAATAGAAAGTTAAGGATTTAAACAACTTAAAAATAAAGCATTCCAATATTTATGCTTGGCTAACATAAATCAATGTACTGTACATAAATCAGCTTTTTAGCATTCTTTAAATTAAGAAGCAGCTACCCAGAAATCATTTAAAATGATTTTAGAAGATGCCTTTATCTAAAACAAAAGCAAATCATTAAAAAGTCAAGAGTTAACAGGCAATAGAAAACAAAATGGATTTTTGTCAAAGCCATTTTGACCACACCACTGTGTAATGTTACATTTGAATTATCCAGTTGGAAGTGGTTGTGAGTGTAAAAGATGGGAACTGTCATGATCTGTAGGAACAAAAAATAGCAGATATATTTAAATGAAATGTCCTACTGAGTCACTAAATTTTAGTGGTGATAGTGGAACAAAGTGCAGGATATGAGTAGTAAAATGAACTGAAAAATAAGCCTAAAAAAGCTAAATGGCAAGATTACGTAGAGCTCACAATAGCTTGCCTTTCCCCTTGACGCTGTGCAGTCACAGTAGGCACCTAATGGGTTTTGTCATGTTGCAACCCAGGGTTCACTCTCGACTTAATGTTTCTGTGTTTTTCTTTGTTCTTCTCTTTGATTTACTTAATTGCTTTTTAATTAAGTGGTTCAGACCAGAGGTATCTAATTATTGTTGGTCCCACAGGTGCAGCTGGTAATTATAGTTCAGTTACTTGAAGGGGTTATACTGAATAAAAGCTTCAGATATGTCTCAACTCAGGGTATAGATATTGCTTGGTCAGTTTTTCAGGTGATTTTCTTATACTTTCTAGTGTTTGATCATGGTTATAGTTTTCAATTCAGTCTAGAAGTTTTGTTTGTTTTTGAAATTGTATTTGGTCTTCAAATGTACAGTATGGTTTATTTTTTGCATCATATATTTGTTGTTTAGAGTTCAAGGCTTATATTGGAAATTTCTTGTTTTCTTTTCTTTGGCTTTTGTCGATTTCTTTCTTTGCTTTCTCTCTTCTTGTTTTACTTCTCCATTAAGAGCTATTAATCAAGTATCTTTTTGTTGGTTACTAATACATTTTAATTGCTTTATTTGTTTGCTTAGTATTTTTGTGGGTTACGGACATAATTACAATAAGTAGCTCTACGTTTCACTATTCTGTGTTACTGTGCCTTACAATATATCTGATTGTGACAAGGTGTAAACAGCACAGTGCTGTGAAAGAAAAAAACACAAACTCTGCATATGCAAACAATCAAGCAAAAAAATAAACTATAATCAAAAAATACAAGGGGAAAATGTGCAAAGTAGACAGACACAGATATGATTTATAATATGTTGTTAAAAATATAATACTGGTTAGCCCAAATAATCAGCAACCATTATGACCCAGAGCTATTGTAGATGTAACCACACCATAATGATGTCACAAGTTGATGGCCATCTTAAGTGCCTGGAAATAATAGGATTTTACCAGTAAACAAAAATAAACACTTTTTGTATTCTAAATATCGTTATCATAAAGGTTTAGCAATTTTAGTTACAGAAGATAATATAAGATAGAGTTTGTTCCATCTGCAGAACAAAGTTTGTTCGTCAATTATATAAATTTATTTTCAAGATTTTAAATCACATCATTTAAATATCATTAAAAAATCTCTTTGATCCTATTACCTAAAGGATGTCGCCGAGTTGTCTTTTCGCCGAATGGTCTGTTGCCCAGCTGCCCCTGTACGCTTTCAGACAGTCTTGGTGTCAGAATCCCTCCTAATCCACTAACAGCTGTGTTTGGGGTACTTCCAGATGGGCATAAAGTGGAGAAGGACAAACTGTAATTGCCTTTATTAAACTACTGGCATGTAGACTTATCTTGCTGAATTGGAAGAATCCTAACACACCTATTCTAAGTCAGTGGGTAACTGATGTTATAAACTATTTGAAATGGGAAAAAAATCAAATTTGCACTTAGAGGATATGTACAGAACTTTTCAAAACCGGCCAGGATGTAATCAATAACATTTAAATTGAGGAAGCAGGTTCTCTCCCCTCTATTACTCCATTTATCTTTATTAATTTATTAACTTATCTATTCACTTATCTTTACTAGCATAAAGTTTTACACTGTTGGCCTAGCTCTCTTTCTCAGGGGTGGGGGTTGATTTGTTTAGAACCTTTTTTTTATTTTTATTTTTTTGTAAAACTTGAGTTATGTGTATGGAATTATATTTGATTTTAATAAAATCAATAAAATTAAAAAAACAGAAAACAAATATAAACTGAAAAATATTACAATGCGTACCTCTGAAGTTTATAGATAACCTATATTTTTTTCCTTTTTTTTGTTTTGCTGATTCATTTTATGTTTCTAGTCTTTTAATTTTGATCTTAATTCTGAAATAAAAGAAAATACTTCATATTAACATGACAAAATAGTAAGAACAGTATGATACCTTAGAAATAACCTTATATATAAGCTATACAATGGATAAGAAAAAACATATTTTTACTTTGAATGGACAAATATCTACACGTCTTTGTTACAAATAGATGCAGGAACACTTCTGGAAGCAATATCAAAAACAGAATTTGAATATCTTACTTTGTGTTTGTGCAAGATCCAAACATAAACCTTTAAAGAAAGTATGCAATTTTCAAAAAATTGGAAATCCTGAAAAAAATATTATTAAGGATGATTGACTGTTTAAAGCATTTATATCTCTACTGGAAAGAAATTAACACAGAAAATCATGTAACCTGGCATACCCCATTCATTTCAAATGGGAACATATATATTACAGTATAATCAATAGAAGAAAATATATAATGTACATTAAAGAACCTTCAACAACAAGTCAAATTAATAATATATTGAACAATTATTATTAAAGTAAATTTGAATAAATCGGATTCTGCTGCTGTATAAATAAAAAGTACAGTACCACTTTTGGTTAACAGAAATAACCCGAAGGTTGACAGAAATCTAAGTTTTGTAACTAATACCTGTATGCAAAATTTGGTTGACATAAGTGAACTTACTGTATTTATAAACACACACACAGACATAATTACAAAACTTGTATGTTCTTACTCAGGGATGTCTAAAATGTCAAGATTCATCAAAATCTCTAAATGGAATTTTTGGAGGATTCCAAATACTTTCCCTATACTTTGTATACAAGAAAGTAAGGGGAGGTCTAACTTGTTGAGATTCATCAAAATCTCGACATCAAATCTTTAGACAATTACAATACCTTTCTTATACTTATACAAGAAAGTAAAAAGAAACCTACAAACAATAATTATGGAAAGGCAGAAACTAAACAACGAGACAAAAAAATAGAATATAACATGAAAAAATGAGAAACAATATTTTAAAGATGTAGAAAAATATGGATTAAGGAGAGGTGACATATTTTTTATATAATTTTTATATTTTTTAATTTTATAAAAAATATCAGGAGTAAACATGCAAACAAGAGGAAGTAGAGGATGGAAAATTAAAAATAAGATAAAAAAAATAAAATGGAAAAATATAGATGCAGATGCATACTTCGTCAGCATGGCACTGCCAGATTCTAAACATTAGCATGGTGAATGGCTTGCGTACTAAAGGGAGTTTAGCTGCAGGTAGAAGTCTCATTTTACTTATGGTGTCAAGCAGAGTTGTTTTGTGGTGCAGCAGTCTATTAGCCAGTGAATGCTTTAGGTATGTGTTCAGCATTTCTTGCTTCGCATTTCTTTTCCTCCTACACTTTCACAGATTGTTCTAGACACAGAACACACACGAAATGCATGTGTTCAAAATAACGATATATTATTTACCCTATACAACTCCAGGCACCTCACATACAGATAAAGATCCTTGAGCTAGAGAACTATTTGCCCAAGTTGAGCTCCGCCGAGGTGGGGGATGGGATAGTATGCTGCTTGTGCCGATCGACACATTTACAAAACAAAAGACGCTGATGGAGAGGTGCAAAGGAATTTAAGATGGCCTGGGATTACAAATTTTTTCATAATCTTCAGGGATTCTAGTGTTAATTACCAGTGAGAAGGAGAGGGAAAATAGCATCTCTTTCTTTCATAGAAAGAAATTCCTAACCCTAACAATGTGGTGGGATCTTGAATAACAGTCCACATATTACAGGTATTACAGGTGATGGGCTTGAGAACTATTTTTCTACTTTAGAGTCTTCTCTAATCTTATGTTGGTAATTGATTTCTCAGGACAGTAAGGGGTTTTTGGTATTGCTATTATTTAGTAGTACTGTGGAAAATTCCACTGCTCTTTTTGCCCTGGTAAAACTGTTCCTTAGAAAGATTGCAAGGGCTACAAGGCTAACTACCTCTAATTAAGAGGCAATCAGCAGGAACTGATTTTTAGTCCACAAACAAACAGCCTCTGATGTGTCCGTGAGTTTACCTTCACCTGACCTTAATTGAACGCCACTACTTGCAAAAAAGCAAACTAGAAACTCCACTATTAACAACTGAAAGAAGTTCAAACAATCTTACCCCAACTTACTTTATCTTGCTACTTCCCAGCATACCTTCTTACAAATCATCACAGTGCCATTTTTTTAAACTTATTTACGTTTTTAATGTATAAAATAGCTTTCCTTTTTATATACAGATAAATGTGTTAAAGCATTTATTGAATATGTTGCATATTTTTCACATTACATAACACTTTTTTGCCAAGTGTTAAATTAATAACATTAAAAACTGCCTTTTTATTTTAGTCTGAATCCAGATACTTTGATTTTTTTTTTCCAAATGACATTCATTGCTTTATCTTGATCTATTTTTATTTCATTATTATGACTATTTTTACAAAGAAAAATTACATATACATAAAGGATAAGTTACATCTGCATTGATAGTGTTATCTGAGATCACATTTATCAATGGCAAGCCTTGAACAATTAACAGGATGAAATGTGTTTTGCATTGTATGTTTTTTACGTTTTATCGTTTCCACTTTCGTTATGCTCCATTGTTGTGATATTTATAGTGCTAAAGTATAGAATTATCAAACTTTTTAAAACAACTTACATAGAAAGGGAAAACCATCTCAATCTACTTATGGTTGTAGGGATTTTGAATGCCTAAATTCTAACACACATTATTTAGCAAGAGACCACGACAGGAATTAAGCCAATCTAGACATACAATTATGAGCAGTTAACATAAAATTCTTCATAGAGGGCTGATTATCATTTCATGTTGCAAAAAAGATGCATAGTACCAAAACACTGCCTGATAAAAGGAGGCAAAGGACTAATAAAATCTTGCAAAAGCTCGTAAAGACTTTTTTCACTTAGAGGTATCTTTGTTTTTTTAATCAAGTGTATAAAGTAAAAACAAATCTACCTACTGTCCATTTCAATGTATGTATGTGGCATAGAAAAAATATTACTTGGGAATTAATAACACATACTAGACCAGTTCTTACCAATGTTAAGTTCAGTATTGTCAGTTTTCCATTTATTCTGAATAAATTCATTACTTACAGATCAAACTGAATTTGGAAGAATTTGAAGCCTTAGTAGAAGTAAGTAAAAGGATGACTGTTGATAGCCTTTAAATTCCTCCTGATATCTAAAGTTATTACATCATATGAAGCGCCGTTCAAGATACTAACCAAGATTCACAAAGAAAACCATAGTTAAGGCTAAGAAGAAGAAACAAAGTAACCTCTCAAGGTTTTATTTTATAATAAATTCAGAATTACAATGTAAGTATTATTGAGGTACAAGGCAGGGGCTAAGTCTGAACAAAGCATCAGTCCATCAGGAGCATCATATATGTAAATATAATAAACAAAATAGGCATAGAAAATGTATGGGGTCCACAAAAGACAAATTCTATTTACAGTTTTTCTTGATTGCCTTAAGACATTTGTCCACTCTAACATCAACATTACAAAAAAATTAACACACAGGCTGAAACAAAATAAGTTATTTTGTTTGCAAAATGCTGTAACACTCTCAAAACTTTAAGAAACTGCCACCAAAACAAATATTTCCCTCAAACAACACAACTTGTGGTCAAATTAATATATTCTTACAACCAGGCATTACTCAATGGGCACAAAAATGTCAATATAAACCAGTTACACTGTAATTTGTCCTGTTTTTTTCTGTACTTGTTTTTCGGTACTTCACATAATTATAGTATGTGCCAAAAAGGGTACGCAAGCATATCACACCATGGATTACATAGTTTTCCCTAAGGATGATTTTACTAGCAATACAATAACAAACCTTGCAGAATTCAACCCTTGCATTAGTCACACTTGTTTTAGGGGGCCTTTTGAAATATTTTACACTAAAAAAAGAAGTGTTCTTCACTTTATTCTTGTATGCAAGTCTTTCCTTGCTAGCTACTGTTGACATGTAAGACCTAATTTGAAAGTAGTGGAAAAGTTGTGTTGATGAGAAGTTAAATTTGAAGCGTAATGGTTTTCAGGATGCAAACACATTATCTTGTACAAATGCCTAAGTGTTTTAATCACGTACATTTTTCAAACATTAAATACTGTTTATGTATAACAGGTAGAAAAAGGTGGTTGTCATGTAGAGGGGCAACAGATAAAAACTTTTCACGACTTTGATATCTGACAATTTTTTTATTTCGGGCACTGTGCGACTTTGTGAACTTGAACTTTCGAGTTTCTCCGACACTCTATGTCACTCGATCAACTTCCTTTTGTTGTTTATACCACTGTTTAAACCAAGAAATATTGGTATTCGGTGAAATCTTCTATTTTCGCCTGTGCTTTTGCCATTGCCTTTTCACAGAACGCTGAGCTTAAAGACTTAAAAAAGAAGCTGTCAGATATCAAAGTCTCAGTGAAAAGGCGAGTCATAGCCCACTGTCTGAGTGTCACATGGAAGCTTATTATGGCACAGAGAAAAGGAAAAAAACAGGGACACAATAGGGAAAAAAGCTCTAAATGTCAACTTTAATCTCAAAATTTCCACTTTAATCACTTAGTATATTTTGTTATTAAAGTAAAATTAATCTTAAAATCGTTTAATTTACTAGTTTCTCAAATACCATCATAACTAAAGTAGCATGTTAAATGCTTTGTTTTGTATGTGTTCTTCTATGTGCTCTATGTGTGTGAATCACTACGTGCTTCTTAAATGGGCTTTCTCTTCCTCTGACAGGACACATAATACATTACATTTGTGATATTACATCTCACTGAATAATTAAAATACTGAGATGTATACTTGATATCATTTTCATGATGTTAGGAATTAAAGCATGTTATTGAACATGGGAACACGGTGGCGCAGTGATAGTGACGAACTGGCACCACGTCCAGGGATTGTTGCTGCCTCCTGCAAGATGCTTTCTGCACCATGCGCGACCTTCGATTAAATTATTTATTGCAGCAGTACTGTCTCTTTCAAATGTACTACAATTCCTGTCCTTCCTTTTCTCTCTCCAATAACCAATTGCCATGCAATCAGCTCTGTAATAGACGTTAAGCCATCTGTAATCTTAGAATGCCGATTCTTCAAAACTTTTAAGGAAAATTGAAATATCTTTATAGTACATGTTTAATTATTCTATCCATCTGTCCTTCCAGTGTCGCGCCAGCCCAAGCAAGAATACAGTGCGAGGCAGGAACAATCCCTGAACAAGGTGCCAGCTCCTTGCTAGCGCTGTGACACCATGTCCTCGCATGTTTAATTATTAACAATATAGATTACTTAAATGATGTTAACATTTTATCTGTATAATGTAATAAATATATATTGCTGCATTTCATCTTAAAAATGATATTGTCATCATTTGTAAATATGCGCTTTATAAAGTGGCTCAGGTTATGCAATATTGTAATTGTATTGCAAGTTTACAGTGAGGTGATTATACTTATAAGTACAAAGAGTTCTACAAGGAGCATTTGATAGAATGATTTAAGTGCATTTAGAGTTCTTGGGATGAAACTGTTTCTGCACCGTGAGGTCCATACAGGAAAGGCTCTGAAGTGTTTGTCGTATGGGAGCAGTTCAAATAACGCATGGCTGAGGCAGCGTATGCTAGATGCTGTATACCGATAATTCTCTTTCCAATCAGCTGCTGTAGAGCTGTGATTTCACACTCCGATACAGTGATATAAATACTCAGAGTGGTGCAGTGAGAGTAATATGGAAAGAGATGATCCACTGTGGCAACGCCTAACGGGAGCAGCAGAAAGAAGAAGAAGAAGAAGGTGCAGTGAGAGTAACAACGCTAAATCAGGTATGGTATTTGGAATAGTTTGACCATTCCATTGATCATTATATTGTTACAGGTTAATTACAACCAGATGCCTTAAACTAATAAACGATATGCGGTTAATTTCAGTGTATATGATAAAGCCGCATCAGGGATGTGGATCTAAAAAAGAAAGGGAAACCACACAGGAACAGCAGCACTGCTTTGACGCTGGGTGGCGCCAGTTCGCAAAACTGAGAGGAGACCTTGTGTACGCCAAGGATTTAGCTGGCGTGAAAATGTGCCTGGCTTTATGCCAAGTTTAGTTTTTATACATCACGATGTGAGCGTGGAAACGGGCGTACACAATATTGCTGTGCGTATGCACCGTTTATACATAAGGCTTCTGGTGTATATTTGATTTATTCTGGTAATTTTGCTGATTACCTCTGATGCCATCTTGGTTTCCAATGTATTTTTGTCAGAAAGATATGAAATAATTTGTCCCCTTTAAAATGCCTTCATATTTTCTCAGAGTATTCCTGCAAAGACCTCTGAGGATGTATTTGTCTCTAAAAATAAATAGATTTGCTTGGATATAAATTCTATACAGTTTTCATCAGCTAATAACAATGGGTTAAGACACCAGCTATAAAATGAGTGTGTAGGGCATAGTAATTTAAGCTTCATGATACAGAGGGGTGTGGTCAGAGATAACAATAGTGTCATGCAAGATTTAATGATGGGCAAAAAATTATCTATGAAGAAATAATCAATTCTTGAGTAACAATGATATACTGATGAGAAGAAGGAATATGCTTTTAAATTTGGATTTAAGTCTTCATGGGTCTAATAAGTTATGATCCATTACAAACTGTGTACTTATTTTTGCAGTAGTAGATATAATCGCCACTGTAGCTGAAAATCCATCCAGGTCTGTATTTAAAATACAAAGTCTTTGGCCATTTTAATTTTATGAGTGTTCACAATGGGAATTGATGCAAATATATTTTGAATGAAATCTTTATCATCTACATTAGGTGCATAGATATCAAAATCACTTTAGTATTAATTTGCCCATCACCATATATTGCCATTAAGAATCAGTACTACGTATGATCCTACAAATGGAATAGTTCTGTGTATTAAAATTCCCACACCCCTAGTTTTCTTTGTGGAGCTAGAGTGAAAAATCTGGCCAATCCAATTTCTTTGCAACCTAAACTGGTTTTTATTTATTAATTGAGTCTCCTGTAAAAATACTATCTTGGCATTTAGACCTGTTAGGTGAGAGAATACTGTTTTCTCTTTAATTTGTAATTGACACCTTTGACATTCCAACTCACAAAGTGCACTGTTTGGTCATGGAGACATTGCTTCTGAACTTTTGTTGATATTTTGTAGTCTTAGGTTAAGGTAGTGCATTGTTACATTTGATAGCTTTGACCTAGATTTCATATTATCACCAGATGTTATGGCTATGGAGCCTATTGTCATTTTGGCACTTAATGCTATTGGGGCAGAAAGGATAAGTGAGAAATAGCATTCTTCTCTTTCTTCCCCCCCCCCCACCACCTCTCCTATTTTGCCTTCCTCATGCCAAGAGACAGAGCACATCCAAAACAAAATGCACCCTCACAGCAGCAGCATAAAAAAGATTAAAATTGAGATATTGTATCTTATGATAGTACAGTCCAAATACAATAAACCTAGGATATGACCTTAAACAGTCCAAATACAATAATCCTGAGGAATGATGTTGAACAGTTCCCATGGAGACTAAGATAATGTA
This sequence comes from Polypterus bichir lapradei, assembly GCA_026402145.1. Taxonomy (NCBI): domain Eukaryota; kingdom Metazoa; phylum Chordata; class Cladistia; order Polypteriformes; family Polypteridae; genus Polypterus; species Polypterus bichir. The sequence goes on along the minus strand of JANRMT010062821.1, from coordinate 19,649,994 downwards.
TGGTAAATACATTCCTGATCGCAATACACCAAGGGTGTAATTTTTTTTTAACTGCACATACTGTAAATAACTAGTTACACTGTGATAACTACAGTAAACTGCTGAGATATTGGTGTCCTATTTGAAGGCCTCTCCAGTTATTTCAGAAAATAGCTATGAATTTCACTGGGTTTGGACTTTCACGTTTTTTTACGGAGAACTTCTGATATTGTTCCTTCTATATCTATCTTCGAGTACAGCCAGTTTTCACAGAGCACTTTGCATTCTGATTTATAGCCGTTGATGTCAGTTGTTCAACTCTTTTAATGCGAGTCGTAAATGTCTGCTCAGCTACTCATCTTTTGACAAGTACAGGGTTGAAACCCAGTATCACCCTGATTTTATATATTTGCATTACCTCTCAAATAAATGGATATTCATTTTAAAGTTTTAACTTTAACCTTCATATATATGTATTTTGATAAAGCATCATGTGCCTGTCAGCTTTTCATTCTAGTAATGCCCAACGCTTTGTTGTTCCAAACTACATATATAAAACATTCAAGTTAATTTTGCTTCTATACTCCTAAACATCATTAGACAGTTACCTTTTTTTTTATTTGAGCAGGCATTTTATTCTGTTTAAACATTTTTATTGATTTCATTTTTTTTTGTTTATGTAACTTAATTTTCTGTTAATTGTATATTATTTAAATTATTTGTAATTTAAGTGATGTACAGTGCCTTGGACTTTGCCTACTTAAACAGGCACAGAAATAAAAGCTTTCAATCCATGGACAAATAGTACAATACCTAAAAGAAACTGAAATGTATTTGTATGCAGTAAGGGTTCTGCAGAACATCGATAGGGCCCAGGATAGAAAGTCAACATTATTATTTTAAGAGTTTGTTATGTTTTGGTATAAAACAGAATATTTTGGCAAGCAGCTGTGATTGAGTGCAGAATTTTTATATTTATTTAATATTTTGCACAATGTACATAAATCACAGCACTATGAATTGTAAACTGCATAACAACCAAATGCAAAACAACAAAGATAAGAAAATATTTAGTATCCTTTCTACCATTCAGGAAATTTGATCAGATTCCACAACACTGGTGCTGAAAGACTTAAAAAGGTGAGGATTACTTTGTGAATCAGGATTTGTCTGAAGTGCCAAAGTAGTTGGAAGTTGGAAGTGATCTTAACCAAATAATCACAGAAATAACACTATGACCTAAAATAAACTAATGCTGAAAATACAAGCTGAAATAATTATTCTTTTGTTTCGGTTTTTCTTTTTGTGAAATTCATACTATGTACTGTACATATAAGATGCAAATGGCTATGTCATAGACTAATAAATGTACACAAATACTTGGAAACAGGATGCCTATAAACAACCATAATCAAACCCAGAAGTAACTAACATCATGAAATATGAAAAACAATATTCAGAATAAAAACAAATATTTTACATAATCAATGCCAAAAAATAAATACATTTTAACAACATACAGTATAGTATCTGAAACAACCTTTCTTCCCCTAAATGGTGGAAAGTAGTGTCTGTGAATGAGGTGAATGCATGCATCTGGTGATAACCAGTAATAAATGTTTTCTCCTTTGTTTGAAGAAAGACAGGACTTATTTTTAAACTAATTAATTTTGCAGACAGCGTTTCCCTGATATAAGTATAATAATCAGAATCAGAATTCACTTTACTGGCCAAGTACATTAATATGTAATAGGAATTTGTCTTGGTAGTATTGGTGTAACATACAAAGAAAATAAAAAATAAAGATATACAGTATATAAAAGATAAATATATATGATTTAACATAAAAGAGTAACAAAATCTAAAGAGATAAAATAGGATAAAATATGAAAAAAGTCAGGTAGTCCAGTTTGCAGGGATACAAAGTGAAAACTCATTCCTAAGGTCTCTTCCAAAAAGCAGGATTATTGTGAAATCCAGTAAAAGTAAATCAGAACTTATACAAATCAGGCTAATTACATCCCAGAAAACCTGGATTTAGCCAAACCTGCATTTCTTGAACAGATTTAACCAGAATTACTTGATTTACTCCAAAGGTGTGGAAAACTCACTAATCCTAATTTGGAAATGGGTTCAGCATTTTCTTGTTCAAGAAAGAAAGTTTTGAAAGACTCTGAAAATAACCTACAAAAGAACAAGTTTGATGTGAAGGATTAACACTTTTCAGATTCAAACATTAAGGGGCAGAGCATCAAATCATGAGATCAAAGGTCATACATGTCCTGTCAGAAATGCTGATCCCAGCTGCATTAGTTAAGAAGCAAGAAAAAAAACACAATGTTGAAAATGTTGTGCCGCTTACTGAACAAACAACACAAAAGCACAACTTGTTTGCCAAATTCTACCCAGACAAACGTAACCAGACCGCAGTCAGACATTCTGGCATGCCCAGAGAAATGTCTGCATGGACATTCCCATTTTAAATATATTTTAATAAATTTCAGCAAAGAGATCACAAAACGGGGCCTAACTTTGAAGCCTGAAACAAAAGCATACTATCAGAGGAATTCAACAAAATTGCACACAGAGACTCTAACCATTTAAAAAGAAAACCTCTGAAGACTCCCTTCTTCTGCAAATACCCAATATACATATTAATGCAGTTTTGATTCTGGGTACTGTAAAAAAAAAGGTTTTTAATACTAGGAATAGCACTTCAACAGTACTTCTTTAGTTCCTGTTTTCTCTCTTCTGTCTATTTATGATGGTAGCTTGTGTGGTACATGTAGCCATACTCTTCCTGACAGATGGCTACTCAACTTGGTTTCATTCCTTGTAAATTGCTTAGAATAAATGCCTTGAGATGTCCTGCACATAATTACAAATGTTGAGGCCAAAAATCCAGAGTGTCAGGTTTGAACACACTAAGCTACCATTCTAAGAGTGGTTGCTGTTCCAAGTCTTCTTTTAAATTTTTTTTTTTTGTGTGTAATCACAAGACAAATAGGGTTCAAGGAAAACAGGACATCTCTCACAGTAACGACTAGAACAACTCTCTATATATGCTAAATTTCCCCTTGGGATGAATAAAGTATCTATCTGTCTATCTTTCTATTTAAACACTTAATGCCACGGGTTTCATAATTTTTGGATATCACTAATATAGCAAAAGTGCAATACAATGTCTACTTCAGGGCATATAACATTTCCTGCAAGGTAATATAGTCAGTAGTAAATTTTGCACAATTCTATAGTTTACTATGCAAAGTAAACTATATGGGTTTCACTTATTAGATTTCTTGTGCATTCACTCTGACAGTGATATTCCTCCGCACAATTTTCCTTTTCTTGGCTACTACTGTTGTTTTGCTCCACTTTTGTCAGATATGCCAATAATCTTCATGCACTGCTGCCAGCACCTGTTGCTCTGCATGCATGCAGGAAAGTTATTCTCTTGGTTTTTTAGACTTGTCCATGGTCGATCATTTGTTTAGTGTTCGACTCATAAGGTCTTGTACATAATGCAGCAATCGAATGTTAATCAGGACCAGTGCATCCAAAATTGTATGAGTTGATTGAAATCTGGCATTTTGGCAAACACTAATGCGCAGCTGCAGAATTGTGCTAAAACAAACAGGAATTATTTTGCAATCCAGAATTAACTAAAATCTCTTTTTGCAACGGACTTCTGGTTACTCAGAATAATTGCATGTATGTATGCTGTATGTATATTGATTTATACCTCACATATCTTCAGACAATATGGAAAACAAGAAAATATGGAAGGCACAACAACACAGCAGTCCTTTTGTTATGATGAGTCCTGAAACATAATGTAAACAAAACATCACGATTCTGAATTATTGAGAACATCAGAAGCATAAGTGTTACAAATATCAAATTGATTCTGGGAGCAGCCTGGTGATATAGTGTTTAGCACTTGAGCCTCTCAACATTGGGGATGCAGGTAACAATCCCATATAGATGTAGTTTCCAATGTCTGTTTCCGTCTGGATTTAGTCCAGTTAATCGTTTTTTCTCCCACAATCCAATGATATGAAAGTTAGGTGAATTGGAAATGTAAAATTGGTTATGTATACAACATGTGAAAAATTGATTAGCCTACTTATGTACATGTCCCCTGCCATAGGGTGGTGCATTGTCCAGGGTAACCTAGACAACACTCTGTCTAAGGATTGTGGGCACCAGAAAGTAATAAATTTGTTAATAATAATACATTCTGTGTGTCTGAACTGGGTTCTCTCTATAGTTCACAGAAAAGAGTTCTAAAACAACAAAAGAAAGTTAACAGGTGTTTCCATACTGAAATGAGCATAGTCCAAAAGCTGCACAAAGATAACAAGTTAATTTGAAAATCATATAAATAAGTGATATGTGCAATTTAAAGATTTTTTCTTTTCATTGTACATTTTGCACATACTGAAAACAATTATCACTTTAAAGAGATAGCTGTCATATTTTAAATACCTTTTCACTGAATAATACTATACTCAAATATCTTTAAAACAATGGCATTCAGAAACTTTAACATCACTTAATTACTTGCATTGGTGGAAAGACACTGCACAGGATACTGTGCAGTTTTTCAGTGGCAGAATCTCTCTGTCTAAATAGTTATATAAATCTGTCCAAAAACTGGTCCAGCCCATCAAAGGAAGCCCAAAAGGACGTCAGAAGAAACTAGTCAAACAAATTCTGCTTTCATAAAAAATGCAATTTTACAAATTTTTAGAAAAATTAAACTGAATAAACCAACTGTCAAACAATGATCCATCTGATGTTTTAACTACTCATAACTCTCCTACAGAATGTTTAGAAAAGTTCAGTACTTACCATAAAAAAACAATTACATTAGGGAGAAAGTATTGCTCTAGGAAATCAATGTTAATTATCAATTATTGTGTCTAAAGGAAATATGAATAATTGAGGTGTTATTGAAGAACACTGTTTTACCAGTCTTTCTGTAAATAATGCAGGCCATTTTGACTGTATGTCTTTTGCAAGTGGTTCATCTTCACTGATCTCCTTCTGTTTTCCATTGCTGTGTCTATGATCTTCCAATCTAGATTATTCTTCTTTATTTCATTGACAATTAAGTTATTTTCAATTTCAAGACACATCTGTGTATGTCCTAGAGGTAAATCAGGCAAAAAAAAAAATTGTCTCTGATCATCTGGGGCCTCATGTGTAAACGGTGCATACGCACAAAAATGGTGCGTACGCCTGTTTCCACGTTTACATCACAATGTATAAAAATGAAACGTAGCCTAAAGCCATGTACATTCTCATGACAGCCTTAGCTTGTGCGTACGCAGGTTTCCACTTGGTTTTGCAAACTGACGGAACCCAGCGTCAAAGCTGTGCTACTGTTCCTGTGTGGTTTCCATTTCTTTTTTAGATTAAAACCCCTAATGTGGCTTTATCAAGTACACTGAAGTTAACCTCATATCGTTTATAAATTTCAGGTATTTGATTGTAATCAACCTGTTACAATGTAAAGGTCCAAGGAATGGCCAAACTATTCCAAATGCCATAGCTCCTTTAGCGTTGTTACTCTCAGTGCACCACTCAGAGTGTTTTAACCCACTGTATCTGAGTATGGAATCACAGCTCTACAGCAGGTGATCGGAAAGCTCTATGGCGGGATTTGTTGAAAGCGCAGAGGATTATTGGGATACAGCATCTACCCTGGAGAACATTTATAGCACATGCAGCCTCAGCCATGCACACAGTCTTTTTGAACTTCTCCCATTCAGTAAACGCTTCAGAGCCTTTTCTGTAGGGACATTGAGGTTCAGAAACAGTTTCATCCCAAGAGCTACAAGTGCACCTAGCAGAACTGCTTGTACTTAGAATCACAACTACCCTCACTGTAAAATTGCACTACAGTTGTAATATTGCACAATTTGAGCCTCTTTATGAACCATTTGCACCATCTGCATTATATGTACATGTATATTAGAACACTCTAGACGAGAACAGGCCATTCAGCCCAACAAAGCTTGCCAGTCCTATCCACTTATTTCTTCCAAAAAACATCAAGTCGAGTTTTGAAAGTCCCTAAAGTCTTATTGTCTACCACAGTACTTGGTAGCTTATTCCAAGTGTCTATCGCTCTTTGTGTAAAGAAAAACTTCCTAATGTTTGTGCGAAATTTACCCTTATCTAGTTTTCCAACTGTGTCCCCATATTCTTGATGAAAATATTGTACATATGCTTTCATATTTTATATTTTTCACTGTTTTTATCATATTATTTTATAGAAAAATACATTTTTGGAGGATTTGCATTTTGAATCTCATTGTACCATACAATAACAATTAAGGAATTAAATTCAATAGAAGAGAGCGCGTATTTACAGATGATGACAACTGGCTTTTAAATCGATTTAGATTTCCAAGAGCTTTCATCTTGGATCTCTTGATATTATTTTTAAGAAGAAATACATTAAAGTATGTATATTACATTATACAGGTACATTTTTAACTTCATTTAAATAATGTATATTGTCAATAATGAAACGTATGGGCAAAGTGGCACAACGGCAGCAATGAGCTGGTGCCCTGTCCTGGGATTGGTCCTGCCTCATGCTGTATGTTGGGATTGGATGGATAGATGGATGGAATAATTAAACGTGTACTTTGAAGATATTTCAGTGTTCCTTAAAAGTTTTGAAGAATCTATGTTCTAAGCTTACAGATGGTCTGATATTTATTAAAGAGCTCATTGTGTGGGGATTTTGTTACGTGGAGAAAGAAAATTGGAATTGGGGGTTGGTACGTTTGAAAGAGAGAGTACTGCTGCATTAAATTATTTCATTGAGAGTCGCGCATGTATCAGCAAGCATCTTGCAGGAGGCAGGAACAATCTCTGGGGTGCCAGCTCATCGATACCACTGTGCCCTCATGTTTAATATATGCTTCAATTTCATCATGAAAAAAAATGTATCAAGTTTACATCTTAGTATTTAAATTGTTCACAGAGCTGTAATATCATGAATATAATGTATTCTGTGTCCTGTCAGTGAAAGAGAAAGCCCATTTAAGAAGCACATAGTGATTCACACATATAGAGCACATAGAAGAACATATAGAATACAAAGCATTTAATGTGCTACTTTAGTTACAATGGAATCTGAGAAACTCTAGTAAATGTAACATTGCTTTTATGATTAAGTTTACGTTATACTTTAATGACAAAATAAACTACAAGATTAAAGAGGACGTTTCAAACTTTTTTTTTACCACTGTGTCCCTATTTTTTTTTTCTTTTCTCTGTACCCTAATACGTTTCCGTATGACACTCAGATGTTGAGCTATGACTTGCATTTTCACAGCGACTTTGACATCTGAGCACTTCTTTTTTAATTTTAGGCAGTGTGTGACTTTCTGAACTTGAACTTTTGAGTGTCTCTGCCACTCTGTATCACTTGATCAACTTCCTTTTATTGTTTATACCACTGCTTAAGTCAACAAATAGTATTTTTTTCCTTGCCTTCACTTCGTATTCACTGAAATTCTTTGTTTTATGTGCTTTTGCCATTGTCTTTCAACCAAAAACTGAACGAGGAAGGTGATATTTATATTGATTTGCATATTAAAATATTCAGAATTCTGGGAGGAGTCGGGGTGGGGAGGCAGGTGTCTGCGTGTGTTACTTTTCACGCTGACCAGGATGTATGGAGCTGAAGTGCATGGAAGCTGGCTTACGCATGGTTTTGTGCATCTGAATTTTATTGTGAGTACGCACATTTCCACTTTTGTCCATACGCCATGTTTCAGTGTTACATGTATAAGGAAAACAGTACTGGTCCGAAAACCGAATCCTGTGGCATGCCATAAATCAGAGGAGCAGTAACAGACATAAAGTCTGCAACACCAACTGAGAAAATCCTATTGGATATGAGGAGAACCAGTTCAATAGAGAACCAGACACCCCCAAAGACTGTTCTAACCTATTAATTAAAATCTGATGGTCCACTGTGTCGAAGGCCTCACTAAGGGCTAGCAGTACTAACACAGAACACTCCCTGCATCAGCAGCCATTAATAGTTCGTCAACATTTTAAGGAGAGATGTTTCTGTAGAGTGCCGTTTCTGAAATCCAAACTGAAATGGATCAAGAAGGTGCTGTTCCTCTAAAAGGGCAGCAAGCTGCTGTTCAACAACCTTTTCTGAAACTTTAGCAATAAAGGGCAGTTTGGAAGTAGGCATATAATTATCCAGTATAGAAGGATACAAATTTGGTTTCTTCAACAGCATCTGGATTACAGCATGTTTAAAGTGTGATGGAATAATGTTAGACTGCAGAGAACAATTTATAATGTACTGCTGACTCCATATTATCATCAATGCCAGCGTCAAATTCACCAAACATAATAGAAAACTGACCAATCACTGAATTGTTAATGAAGTGATCAGGCCTAGTATGAACAACAGGTGCCAGCTCCAGATTAAAAAGCGAATCAAATAATATACACTTAAGGTCACTAAAGGTTGCATCACATAAGTAATACCATTAAGAATTACACAATATGAAAATGGAACATGTACCTTCCACAATGGATAGGATCCAAGATGACATGTTGAATAAGATAAAAAAAAACTTATTGATGTTCAGAAATTCAGAAGACACGCTACATGAAGTGTCTTCAATGTGAATTTTAAAATCAACAATAATTATAACTCTATTCCACTTAATAATGGAGGACAAAAAAATCTAGAAATTCCACATGAAATAAGCCAGCAGCATTGGGTGGTTGATAAATTGATATACAGTACAATGGACTGCATGTCCCACTTTAAGAATCTGCAGTTTGAAAGATATATATGAGGTAGTGCTCACAGAATGACATAAAAATGACTTCTTGAAAACCACTACAATCCCACCGACATAAACAGAAGGCCATGGTGTACTAATGAACAGTCCTCAGGACACAGCTCTATCAGCTGCGTAAGCTCCATGTCCCACTGCCAAGTCTCTGTTAAAAATATAAAATTTAACCCTTGACTAGAGAAAAAAATGTTTAAAATAAAAGACTTGTTTGTGATGTGGGATGAATTAATCAGAGCTGACTTAACTGAAGGAGCCAAAGGAGTGGCAGCCATTGAAGTAGCTGTCCCTGAGGATCAGGGAATACCGCAGAGCAGTCCAATGTTCCTCTCACAACGATCCCCAACTCTTCCTGTGCTTTACCCGAGGGCAGCATGCAGCATAGCAGGGTCTTCAGGCTGGATGGGTCTCAGGTGTGCTGGCCTGGACCAGCAGCCCTCAACACTCATAGATTGCAACCACAGTGCAGCCATCCCAGTATGTATGGTAGGCAGAAAACAAAGATCCACACCATGACCCCAATGCCATAAACACCAAAAACATGCATGCACACCTACTCTTTCGAGAGCCAATTAATCTTATCATGCCATTTGTAAGAAAAATTTTCAATGGCACAATTTAACTCTTCTAATGTAAAATATCCACTGGAAATCATGACAATTAAAGGCATTCTATTCTATTCCCAAACTCACTTAAACCAGTACAGTTCTTTCTAACAAACCATGAAAGACATCAGGAGGGAATCCCTTTGCAAAGTGGAAGTGGGATAACCGATTTAATACACAGGTACATTTGATACCTTGTTGATATTGTTTTTTGCAAATTCAATAGCACAGTTATGTACAGATTGTTTTGTTTGGAGAGCAAATAAACCATATTTCACATCATTGTGTTGGATATCAGACAAGACACAAATATACAAAATTTGTAAACATTAAAGGACTCCTGAAATCCAGCCAAAGTATGTGCTCCTAGGTTGTCTGCAGAGACAACAGCCAATGTCCCCTTAACTTTAACTCCTAACTTCTGAATATACAAACCCTGACTTTCTAACAGCTCAATATCTTTCAGCAGTAACCCCAGAATGGTACTGCATTCAAATGTCTTACCACACGACACTGCCAGATAAACAGATGACATAGTGATCTATATTTAACTTATAGATTAGCAAGAACCCAATATACAGTTCTCAATTTGTTTTTTCCGTGACGTACTTAAAGGGTTACAAAAAAAATCCTAAAGTAAGACACAGCTCATCTTCAGAAAAAGAAGGGTTATTACGAAAAAATAATCCATTACAAAAAGAACACTACAATCCCACTTGTAATACTGTAACCGCTTCTCAAAAAGAATTTTATCAACCACCTCATATCTGTTTACCACCTCGTTTAATACCTTTAGAATTGGAACATGTACAGTTCTTTTTGCTAGTATCCCATAAAACATATTCAGTGGGCTCAATTATCTTAAGATTCTTTTTAAAAAACAATGATCTCTTATAGTTAGTACTTACAGTACCATTATTTGACAGTGTATTAAGAGGAAATGTTTCATCCAATGTTTGATATCAAAGTTAAAGTAGAAGCATCAAGATTTACACCATTTTGTTTTAGATGTTTTTCAATAGATTTCGTACATAATTCTCCAGATAGTAGGCTAATTTCATAAAATCCATAAATGATCTCTTGAGTGGCTGTCTTTGAGACATGAAATAAAGTGTGCATTCACAGGAAAAGTGATTTGACTGTTTTCAATTGATCTCTCATTTTCTTTGGTAGGAATTTCAGAACTATCTGAAGATAACAAAGATGGATTCTCTATTTTGTCATCAATACACATGTATACAAGTCATTCTCGGCATGAGATCCACTGTGCAAAAACACTGAGCCATTTTTACAAATCAACTCTTCTCGAAAGTCCTTTAAATTGGAAGAACTGTGGAAAAATCCTTAGAGATAAACAAACATTGTTTAAAAGCGCATTTAACAAACTCTTTATTTTTCAAATGACTTCATAAGTGGATAAAGTACTGCCACAGCTGACATGGTTCTGAAAAGTCACATAGATCACACTGCAATTTAAGAGTTTGAGGACTTGATAAATTACTAGTCAATTTTCCATGTAATCACAGCAGATGATTTTTCAGATCAATGAGCTTTCTGAACGAACAAACACTGTTGTTACAAATGCATGGCAATTATAGTCCATTGGTTGTTAGAAAAAAAGAGCATAGCTTGCAGGTCCACTTCATAAGATCCAAGCTTTTAGTCCAGGTCCAGATTTCATAAATTTTCCCATATAGATTGTTAATAATATATCTACTGAGACAAATCACACTTGTAATCACATTACAAAAAATAGTAAACTAATTCAATGGTTATTTAATTATTATTACTAAAAACAGACCTGCTGATCATTTTATCATATCTAGGAACATTACTCAAAACATTAGGCTAAATCAATATCTTTAGCTGGGGGAAGGATTAGCAACTTGGTAAGAGTGAATGATATTCTGCAAAAACAATTCTTTAAGGCTTTGTATGCGGATAGTTGTGTTTTAACATTAATTTATGTAGCTTTAAGAAATCGTTTTTCCAGCTCATGATATTTGCTTTACTGCTGTCACATCCATACATTTTGTTAACAGTTAGTGGTGCTACAACTCTTTAAGCCTTTCTTTATGTTTGGGTGATTTTAACCAATTTCAAGATGTACAAAAAGAAAAACTGTACCAATTCCAGTGCAAAAGAAAATGCAATAAATTACATCATTTTATGTAAACACAGATGCATTATTTTTATTTGTGTTTATCACCCAGCCACGGGATTATAATATAATAAGCATTGACCAAACTTAACCAAAGTTATCCCTCTATTAAAGTATTCTCACATACTTAGTATGCTTATAATAAAGAATTCAAATAAGGTCTGTGGCCAGCAAACCAACAATTAGTAAATTCCAGTGAGTAACCCTTCATTACCTGACTTGTGTTTATATTAATAATGAAACCTCAGAGGTCAGAAAGGAATTTGTTTATGTCTACTTTATATGATTCATTCAGACTGCTAATTATAGATATTATGCAGTAGGTATTACAGACTGTTACTGAGAGTTATTCAGTGGTCGTCTGTATTAAAGGAGACTTAAAAGTATAAATTTAGCAGTAAACAAACAAATCCAAATTATGACAAGGCAGTTAAAGTAACATCCATTAAGGATTATGAATGGTAAAAACACATAATATAGCCACAAGCAGAGGCACAGGTTCCAAGTAGTATACTGTATTATGAATGTACACAACAGCTTTCATTATTCATGCACATTAATTCTCATTTGATCTTCACATACGTGCTGTAAGAGCCATTTGCTAGTTATTTAAGTTATATTAAATGTTTGCCTATATATTAGTGCATAGTCTATAGGAGGTTCTTATAACTATCACAAGTTGAATTGAATTGGTATTTTCTAACTATTTCTTGTCTCTCAGATTATAGATTATAGATTAGTCTCAGTTAGTGACCTACCTTGCTGTGAGTAAGGCATGGAGGACACACGGTTTTAAACTGTGCCCAATAGTATGAAAGTTAACATGCTGCATTGAACGAGCAGTTCCATACGTTTAGAGAGTACTCAAGGCGAAGCGGAGCATCTTTAAGTATAATATGAGGTTTGACAAGAATAGATAAGTTTATAGAAGAAACATTTTTCACATTTTTTGCCTTTTATTCTACATTTGTAATAACCCTTCTTCTTTATTCTTGTGTAGACTGTTTGCTCTGAATTTTCACTAAATCTTTTAAAACAAACTTTTGGACTGAGAGATTTCTTTCGTCATGCATTCTACGCGTGCTTGATCCTGCCTTACTCACCAGCAGCTAACACATGCTTTATACAAAATTGTATCTTCTTATAATTTTTAATTCAACCATTATAGATTTCTTGCTTTTAAAAAGGAATAATCTCCTAACTATCTATATGCTAAAGTCAAATTCCTATTTGGTATGTTGATTAACTCTGACAGTAAGAAAATAAACTTCAGTTATCAGTAATTCATGGTTGCAAAATACCATAAACAGTAAATTAATTCAGTCATAGATTATTGACGAATTTACCCAGATGAAAAATTGTATGTCATCTTGTCAAGAAATTAATGTAACTGGTGAGTCTATTCATTATTATTATTACCAGTGTGTTACATGGCCGGCTTGTCATCCCGGCTAATACCACCAGGCCGCCAGTTGGGGCCCTCCCTGCAGTATGGAGGTGCCCTGAAGACCAGCAGGGAGTCATGGACTATGTAGTTTTTATACACAACCCTGCAGGATACCACAGGGGCCGCAAGAGGGAGCTGCAGGGAGGACCAAAGACTTATTTGTGCCCTATAACCCGGAAGTTTGTCAAAGGAAGAGCGACGGGCTTCCAGGGTGAAGAAAATAACTTTTTACCTGACCCGGAAGTGATACAGGATCACATGGACTGGGGATTGCGAACACTTCCGGGTCAGGGAATATAAAAGGACTGTGGGAGCTCCCAGACGGTGAGCTGAGCTGGGTGGAAGGGTGGCAACGCGTCTGGGAGTGGAGGAATTGTCTATTGTGATTATTGTGTATTATTTAATAAGTATAGTGGAGGAGAGGGTGCTTTATGCACTGTGCAAAATTAATAAAGTCAACATTTGGACTTTTATCTGGTGTCTGACGTATTGGACAGGGGTTCAAGGGAGCGATAGCACCCCCTATCTGTCACACCAGGCATATTTGGTAGGGAGAATGCACATATTATTACAAAATATTTTGCTTGTAGGTTATTGCAAGGAAAGCAGTGGGTGTCCCTGTTCTTAGATGTTGCTATTGATTTGTTATTACTGTTGCAGGACATAAAGATCATATACTAAGATCATATAACTGTGCATGGAATGCTGACATTTTAAAAACAACATTAAGGTTTAATGATTTCACTCATAATCTTTCTGAAGGAAATGTGTGATTTCAGTGATGAGAAGCATTTGTATTTCAATTTGTTGGTTTGTTTTTTTTTGTCTACATAGTTTATTTTCATTGACTATTGTGCCCCATAAATCTTTGGAGCAGTGATCCTACTGCTGTCTGTCTGCCTGTGTGAGTGATTGAGTACTTTTGTGCATGTACAAGTGTGTGTTATTCTGCCTATGTGCCTTTACTTGTGTGTCTTTGTTTGTATATGTGTGTTAGTTTTGTCACAAAGATACTATTAAAAGTATTACATTTTGATGCCATTTTCAATACTTGACACTGAATAACATTTGTAATGTAATTATAATTTCCTTAAATTGAATTTTGTTACTAGAAAAATCTTTATAATAAAACAACAGAATGAGTGCACTCCACATAGTTTAACTTTTATGCAGAAGTGAACTATGAGCTTCAATAGTAAGTGTGAACTGGAAGTTCAGTTTGTAGAATCAATAAGCATATAAAAAATATGAGTGCTGTTTATATGTGATGGAATCTATTCTTTCCATAGTTAGAATGCTTTTGACATCCCTAGTTTGTATGTATGTGTCTGTATTTGTCTATTTTGATTTTGTTCAAGGCTGTGAATATGCTTTCTTCCAATCTGTAAGTGTTTCACACGAGTGTGTGTGTGCACACATGTGTGTTTTAGTCTTGGCATGTTTATAATTGAAGCAATATATTGATAATACTGTAAAGTTGTGTAGAAGATGGACTATTCAGTTTGAAAAGTGTGGTTAGAATGGTTGGGTTAATAAATGTGATCTGTCAGAAGTTAAGGAGAAAATACAGTATATGTTGATTGTTTATAAGTTTTCAAAAAAATGTTGGTAGCCTTGTTTTACAGGATAGTTCAAAATAATCCACTACAGTAGAATAAGAGCTAAAATGTAAATATAATTAATGTCAAAATTCAGCTGTAGTTTATTGCAATGCTAGCTAAATCCAAGCTAACTGTAAGTGTTTTAATGTGATTGGATGTGAGGTAAAAGATTTTCAATCATCCCTCCGTGTGTCTGAGGCCATGAGTGATGTCTTTGTTTTAGTCTGTGGTAGGGACTGCACTTCAGTTGGTGTTTTGAATGCAGTGTTGATATGGTTCTCTCTTTTAGTGCAACCAACCCAATGAAGAAATTAAAACCTCTACTACTAAGGACCTGGAACCTGAAAAGCTCCTTTTTGACAATGTAACTTGTAAAAAGTGCTATACAAATAAAACTGACTTGAACTGAATATTGATTTTCTGCATATTTCTTTTAGTGAATCAGTCAAAGGCATTCCCCAGTAAATTCATCTATGTCTATGTAGCATAAACTTTGAAGCATGTTAATATATTTAAAGTCATTTAACTACATAAAATATAATACTTAAACATATACTTTCAAATTTTCTTACCTTCCTGTTTTTTGGTGAATCCATGTGTTCCCAGTGACAGTTTCAACAGTCACACACTTTGAGAGCCCCTGCCCAAACCATCTAATCAACTCAATAACCTTCTGGAATGAAACACATTTTTGGTGGTATCATGGAGCAATATAAACTTAAATCTTTTTTTCTTAATACAAATTACTACAGGATTTAAAAAACACAGCAACAAACCAAAAAAAATTAGGTCAAATTTTGCTGAACTGCTAAATCCATTAGGGACAAGCACAACTAAATGAAAAAATGGTCACGAGATGAAATACATGACAAAATTATATAAATGTTTCACGAAACTGCATTCATTTAACAATTTGCCAAACAGTGTCTTTGTTCTTTTTACAAAACAACTAATAAAAAGAGGTTAATAATGAGGTATAGAATACAAAATGTCATCAGTCTGAACTTTCAGTCAGAAATTTAGTGAAACACGATTGTAAGAAACATAAGAACACATTAATAATCTGCCACAATAATATAATATAAAAATAATGACAGTCTTGGTTACAGTCACTGATTTAACCTTAATGGATTGATTACAGCAAAAAAATCATTCTTACATGTCAGTGAGAAAAGGTCTCTGTCCAAAAAGTAATTTAACATAATGATAAATAAAAATATTATGGAATATCATTCTAACCAATAAACTTATCTGTGAACACTTAACATGCTGAGAGAAAAGTCAGAAGTATGAAACGTGTTCCACATTGAAAAAAATGATGCATTGCATTGTGGGTTATTTCAGAAAAATCATATCCATTAAACGATTTTAGGCTGACTTAACTTTTTGTTCAGTTATCTTGCTAAAAACTTGGAATTTCTTATAGATACACAAGTTCACTTACGATATTACGTTGAAAGAACATAAAGTCACATTTTTTTTTTTATATATACTTCAGGGACTTCAGATCACATATTTCTTGATTGTTTCATGTTAGCTTTAAGGTCATTATTATAATTTTTGCACTTTTTTCCCCAGGCAGTGCCATTTTGTGGCTCAGTTGTCATGATGTAGTGACCCATTGTTGTGGTTTGTGGTCTGTGACTCACTAGTTCAAAGGTATAAAGGTTGTTGCGATGCAATTTCTGAACATCTGAGATTACAGATAAACCTGAGAGACAGCATCTTTATTTCACTTCCTGTACTGATCTTAGGCTTCCAGTGTTGACAATGAGTTTTGGGTTCTATTAACACACTAGCAAAATACCCGCGCTTCGCAGCGGCGAAGTACTGCATTAAAATTTTTATTAAGAAGAAAATTAAACCTTTTTAAAGTGAGGGAAAATATGCCAATAATTATTTGTTAAGGATCTCTTTGTATACCACATTGTGAGTTCGGCCCTCCGGTTGTAATATGACCAAGCTGTGCGCTGAACTTACTCTTGAGCATGCAACGTAGTTGGCCATGTGAATAGTAATCTTGTTTCAAATCTCACAGCTTGGATTGCTGCTGTCATAATCGGTTTGAGTTTCATGGTTTGTTTCAATTACGACAGTATTTGCAGGACTTGTGTTGAAGTGACATTCAGCATCTGTCAAGCGTTGTAAGCATACAACCGGTTTCATCGATAACTTCACATCCAGCTTTTGAGAGTTTAAACATTCATAAACATCAAAGTGTCCACTACTGAAATCGTCACCTGTGAATCTAAGATGTTTAAGAGGCATTGGCGGTTGTCGAAAGGTGTAAAATATCTGGTCATTTCGGTACACTTGAAAGCGACAACCGAACAATTCAGCGGCAGCCATCAACTCACATGCAGAACCATAGGTGAAGGGCTTAAGCATTTCACTCTTATAGTGCTCCTGTGTAGTATAATTATCTCCTGTACCGTCATCAGTCCACACCTTGATCCTGTCCCAGTCATTCAATACATAAGACACAATGTTCCTCCGGATATCAAGAGTGAGCCTGATATGGGCGTGCAATATGTAACAAAGAGAATGGAAAAGGTAGGTGCCATCTCCGGGCATGGAAACCACTCGATAAGTGACAGTTCTTTGATCGATGGTGATCACCTCGATAGACATGGTAATGGGGGTACGGTTGGAATGATAAAGGAAATGGGTACCTGAGCAATGTAAAGTAAGTCTAAAATACCTACACAATAACTATAATCGTAATAAACGAACAATAAAACAGCGGAGAAGCTGTGGATTAAATAAAAAGGCTGTAGTTATCAGCAGGGAGACTTGAATCCTGTGGCAAAGCAAGGAAGGGAATGTAGAGACCAGAGCGACAGACGGCCTTATATAGGCAGGCAGCCAACAACGTGGGATGCGTTGGGATGCAGGACCCAATGCTGCCTCACACGGTGACCGAGCTGCAGGCTATGGACGTATATATGTACGTAAGTAGGATTCAGTTAGCGGTGGGAACCCGTGTACCAAATTTCTTGAAGATGGGCTTATAAGTAACAAAGACTGTTGAAAAGTTCAATATGGCGGCCGACAGTGGCATCATACCACCGAAATAAGTACATACATTGGTTTCGGTTAGCGCAGCGAAGCCGCCTACCAAATTTCGTGAAGATGGGGCCATAAATAAGAAAGTTCAACATGGCAGACGTTGTCGACCGTTATGACCGTTACGAAACGCGTAGAAGTTCGAAATGAAACCTGCTTAACTTTTGTAAGTAAGCTGTAAGGAATGAGCCTGCCAAATTTCAGCCTTCTACCTACACGGGAAGTTGGAGAATTAGTGACATTGGAAAGTTCAATATGGCGGCCGACAGTGGCAACATACCACTGAAATAAGTACGTACATCGGTTTTGGTTAGCGCAGGGAAGCCACCTACCAAATTTCATGAAGATGGGGCCATAAATAAGAAAGTTCAACATGGCAGACGTTGTTGACCGTTATGACCGTTACACGTAGAATTTCAAAATGAAACTTGCTTAAATTTTGTAAGTAAGCTGTAAGGAATGAGCCTGCCAAATTTCAGCCTTCTACCTACACGGGAAGTTGGAGAATTAGTGACGTTGGAAAGTTCAATATGGCGGCCGACAGTGGCATCATACCAATGAAATAAGTACGTACATAGGTTTAGGTTAGCACAGGGAAGCCGCCTACCAAATTTCGTGAAGATGGGGCCATAAATAAGAAAGTTCAACATGGCAGACGTTGTTGACCGTTATGACCGTTACGCGTAGAATTTCAAAATGAAACCTGCTTAAATTTTGTAAGTAAGCTGTAAGGAATGAGCCTGCCAAATTTCAGCCTTCTACCTACACGGGAAGTTGGAGAATTAGTGACGTTGGATAGTTCAATATGGCGGCCAACAGTGGCGTCATACTAATGAAATAAGTACGTACATCGCTTTAGGTTAGCGCAGGGAAGCCGCCTACCAAATTTCGTGAAGATGGGGCCATAAATAAGAAAGTTCAACATGGCAGACGTTGTTGACCGTTATGACCGTTACGCGTAGAATTTCAAAATGAAACCTGCTTAAATTTTGTAAGTAAGCTGTAAGGAATGAGCCTGCCAAATTTCAGCCTTCTACCTACACGGGAAGTTGGAGAATTAGTGACGTTGGAAAGTTCAATATGGCGGCCGACAGTGGCGTCATACCAATGAAATAAGTACGTACATCGGTTTAGGTTAGTGCAGGGAAGCCGCCTACCAAATTTCGTGAAGATGGGGTCAGCCTTCTACCTACATGGGAAGTTGGAGAATTAGTGACGTTGGAAAGTTCAATATGGCGGCCTACAGTGGCGTCATACCATCGAAATAAGTACGTACATCGGTTTTGGTTAGCGCAGGGAAGCCGCCTACCAAATTTCATGAAGATGGGGCCATAAATAAGAAAGTTATGACCGTTACGTGTAGAACTTCAAAATGAAACCTGCTTAACGTTTGTAAGTGAGATGTAAGGAATAAGCCTGCCAAATTTCAGCCTTCTACCTACACGGGAAGTTGGAAAATTAGTGATGAGTGAGTGAGTGAGTGAGTGAGTCAGTGAGGGCTTTGCCTTTTATTAGTATAGACTAGCAGAATACCCGCGCTTCGCAGCGGAGAAGTAGTGTGTTAAAGAAGTTATGAAAAAGAAAAGGAAATATTTTAAAAATAACGTAACATGATTGTTAATGTAATTGTTTTGTCATTGATATGAGTGTTGTTGTCATCTCTCTCTCTCTCTCTCTCTCTATCTATCTATATATATATATATATATATATACATAGCAAAATACCCGCGTTTGGCAGCAGAGAACTAAAAAGAAAAGGAAACATTTTAATAATAACGTAACATGATTGACAATATAATTGTTTTGTCATTGTCATGAGTGTTGCTGGCATATATATATATATATATACACTCACACACACACATATATAAACATATATATACACATCATATATATATATACATACATATAAATATATATACATATATACACATATATATACACACAAACACATATATACATATATACACATATACATATCTACATATATACTGTATATACACATATATATATATACAAATCTACATATATATATTAGGGGTGGGACTCGATTAAAAAAATTAATCCAATTAATTAGAGGCTGTGTAATAATTAATCTTGATTAATCGTATGTAATCGCACATGTAAATTTGCCCCAAATCGCAAATGTGTTTTTTTAATTTAAAAGGGTTTTAGTGGGCGACAGAATCGAATAATAGACATGGACATGAATATTGTAAACTCAAGCTCTTTTAATTTCTGAAAAAAAAATGCTTTTAAACTGCATTTGAATTCAAAACAGAAACAAAAATATCATCCCTGGTTAAAATTGGGCAGACTTAAAAATAAAGTGGTAGTTTAAGTACTTTAAGTACATTTTCAGAATGGTATTGTCTTTAAATAATAATAACCAAAATTTCAACAGAAAGTGCAGTTTTTCTTCTTAAAAAAATAAGTCAGAAACATAAAAGGTAATTTGACCAACTTAATCTTTAAACTCTGAGTAACCTTGGCCAAAATTATTTTGTACATTAGGCTAAAACAGTGTGATCATTGAACATTTTGTAATTAGATGTAATTAGAATTACTAACGGTCACGGAAGTCCAATGATCCCCAGTAAGAGCCACAAAGTCCGCTTTCTGTAATGCATCTAATTTTGCTTGGTTTTCACTGTGCACAAAACCATGCTTTTATCAAGGCTTCGCTCGGGTAGTTTTTTGAAATTAAATTTTCCTCCGATCAGGAACGCGCTTCATTCCGAGTGTAACATTTTTGTAGCTGTGATGTGTGCATCAGTGTAATCGATGTACCAGGAAATCATGCATTGACAAAAGTTCCCCTTTGCTTGGAATTGAAAATGTGATTAAATGCGTTATTTTTTGTTATGGAGTACATGCATCGAAGCTTCTCAGCTGTGCTTGTGCTAAGAATAGGAAAGATTTTAAAAATAACGTAACATGATTCTGCGTTAACCGCATATTTTTTCATACGTCTCAAACCAAGGAAATGCGAGGTTAAAATGAACCGAGAAGCACGCGTACATACTCAGTACATCCCCTCTCGGGAATCGAACCTCGGATGTAGGCGATAGAGGCAAAGCCTCTACAATTACGCCACGGTGTCTGGCTTATTTATTTGAGAGTATGTAGATCGGGGTATATATATATATATATTCGCAGCGGAGACGTAGTGTGTTAAAGAAGCTATGAAAAAGAAAAGGGAACATTTTAAAAATAACGTAACATGATTGTCAATATACAGTAATTGCTTTGTGAGTGTTGCTGTGATCAAGGATTCGATTATCATTATTTGTTTCAATCAGGGTCGTATTTGTACGATGTGTTTTGTTCAAGTTACATTCTGTGTTTGTCAGTCATTGTAAAGATTAAATTCTGTAATTACAGCCACATTAGCTCCACAAATGAGACACACGGGTTTACCGGCAATGTCAGTAAACATATACTCAGCCTCCCATCGGTTTTTAAAGGCTCTATTTTCAGAATCAACTTTTCTCTTCGGCATCGTGTGGGCTAGCTTCACAATAACTTGCAGCAACGCGGTAAGTGTTCGGCAAGGCAGCTGAAGCGCTGCATTATGGGGTCTGTAGTTTATTGTGTTACCAGCGCTTCATATACCCGAGCCATTAATAACAATAATACAGTATATAAAATGATCTCGTGGGCCGGATATAATTACACGCCGGGCCGGATGTGGCCCGTGGGCCTTGAGTTTGACTCATATGGACTAAATAGAACTTGAAAAGAAATATTTTTTGGAATGTGATCGCGCAAGTCAGTACATCGAGCCCGCGTGCTATTGCGGTTTTGCTTGTGTGCTTCAGTAAGTTACCGTCCCCTCGCTCTTACTTTTTTACCGTTCATCTAATGAATACACTGAGTATGGCTTTACCAAAACAATCATTGATCGCGAATAAAGTATCCATTATTCATGAAGCTTCAATAGGTGAATAGGTGATCTGTATTTCTGCGTTAACCGCATGCGTTTTCATACGTCTCAAACTAAGGTGATGCGAAGTTAAAATAAATCGAGAAGCGCGCGTACATACTTAGTGCATCCCCTCTCGGGAATCGAATCTCGGACGTGGGCGCTACAGGCGAATGGTTTACTATCGCGCCACTGCGTGTGGTTTATCTATTTGAGCGTAGCAGTGTAATTCGGTTTTTGTTCAGCACTCTTTGGAACTGTTACTTTTTGTCTGCGCACTGCGTCAGTTCACGTGAGCCGCTGAATATGGTTTTATATGTCACTCGCTCGCTTCTAATTGTTTCGCTGCCTTCTTAATTATATAATGCATGTTTTCTAAAGCGCGTTTTGTAGCTCTTCCTGGCTTTGTACGTAATGCGTGATTACATGAGAGGCGTGATGATGTTATACGAAACTCCGCCCCTCCAGCTGAACTCCATTACAGTAAATGGAGAAAAACAACTTCCAGTTATGACCATTACGCGTAGAATTTCGAAATGAAACCTGCCCAACTTTTGTAAGGAAGCTGTAAGGAATGAGCCTGCCAAATTTCAGCCTTCTACCTACACAGGAATTGGAGTTGTTGACATAAATTGTTGTTGACATAAATTTTTTTCAGGTAATAATAATAATAATAATAATAATGCATTTTATTTATATAGCGGCTTTACCATGCTCAAGGCACTTCACAGAGTTTAAGAATGAACGGCAGGGTATACAGTATATAGCATTGTACTAAACCAGATAAATAAAGAAGAGTAAGATAGTAAATTCAGAGAAAAGCCTAACAGACAACATAATTGATGGTTTAGCACACACACACAGGTTACATGAGCATCTTGACAGGTAAAATGAGAGAAGTCAGGTAGAGCTAAAAGCCTTCCTAAACAGATGAGTTTTGAGTTGTTTTTTAAAAGAATTCATGGAGTCAGCTGATCTAATTAATTTCGGGAGGTCATTCCAGAGTCTAGGCGCTATACAGCTGAAGGCCCTGTCACCCATGGAGTGTAGATTAGTGTGGGGGTGCAACAAGATTACCAGAATCAGAGGACCTTAGTAGGCAGACAGGCACATAATGATGGAGAAGGTCACTGATGTAGTCTGGTGCAAGGTCGTTTAAGGCTTTATAGGTTATTAGTAAAATTTTATATTCAATTCTGTAGGACACAGAGAGCCAGTGAAGGCAAAGCAGGATGGGTGTTATGTGCTCGTTGCTGCTGAACCATGTAAGGTCACTTGCAGCCGAGTTTTGAATAAGCAGGAGCTGTGATATAAGATTAGAAGGGACACCTCCCAGTAGGGAATTGCAATAATCAATGCGGGATGTGATAAAAGCATGGACAAGTTTCGCATCACTAGAAAAGGAGAGGAAGGAGCGAACACGGGATATGTTACGGTGGTGAAAGTAAGAAAGTTTCTTAATGTGATGTATGTGGGCGGAATAAGAAAGGGAGGAATCAAAAATGACACCAAGATTCTTTGCAGTAGAGGCAGGTCTGATAAGATCACTGCCAAGATTGACTGAGAAGGAGCTCATTTTATTAAGTTGCACTTTAGTCCCAATTTGCAGGAGTTCAGTTTTGTTGCAGTTTAATTTTAAAGAGTTCTGCTCCATCCAGGTTTTAATTTCACTGAGGCAAGTTGTGAGCTGAGAAAACTCTGATGAAGTTCCACTTTTAACATTGAAATAGAGTTGAGTATCGCCTGCATAGTAATGATAACCCAATCCAAACCTACGAATAATAGATAGATAGATCGATAGATATTTTATTAATCCCAAGGGGAAATTCACATACTCCAGCAGCAGCATACATAAAGAACAATATTAAATTAAAGAGTGATAAAAATGCAGGTATAACGGACAATAACTTTGTTTACCCCCCCAGGTGGAACTGAAGAGTCACATAATGTGGGGGAGGAACGATCTCCTCAGTCTATCAGTGGAGCAGGACAGTGACAGCAGCCTGTCGCTGAAGCTGCTCCTCTGTCTGGAGATGATCCTGTTCAGTGGATGCAGTGGATTCTCCATGACTGACAGGAGCCTGCTCAGCGCCCGTCGCTCTGCCACGGATGTCAAACTGTCTAGCTCCGTGCCTACAATAGAGCCTGCCTTCCTCACCAGTAATTCCAGGCTTGAGGCATCCCTGTTCTTTATGCTGCCTCCCCAGCACACCACCACATAGAAGAAGTCGCTCGCCACAACTGTCTGATAGAACACCTGCAGCATCTTATTGCAGATGTTGAAAGATACCAGCCTTCTAAGGAAGTAAAGTCGACTCTGTCCTTTCTTACACAGAGCATCAGTATTGGCAGTCCAGTCCAATTTAGATAGATAGATAGATAGATAGATAGATAGATAGATAGATACTTTATCATCAAGCTGCACTCCCAGGTATTTATAGGTCTTCACCCTCTTGCACAGAGTCACCTCTGATGATCATGGGGTCCATGAGGGGCCAGGTCCTCCTAAAATCCACCACCAGCTCCTTGGTTTTGCTGGTGTTCAGGTGTAGGTGGTTTGAGTCGCACCATTTAACAAATTCCTTGATTAGGTTCCTATACCCCTCCTCCTGTCCATTCCTGATACAGCTCACAATAGCAGTGTCGTCAGCAAACTTTTGCACGTGGCAGAACTCCGAGTTGTATTGGAAGTCCGATGTATATAGGCGGAACAGGACCGGAGAAATATGGCCAAGGGGAAGCATATAAATACAGAAAAGCAGAGGACCGAGGACAGAACCCTGAGGAACTCCTTGTATGACTGGCGCTGTGCTGGACCTGCTGTTGCCAAGACTAACAAACTCTCGCCTATCAGTCATATAGGACTTGAACTACTGGAGGATAGTGCCAGAGATACCCAGCATGTTCTCCATTCTGGACAGTAGAATGTCATGTCTGACAGTGTCAAATGTTGCACTGAGGTCTAACAGAATTAATATGCTGGTTTGTCCAGAGTCTGCTGCCATAAGCAAATCATTGGTTACCCATAGCAGAGCAGTTTCACAGCTGTGCTGTGCTCTGAAACCAGACTGAAAGGGTTCCATCAAATTATTAGAAGTTAAGTAGTTGGTGAGTTGGGAAGCTACAACATGCTCAAGAACTTTTGACAAAAGGTAAGAGGGAAATAGGTTGAAAATTGTTAAAATTGTCAGCATTAAGACCAGACTTTTTTAACATTGGGGTTACAGAAGCGGTTTTAAAAGTTAGCGGCACAAAGCCAGTGTCAAGGGATGAGTTTATTATTGTTGTAACAGTGGGGATTATGGCATGAAGGCAGGATTTAAGTAGTGTGCTGGGGATGGGGTCCAGTACACTAGTAGTCGGCCTCATCTTACAAAGCAGGTCATTAACAAAAGCAGATGTGACTGGTGAGAACTTAGAGAAGGAGCTGGATGGAGTGGGAAAGCAGGGAAACATATAAATATGTCCAGATGACATATTTATGTTAGTTGAATTATTTAGATCTTTAATTTTGTTATGGAAAAAGTAGAGGAATTTCTCAGAGACTTCAGTAGAAGAGGTAGTTGGGCCAGATGTGGGTTGGAGTAGTTTATTAACTACAGAGAACAAAACCCTTGGGTTATTGTGGCCACTTTCTATTATGCTGCCATTATGGGTGTTCTTGGCAGCAGTTAGTGGTTCTCTGTAGGCTCTTAGGTGGTCAGAGAAAGCCTGGATGTGCACGGTGAGGCCAGAGTTATGTGACATTCTCTCAAGGAGTCAGCCAGCTGCTTTCATAGATCGCAATTCTGAATTATACCAAGGAGCTGAACGCTTAAAGGAAACCTCCTTATGTTTTAAAGGAGCTGTTTTATCTAATGCTGAATGAAGGGCTGTGTTATAGTGGTCAACAAGACCTTCTAGAGTTGTGGGAATAGGTGAAGACAGTAAAAGATCAGAAATAGATCCAGAAAGGATAGAGGGACAGATATTTTTAAGATTTCAGAAAGAAATTCGTCGTTTACAGGTAAGAGGAGAGCAGAGGTAATGAGACAGTGAAAAGCATTGCTTTATGGTCAGAGAGACCCAAATCAGTGCTGTAAGTGTTGGCAACAGATAGTCCATATGTACAGATCAGATCCATTATATGGCCACCAGAGTGGGTGGGAAAATCAACATGTTGTGTCAAGTCAAAACAGTCCAGTAAGGATAGGAATTCATTTCTCAGTTTAGATGTGGGGATGTCAATATGGATGTTGAAATCACCAAAAAAAATGACTCACTCAGAAAAGGAACTTAAGTGGGTTAATAGTTTAGTCACATTAGATAAGAAGGATGCATTGTATTTTGGAGGACAATAAAGAACAATGAGTAAGACGGGACCTAATCACGTTATTAGTTTAAGAGCCAGACACTCGAAAGATAATGGACAATCAATTGGGATTTTTTTGATATTTAACTCGACTCTGACAATTACTGCAAGTCCTCCGCCTTGTCTTGAGCTACGAGGCTCTGTGAGGAAAGTGTAGCCAGGTGGTGTCGCCTCCGTGAGAGACGTAAATTCATTCAGTTTTTGCCAAGTCTTCATTAAACACAGCATATCAAGTTTGGTGTCAATGATGAATTCTGACAGCACCAATGCTTTGTCATTAAGAGATCTCGAATTAAACAATATTAGTTAATTAGGCTTCTTTTTGCACAGAGCCATGGCTGGAGTTTATTTTCACATACTGTAAATTTAGCACACTGACACTTCTATTTCCAGGGCCATGAGTAGGATGGCGTATTCCTGAGCAAATGCTGCCTGTGATCTTTTCATTCATAGCCTGGTGGTGGCGGTGACCTGACCCGCTATGTACATATTTTGGGTGCCACAAAATACCATTGTCTTTTAGGATATTCCAGTCAGACCATTTGCTCTGGACAAACTATTTAATTTGAAGGAGTTTGTCATGAGAGTATTTTAGCATGATACTGAGCAATACATACCTCATAGCAGTGGAGAAGCAGCACAGCGGAGCCGGTGAGACGGGCTGTTGCGGTGGAGCAGATGAGTGGCGATAGCAAAGCAGCAGAAAGCATAGCAGGAGGAGGTAGCAGGATTTGGAGTTTCAACATACAGCCACAAACAAATAATGCTGGGTATTACTTAGTCATAAAGCACAATTAAATGATTCAAGAGCAGTCCAGCATAGCAACTATAATCAAGAAGACAGATCAGACTCCTAGATTGCCAGGTACAAAGGAATGTTCGTAGGTCTCGTCCCGTGATCCACATATATTCAGTTGTTCCCAGTTAAGGTAGAGTCCTTAAAGTCCATAAAAATTAATCCACTTTCCTCCCATGGGAGTGAGTATAGTTACAGTATGTGCATATCCCATGCATTAATGGGTCAGTTGCAGTGTATATTTAGCACACAATTATCCTGAAGTGATCTTGTTGTAGCAAGAATTTATGGTAAGATGACTATCTGTCAGACTTAGCACTGTTCCAGTGTGTACTAGAGATGAGAACTAGCAGCAGATCAAGATGGTGAAAGGGAACAATATAATATATATATTAGGGATGCTGATTAATTGTCGCTTTAACATGTTAAAATATTCTGCAATTAAACTTTTTTTTAGCTCAAGTCATTGCGTTAATTTAATCAAACTAACTTGATTTAATTTGTTAATGAAGCAGTGCAAAATGAATCCAACTCTATTAAAAATAGTAGCAGGTTATGGACATAAAGGAATTCCAGCCAAGAAAGTGACGGTGTGCACCCACAAAAGCCTCCTGGCTCCAGTATTTCCCTTCTAATCCACTCCAAAGTGCCATTTTTGATCCCCAGCTGCCACACTTTCATAATGCAGCAAAAGTGAACTTTTCTGGCTTTTCCCTTCTTGCAGCTCTCAATCTAGCAAGCGAGCAACTCTAAAAGAAGTTGACAGGAATCGGACACCACATCTCCCCAAGGGCCTTTCAAGGAAAGGTAGCCTCAATCATTTTATATCCTTTCATGTTCACCTGAAAGGATGTAAATAGGTGCCATTTTATTGATCTTTATTTTAAAAGCAAAAAACTAACAGGGAACATTTAAATAATATTCAGATGGACACCATCTATAAAAGTAATCTGTTATTAAATGAGTTACATCCTCACACAGAGGTACTGTCATTTTTCACAAATACGCTGAACGCTGTGCTTTGTATCATTGTACACACGTGTGCTCTGGACGTCTGGTGACAGGTAGTGAAGAAGAGTTAAGCATATGAGTATTGTGCAATCAAGTAAAAACAACTGAACAAAAGTTATAGATGTGCATTTGACCCTGCATGTGCTAAGGGGTAAATTTAATCAGCCCATTTTAGAGTCATACAGAGCTAGTGATCATCACAGCAGCATTGGGTGTAAGGCAAGCAGAAAACGCTGCTCACATGTAGGGTTCAGTCACACGGCCAATCAGCAAAAGATGTGCTGCAAGTAATCCAGTAACAGAAACTCGCAGATAATGTATCTGTTTAGTTTTAAGCCAGGTATTTGTTATAGATGTTTGGAAACAGTGTGATCTGGTGGCACATCGGCTAATGCTCATACCACAAATCTCTTGGAGCTTGTGCTTAGGATGGAAAATGGAGTTGGATATTATTTAATTCACAGTACATCAATGACTTATATTTTCTTAACTGAGAAGTACTTGACCACTACATATAAATTTAAAATATGCTCAACTGTACCCACTGATATAATTGATATTCTAAGAAATAACATAGACTTAAAATAAGCATCACTGGAAGCTATTAAAGCATAATCCTGGTTTAAATATACTGGTGTACTTAAGCAATTGGCTGAATAAATCTTCAAATCATTTTAAAGACAGTATTATTAACAGAACCCAACTAAGTTCTATATTAGTTTGCATTGTGAACTGATCTAAAAAAAAACAAAAAACTTTGTGCTTTTCACTGATTAGCATTTCACTGTTTGTTCAGTTGTTCCTGTTACACAAAACTGTTCAATAAACTAGCTGGAGCAATTTAATATGCATAAGTGTGCGTTTATTAAAACTGTTTTGTATTAGAAAGTAATCACAGTTGTTTCTGCTTAACAGAAAAATGTTAATATGTTTGGAGGAAATGAAAATAAAATTTTGATTAAAGTTTGATGCAGTTAATTTGATTAAAAATTTAAATAGTACAATTAATCATGATTACATTTTTTAATCAAAAAGCAACCATATATATATATATATATATATATATAATATATATCTCATTGATCTTGATTTGGACTCAAGTATACTACAATAATGAATACATCATTTCATATTTAATATTCAAGCTGTCCTCCTGCGTGGTGAATAACAACAGGTACCACTGCTGTCTTGCTGTAAGGAGACATGGGTTCATGTCCCGTGCCCTCCCTGCGTGGAGTTTGTATGTTCTCCCTGTGTAGGTTGCCTCCCAAAGGGATGTAGATTAGGTGAAGTGGTAACACTAAACTGGCCCTAGTCTGTGGTTGGTGTTTGCGTGTTCGCTCCGCAAAGTCTTGCGCTATGCTAGCTGGAACAGGGCTCCCATGATCCTATTCAAGAATAAGCAAGTTACAAAATGACTGACTGTTATTTATTCTTTATATTGGCAATGCTGTTAGTAAAGTATACATTAAAGGATAATGCAAAATTTTTCCATGCTTCATTACCCCTGAGCAGGGATGTCACAGGAACTGATGCTTTAGTACAGTTTAGTAGATACCAAAGTTAAGAAAACGTAACATTACTAACTTTACTACAGCATTAGTAGTACTAAGTGTGTAATATTCTTTATTTGCTCTGGAAGCTTCCGTAAATGATTCCGTGCAAGGTCGATTGTTTAATTCAGAAAAGCTTTTGATTTATTAAAGTACATGAAACAGAACTTTACAAAAGACGCCTGTCTCCATTACTCTCTGTTACTATGCCCCCACCCCAATTTATTAATATGTTTACCTTGGTTATCTTGTTCATAATAACTTTATTTAAAACCTTAATTCACAATATACTACAAATTAAAAGTACTGCACTCATGCTTGACTGCATATAGACTGATTAATCTAGGAGACACAATAATAAATAAGAACAATGTGAAAGAAAAGGTGGCACGGTGGGAGCACTACTGCCTTGCAGTAAGTAGATCATGGGTTCAAGTCCTGGGTCCTCCCTGTGTGGACAGCACTTTGAGTAGTGAGAAAAGTGCATTATAAATGTAAAAAATTATTATATAAAAATGTCTCATAGTGGTAATGATAAATCATGTCTGAAAAGCACCAAAAAAAGGCCAAAAACAGACCTACCCAACAATAAAGGATTTTGTTATTACCACTTTCATTTTATTATAGAGTTAGTTCAGATATGACTGATTAGTTGTAATTTGTAATTGTTCATCCTGTACAAGTAATGTCATGAAGTTGTAAGAGGAGTCAAAATAATAGTGAGACTGATCACTTTTTACCATTGCTAAAAAGAAATGGAGGCTTCACATTAATTCTCTGATTGCATCTAGTACGTTTAAAGATGGAAGTTTAATAATCTATCCATTTTTCTAACTGGTTTACATATAGGATTGTGCACACTGGCAGTGCTAATAATAGTTGTCACAAGTAGAAATGAAAGCAACATTCAAATGAAGTGGCTGTTTGGCTTGTCTGCACTGGTGATGAAAAGAGCTCCTCCATTTGTTAATGCCAAAAATTCCATTTGGTGCTTCGAAGCACAAAGCATTGCAATTATGCCTGTTACTGTTCCTTGCTAAATACAAATATGCAAATGCTAAATTTATGTCCTTTTTTTTTTAAACAAAGCCAAACTAATGTTCATTGGTATAACTCCTAGAATGTGATGAACGTAGCGAAGGCACATATGTCTTATATTTGAAAGGTACATTGGTAAATGTAGTGCAGTCTACCATTTGCATTGCAGGTTCAGTTAATATTCATATTCTGGATTAGTACTCAGGCTAAGCAGTAACAAAGTCTTATCAGTCATATAAAATAAAACAAAATACGTTTGTTTTACAGGAGTTCTGAGACAATGGATTAATGCAAATGTAATACAGTACATTTGATTTCACATAGGAAATTAAAGTTTGGGGAATTATATTAAAAATAGACTGATTTGGATAATTGAAGCACCATGAATTTAAATTCACTAATTTAAATGTACAAATTATAATGTTTGGATTTTTACTGTTGATTTTAAGCAGCATTTTTCAGTTACTGGAGAGAAAATATCAGCTAATAAATTTGGAATGTGCACATGGTAAGATAAGTAGTCCCTGATGATATCTTCCTTTATAAACCTTGTGCTGAGCTCCTCCCAAGATTATAAAACATGCCACATTTATTGTTAGACAGGGATTACCCCAGTGTATCCCATGTTAAAATTTAAGTTCTGCATATTTTCATACTGAAGCTCAATACTCTTTGGTCTTGGTTCTCTCTGAACGCTTGCTTCTGGGAATCTATTTCTTTAAATATCCTGAGGGTAGAAAAGAGGAGACATATGGAGTCAACACAGAAGTGATGCCACTTTGTTATGTCCTTATGGCTGCAGGTTAAAGAAGAGATCATTTGAGTAACTGTTTCCCCCCAGTATCGATGTCTGTGTCCATATCTCAACAATGCTGTTGGGATGCTCCAAATTTGCCTGCATGAAACATATATGTAGTGTAAAATACTGTTATACTTGAATGTATTGTATGGGTAATTTTTACACATTGATAACTTTAACTAGGAAATGTAAAGTAAAAATTCTTATGAACATTATCAGAAGGAAAATTCTATTAGATTGCTGCATTGTGTATTGTTCCAAATAATTTCTTAAATAAAATATTTTAGATTATGGAACCTTCGATTCAGTATTCTGCATCTCTTACTCATTATCATTATGGTGTGAAAGAAATTCTTTGCAGCCCAGATTTTACTTTTCTTGGAAAATTAAATATAACTGAGGAAGAATTTGAACTCTACAGTACAGCAAATATTTTTCCCTTTAAATTTTTTTTTTCTCTTGAAAATATTTTATTAAAGGGCAGCACGGTGGCGCAGTGGGTAGCGCTGCTGCCACTCAGGAGACTGGGGTTTGCTTCCTGGGTCCTCTCTGTGTGTGTGTGGTGCCCTGCCCAGGGTTTGTTTCCTGCCTTGCGCCCTGTGTTGGCTGGGATTGGCTCCAGCAGACCCCCGTGACCCTGTGGTTGGGATATAGCGGGTTGGATAATGGATGGATTTAACACATTTAAGGTGGGCTGAGATTATGAGTTTTTTTCATAGGCTTTCATGGATATTTTATTAAAATCAGGTATAAATACATATGCAAGTGGAAATGTCACCAACTTAGCTGATCAGCTGTTTTTTCCCTTATTGTTTGCAGCTAATGGGTATATCCTTTCCAGTCAATAAACTATAAAAATATTAAAACCGCTGACAACAAGTGAAGAAAATGAAGCATACAAAAACGTAATAAATTAAGAGAATTCATTGCACAAAAAGCAATGGGAACAGTGTGTGTTTGAATTTAATGTAAAATACAAGGCACATTATTATTAGTTTCTAGAACAGCAGGGAGCTAGAGAAAGCAACCTGAGAAAGCAAGGAGGTGAATTAAATAAAAATTGCATTAAATTATAAAAGTGGCTGAAATCCACTGTGGCCAGGATAAATCATTCCAATTCCATACTTGAAGATTTCTTTGCCCTTAAAGTTCTGATCTGAGAGGAATGACAGAGAAATTGAGATGGATGGAAATAACCAGGAAATGAAGGTTTGTT
The DNA here is from genome assembly GCA_026402145.1 of Polypterus bichir lapradei. NCBI lineage: Eukaryota > Metazoa > Chordata > Cladistia > Polypteriformes > Polypteridae > Polypterus > Polypterus bichir. Next base: position 19,617,594 of record JANRMT010062821.1, on the reverse strand, counting down.
AATAAGGCATGTTAAAGTCAAAACCTAGAGATCAGAGACTACTCACCAAAACCAAAACACAAACCAAACTTGTTGGCAAAAGGTTGTTTTCAAAAATGCCTAATCCTAAATATTCTAAAATAGAAACAGAGATGTAAGTAAATATCCTCAACGTTGGATTACCTAGAAGCACACAATGCCGACCTTTACAATAATAATGTCACCTATTGCACACTTAGGCCACCCCGGCATAGCAGGTAGGTAGGAACCTACACAGATATTCAACAAAATGGTGATGCCTATATAAAAAAATAAGAATCCTGTTCTCCATCTAACAAAACCCCTAAATGAACCCAAAATTCATAAAAATAAAATAAGTAGGATTCAAATAAATAAATAGGAAACAATCCTGCCACAGACTATATCCTCTCAACCTAATCTGAACAGTTTCTACTGCTGGTTTAAGTGGCACTTCACCATTCAGAACCATGTGCTTGGGCCTGAACCATCAGACGTTTGTTTTTTAAAGTCCAACTCCTCATACCCCTTCTGCATTTATGAGAAAAAAGTTCATTTGCTCTTCCAGGTACAGAAATATTAAGACAGTGATGGAGACAGTTACTAGTTTTATTTTACTGACATTTTCATTCAGTCTTTGACTCAATGCAAAGTTTCTGCCTCTTTGAAACAATTCACAATCAACCCTGAGCCCAAGAAAAAAATGTCCTGTCTTAATGACTACAGGCCAAAGGCAATTGAATGTTTAGCTCTTTGGCATCTCAAGTCTGTCATTTACTCTTTCATTGACCCACTGCAGTTTGCTTACCATGCCAAAAGGTCATTTGAAGATGCTGTAAACATGGATCTCTTTTGCATCTTGCAGCATTTAGACTCTCCGGGTAGTTATGCCAAGATCTTACTTGTGAAGTTTAGTTTAACATACTGAATAACACAATCGTTCAAGAGCTACTCCATGGCAAACTTCTCAATATGCACACATGCCACACGTCTCTTGATCTCTGACAATCTGAGGAAGAGACATCTGATAGTTGTTAATGTAAAAGCCAGAGTTTCTCTTCTGGTTAACTCTTAAATTGCTTTTTTATATTAATTTTGTTCATTTTTGATTCTTTGATTATTATTTTTATGTTAATGTTGTTTGTTTTTATTATTTGCTTTATTATGTATTTATTGTCAGTTATGTCCCTTATTTATGGAGTTTTTGTGCACTTAAATGTGTTCTTCCATGTCTCTTGTGTTTTGCGGGTGGTTCCACAAGAGGCAGGGCCTCATATTAATCTCTGTTGAGGGACTGCTCACAGCCTTATAAATAGTCAAGGGAATTGTAGTCCCTCTGAGGTACATTGTATGCCTTTTGTATTAATGATATCTCTTACCTTTTTGCTTATTGTTATTATTGGCTTACTATATGTTTGACTTTCTTGTTGTGTTTTTTGACCAATCTATTCCAATTTTGTATTGAATATCTGTTTTGTTAGTGGACTACTCTTTTTTATGCAACTGCCTTTCTAACCTTTGAGCCTTATTTTGTTATACAAAGCATTTTTGAATGAAATGTTTATTAACAAAGATTCCTTGTTTGCCCTTTTTGCTTTCTAGCCAAGGGTTTTATGGTCATCCTTTCTCTATTTGTGAATTTCGATATAACTGGAACATTTAAGAATATATTTTTAACTTTGATTTAGATGAGCATTTTGGGTGTGGTGTAGGCTTAAGCCAGCCACTCGCAGTAGATACAATACAATACAATACAATTTATTTTTGTATAGCCCAAAATCACACATGAAGTGCCGCAATGGGCTTTAACAGGCCCTGCCTCTTGATAGCCCCCCAGCCTTGACTCTCTAAGAAGACAAGGAGAAGATCCCAAAAAAAAACCCTAGTAGGAAAAAAAAGTGGAAGAAACCTTGGGAAAGGCAGTTCAAAGAAAGACCCTTTTCCAGGCAGTGGCTGTCAAAGAGAAAAGGGTCAATACAATACAATACAATACACAGAATAAAAAACAAGTAATCCTCAATACAGTAGAAAAGTAAAATAAAAATATTACAAGTACAGAGCAGAATTTAACAGTAGATGATACCACATAATATGATTTGGATTTGGATTTGTTTAGAGTCTTGGAGACCTCTGCCATTAAGCTGCCTCCCCCATTTGGCCATTCCACAGCTGGGATCGCGTTGGGCCAGCCAATCTGATGAAAGGATTCCTCTACCCGATGATTCCTGTGATTCCAGAGATGACCTTACCTTAGGCAGGCAAAACCACTTGGCAGGTGGGCAGTGGCACAAAGTACCACATTTGAATACCAAGAAGAGAAAAAAATAGGTGAGGTTTAGTAACAAATTATAACTTATCTTATTACTTACATTTTAGTGCTAATGACCAACAACAGAGATGCAGTCTGTACAGTTAATCAGCAGCTATAGTCAGGATATACTAAACTGATGAAGTGAGTCTTCAGCCGGAAGTTGAAAGTTGAGACCGAAGGGGCATCTGTTATAGTAGCAAGCAAACCATTCCACAGTTTAGGGTCCCTGTAAGTAAAAGCTCAACCTCCCACTGTTATTTTATTAATCAGACCGGCATCTTGAGATCTTAATGTGCGCTCTGGTTTGTAAGTCATGATAAGTTCAGACAAGTAAGCCAGACCTTGGCCATTTAAGGCTTTATATGTTAAAAGGAGGATTTTGAAATCTGCCCTAAACTTAACTGGGAGCCAGGGTAAGGATTTAAGAACTGGAGTTATATGTTTGTATTTTATTGTTCTTGTAATAATTCTTGCAGCAGCACTTTTGATTAACTGGAGGCTGTATAAAGAACAATTTGAACATCCAGTGAGCACAGCATTGCAGTAGTCAGTCCTACTAGAAATAAATGCATGAATTAATTTCTCAGAATCCTGTTTTTTTATAAAGCGCCTTAATTTTGCAACATTTTTAAAATGGAAGAAACCTGATTTGGACAACTTTGTAATGTACGCTTTAAATGACATGCTATAGTCAAAGATAACTCCTAGATTGCGGGCTGATTCAGTAAAATTAATGGTGATTCCAAATGAGTTAAATGATGACAAAATATTGTTGTGATCAACGTCATTCCCTCCAATAATTACCATCTCTTTTATCGGTGTGTAAAGATAGGTAGTTCGCATCCATCCACTCCTTTAATTCACTTACACAACCAATTAAAGACAACATTGGAAAACTTCATTTGATCTACTGTAAATGAAAGGTATAATGCAACTGGGTATGATCTGCATACGAGTGAAACTTAACATTATGTTTCCTAATGATAGATCCCAGTGGAAACATGTAAAGTGGAAACAGTAAAGGTCCCATTACCGAGCCCTGCAGGACACCATATCTCACTTCTGTGTATAATGATGAAGTACTGTCAGCACATTTCTATACGTATTAGAATCAATTTGATAAATAAGAATTAAACCAAGCGAGCACAGTGTCTGTAAGTCCAACATCATTTTCTAGCTTGTGCAGTAAAATAGAATGGTCAATAGTGTCAAATGCTGTGCTTAAGTCTAACAACATAATTACAGTGGAGTTTCCTTCATCAGACGATTATCAGAATGTCGTTTACAACAGGTGTTAGTGCCGTTTCTGTACTATGAACAGTGCTGAAACCAGACTGGAATTTCTCAAATAAATTGTAAGATGTCAGGCTGCTTTTGTGTACACCCCATCTGAGTAGACCGGTGGAGATCCTGGTCTGGCTTTCTGCCCATTTTGGAGGCCTCAAAACAATTTGGCCATTTCTAGTGGATCAGTAAAACAGTGAAGCTGGGAAAATATCAGCCAGGGTCTCTGAAGCCCAGGACTTCTTCAGGTGTTTCTATCTACTCTTTGTTTTCTGTGTACGGTAATGACTTCACCTACAGGGACCAATCCCCATCTCCCCCTCATGGCATGACCACAGATGGGCCAAGGTGCCATATCAGAAGGTTGAGCCAGTTGAAGCACCATCAACAGTCTCAACCAGAATATTCTGAGCAAGGTGGAATTTACTGAGGATTTTAGAAAACCTTCTATAACCTTGAATATAAATGTCACTGTCACAAGGGTGGAATCATTTACATTGTTTTTAACATCACTATCACTTGCATCTTCTCTTATTTAAAAAGCTCAGCAGTATATGTCTTTTCTTTCAACAACTTAAAAATATAAATATAAAAAAAAATATAACGTGACCCATCAGTGCGGATTCAGGGTTTTAGAGCAGTCACTGAAATCATTCTCAGTAATTAGAATGGCAATGCATCTATTTATTCAAAACAAAAACTGAAACATGTCATCCAGATATCAAAAAAGATTTTAGGCATAAAAATACTCTGTGGTTAGAACCTGTATATATTATGGGTCAGACATTTTAAACAAAGGTCACACTAGGTATCCATCTCTTTCAATTATTACCATTATGGAAATGTTACCAGTCATGAGAAACAAGAAACACTCGGCAAATAAATTGTTTCCTTTGCAGTTCAATTGCTCTGATTAAACACAGCATCTACTTAATTTGCATTCTGTGTTTCCTGATCTTCAAACACCTTTCATTTATCTTTACTTTATAAAAACATATACTCAGCAAAAAAAGAAACGTCCCTTTTTCAGGACTGTGTATTTCAACAATAATGTTTTAAAAATCCAAATAACTTTACAGATCTTCATTGTAAATTGTTTAAACAATGTTTTCAATGCATGTTCAATTAACCATAATCAATTAATTAACATTTACCTGTGGAATGGTCGTTAAGACCTTAACAGCTTACAGAAAATAAGCATTTAAGGTCACAGTTCTAAAAACGCAGGACACTAAAGAGACTTGTCTACCAACTGTGAAAAACACCCAAAGAAAGATGCCCAGGGTCCCTGCTCATCTGCGTGAACGTGCATTTGGCATGCTGCAGGGAGGCATGAGGACTGCTGATGTGGCTAGGGCAATAAATTGCCATGTCCACACTGTGAGACGCCTAAGACAGCACTACAGGGAGACAGGAAGGACAGCTGATCATCCTCGCAGTGGAAGACCACGTGTAACAACACCTGCACAGGATCGGTACATCCGAATATCACACCTGCGTGACAGGTACAGGATGGCCACAACAACTGCCCGAGTCACACCAGGAACACACAATCCCTCCATCAGTGCTCAGACTGTCCGCAATAGGCTGAGAGAGGCTGGACTGAGGGCTTGCAGGCCTGTTGTAAGGCAGGTCCTTACCAGACATCACCAGCAACAACGCCGCCTATGGGTACAAACCCACCTTCACTGGACCAGACAGGAGTGGCAAAAAGTGCGTGAGTTTCTGCATGACAGCAATGTCAGTGTTCTGCCATGGCCAGCGAAGAGCCCAGATCTCAATCCCATTGAGCAAGTCTGGGACCTGTTGGATCGCAGGGTGAGGGCTAGGGCCATTCCCCCCAGAAATGTCCAGGAACTTGCAGGTGCCTTGGTGGAAGAGTGGGGTAACATCTCACAGCAAGAACTGACAAATCTGGTCCAGTCTATGAGGAGGAGATGCACTGCAGTACTTCAAGCAGCTGGTGGCCACACCAGATACTGACTGGTACTTTTGATTTTGAGCCTCCCTTCATTCAGGGACACATTGTGAAACATTTTTAGTTTATGTCTTATGGTGTTGACTCTTTTAGTGTTCATACAAATATTTACACATTAAGTCTACTGAAAGTAAAAACAGTTGAAAGTCAGGGGACGTTTCTTTTTTTGCTGAGTATATATACATGGCCAGTAATATATAGTAATTGTGCGTTATCAATTGTGTTTTTATGCAATATACAACATTCTCATTTACTACTGCTGTATATAATGTTAAGATGGTTTCATACTGTATATTCTATATCATGCTGTTAATTGTATGTTCTTTTGTTATTACCATGGATAACACCAAATGTAAGTCATATAAACTATGCGGCTTGGCAATAAGGTTCAAGTTCAAAAAAGTATTTAAGAGTGACTAAATAGCTGTGACAGACTTTCAAAAGGTATAGAGAACTTCAAAATTGTGTATATAAAGGGTTTCATTGTGCTCCTTGCCTTGAAGGCATGACCTGGGATTCAGAATGTGAGTTTTCTGTTTAAGATTTTTCATATCTTAATTTTAGGATGGTATGTTTAAGTGGTAAGCCACTAGGCAGCAATGCAACTATTGTGTGCATTCTAAGTCAGCACTTATAATACATGTGCACAGTGGGCCTTAGATCTTTAAAGAGATGCTTTAATCAGTTTAAAACCAAAGTAGTAAAGATTGCTTACCTCAGGTGGAACTGACAAATTGAATTGCACTGCTCTTGGGGTATCTGAGATAAGTGTATTGATATTGAAGTTGGAGTCACTTTTAAGGCCATACTTTTGAATATTCATTTTAATGCAGGTGAGGAGAGTGTCTGAGTAAAAAAAAAATTAACAAAAACAACCAGAAAGGATCTAAGAAAATGTTTTAAGTGATATTAAGAAAGTCATATAGACATTAATGAAAAATCTTTGACAGAATGGAACTGGAGAAACTGGATACTTTCAGCCAAGGTATTCCTATTGTTAATTGTTGACTAGCTGTATTTAATAAAAAATTTAAAAAAAAACTAGGAAAAAAAAAAATACCCTGGTACTGCTAAGTATAAAACAATGACATAGTATTTACTGCCATCTTCATGCTGAAATTATATAAAAATTAGTTTAAATACATAAACAGTCTATTACATATTGTGTATAGTTTATTATACCAAAAATCTGTCTTTACCAGGCTTATATTATAAATCAATTTTTCTGTATTTTATCAAAAACGCAGATCAAACTACCTTGCATGGTTCGTGCTCAGTTGTTAAATAAATTAGTTCTACTTGAAGTATGGTGCTTATTATCCTTCTTAGATTCTGACAAAATGGTTTACGCTGAAGCAATAAACCACAACAGTCTGGTCTTTTTTTACTACCATCACAATATGTATTTCTCCAATATCTTTTACTTCCCACATAATGTTCTTTAAACCAATAATTATCCACAGAGATTTTGGGTTTGGTTGAAATATATTTACCATTTAAACCTAACTGGTGCTTTCAGTTTTCCTCACCCATTCATTCAATACTTGTGCCTTCTAACCTAATGGCATCTTTTCAAATAGCTCTCCTCCTACAGCTAATTGTTGGGTATAAACTTAGGAAAATGTATTTAGCAACACTAAAAGGAACACGTTCAAGTAAATTAAATCCAGATTTAGGCTAGCTACTTCATTTTTCTTTTATGAAAAAAGTATATTATTAAAGGAGAACCCAATGTAAAGAAAGTTAACAATAATACACATTTTTTGGAACAAAACATATAGTATTTATTACAATGAAAACACGCTTCTTGTAAATAACCATAATTTTACTTAAAAACTCGACCGTTGCCCTCATTCACACTTTGAATAAGTTCTCCAAAAAATTACCCTTTTATTATAATAACTGAATACTGTACATGATGTCTCCTAACTTTTTTAATTAAACATAACTAATCATAAAAATGTCTGTAGCTCTGATGTTAAAAATAAGGCAAAACAAAAATGTGGTGCTTAGCAATTCTTCTTCTTAGCTCCAAATACAGGAGTTTATTTTGCAACCCAATCTTTCTCACATCTCATTAGGGGTCTTATGTACGTGGAACAAGAGTATTCAAGTTAGGTTAATTGGTGACTCTAAATAAACCCTCTACATAATTTTAAAAAATGTGTGAATAGGAGAATGCTATCTAGTGCTAGGTAAAGCTTCCTAGGTCTGCCTGCCATGTACACTGCCTTAGTACCTACTATTGTTTATGACTTATTAAAAATGCCATGTTTGTAAATGTTCACAACACAGTATTCACTAACAGACAACTTTTCATAACACATTATTATTAGTACAGGCATACAGTAGAATACTTAATCATTATCCGTTCAAACCATACTCTTTTTTGGATGTATCATAAAGAATTGCCATCTATCCTTTACTTGATGACGCCCTTACCCACAAGACCTCTTTCCAGCCAGGTAATAAATCACACAAACTATTAAAATCTTATGAAGTTTGTTTTTGCATGTGTTTGTTAGCTTTTGGAGGTATCATTTCATATTAATCAATACTGTTGCTACTCCCCTCAAAATGTCAATTTTTAGCTCCATTAAAATGAATAATAGCAATAGCCGAGCTCATGCATTGCATACTGTTTTCCTTAGTAGAAATGCATCAAATAAATCACATTTACTGTACTTGGGTGCCTTTAATAATAATACTAACATCTACTCTATATAGCCAGCCAACAAATAGAAAAACCTAGATACATATAATAATGATAGCATTCAACAATTTCCTGCCAATAAAAAATGATAAAACCAAAAATGCACACAGGTGTAAGCATTAAACAGCAATATAGGTAAAGAAAACACTCAGAGAAAACAGGATAATAAACACTTAAAAACAACAAGTGAAATATATATATATATATATATATATATATATATATATATATATATATACACAGTGGGTACGGAAAGTATTCAGACCCCTTCAATTTTTCACTCTTTGTTATATTGCAGCCATTTGCTAAAATCATTTAAATTAATTTTTTCCCTCATTAATGTACACATAGCACCCCATATTGACAGACAAAAAAAAGAATTTTTGAAATTGTTGCAGATTTATTAAAAAAGAAAAACTGAAATATCACATGGTCCTAAGTATTCAGACCCTTTGCTCAGTATTTAGTAGAAGCACCCTTTTGAGCTAATACAGCCATGAGTCTTCTTGGGAAAGATGCAACAAGTTTTTCACACCTGGATTTGGGGATCCTCTCCATTCCTCCTTGCAGATCCTCTCTCTAGTTCTGTCAGGTTGGATGGTAAACGTTGGTGGACAGCCATTTTTAGGTCTCTCCAGAGATGCTCAATTGGGTTTAAGTCAGGGCTCTGGCTGAACCATTCAAGAACAGTCACAGAGTTGTTGTGAAGCCACTCCTTCGTTATTTTAGCTGTGTGCTTAGGGTCATTGTCTTGTTGGAAGGTAAACCTTCAGCCCAGTCTGAGGTCCTTAGCACTCTGGAGAAGGTTTTTGTCCAGGATATCCCTGTACTTGGCCGCATTCATCTTTCCCTCGATTGCAACCAGTCGTCCTGTCCCTGCAGCTGAAAAACACCCCCACAGCATGATGCTGCCACCGCCATGCTTCTCTGTGGGGACTGTATTGGACAAGTGATGAGCAGTGCCTGGTTGTCTCCACACATACCGCTTAGAATTAAGGCCAAAAAGTTCTATTTTGGTCTCATCAGACACCTGAAGGACTCTGAGATGGTGAGAAATAAGATTCTCTGGTCTGATGAGACCAAGATGGGGGGATCTGATACTGTTGTTTTCACATAGACGCGTTATAACAGAGGTAAACTCAGCTCCCTTCTACATCGGAGCAAGAATGCACATACCATTGCTTGCATACTAAAGTGTCAGCAGGCACTTTTCGTGACATTACACATGTATTTTTTGAGCATGCCCTCTGCACACTACTTGTGACTTTAGGCTTTAGGAAGTAAGTAAATAAATAAAGGTAAATCGTGTCATAAAATGATTTCTTCAAAACGTCGAATGTTATTTATTTGGCACAGACATGTCTGCATGCACTTTTTGTGGCATTACACATGTATTTTTTGAGCATGTTTACCTCTGTTACAGTGCGTCTATGTGAAAAGATGCAGGGGTGTGATGTGTTTGGGCTCGTGAACGCGGCTGAGATAATAAAAACTGACTAAAAAAAAAAATAACCTTTACAATTATCATAAATTACACTGGCTGTTACAGACTGAAATCAAATGTATGTTTTATTCTAAAATAGTAAGATTAAGAGCAATTTACTTCTCAAAACAGAGTGGTGCAGGACCGAACTCGCGACCTTTTGACTCCCAGGCAGGAGCTGATTCTATTGCGCTACGGAGGCAGTCATAATAAATGGGTGTCAATGTCGCTTGTTAAGGTGGCTTTTTGTTTCTGCAGTTATATTTTTGTATAAAAGCTCAATTGTTGTGTTAGATTTGTACCTTTTGTGAAAGTATTTCTTGGATACTTCAGGCTTCATACATTATATAGTTTATGCCTACATTTTGTCATCTACTATTAGAATATAAAAAACGTTTCTGTTTTAACAATGTGTTTACACAGATTACTGTAGAAACAGAACAGACATGAAATGCGTGTGTTCCAAAGAACAATCTATTATTTCCACTCTAAAACTCCACTTCACTCCCAGAAAATCAATCAAGGCATGAGCTGGGAGAAGTTTGTGCACGTTCTCAGTCGGTGGGGGGATGGAATAGCCAGCGGCTTGCAGCCTGATTTTTATCAGCACATTTAGATGACAAAAGACACTGGTGGAGAGCTCTGAACGATTTTAAGAAGCGATTTAAGGTGGGACGGATTTACGAGTTTTTTCGTAGGCTCTGGTAATTCTAGTGTTAAAGGTATGCTGGAGAAAATTGAGGAACACATTCAGCGAAATGCGTCCAAACTGAGAGCACTTGCTGATCAGCTGGAAAACGTTAAGCAGACATTCACGACTCGAATTGAAACAGCTGAACATTTAGCATCTACCGTCGATGGAAAAGCTACAGCTGTGAATTCCGAATGCAAAAAACCTGGAGACAGACTTGCGGCTCTGGAAGATGGATGCAGAAGGAATAATATTAGAATTGAAGGTCTACCTGAGAATTGTGAAAGTCCAAACTCGGTGAAACTCGTAGCTGAACTATTCTCAAAAATAATTGGAGAGGACTTTAAATCAGATACCGAGATAGCGGCAGCTTATCGCATATGTGGATCAAATACCTCTAAACCTAGGACTCTAATTGTTCACTTTGAGAGATTACAATTTAAGAATAATGTAATGTCACTTCTCAGACAGAAACAAGAGATTATATTTGAAAATAACCACATTCGTATTGTCCCTGATTTCTCACCCTCAACAGCTGCTAAATGTGCCACTTTTTACATCATTAAACAGCGGTTACGGAAAGCCGATATCAGATACAGCCTCTTGTATTCTGAACTGAAAGTGGATATTCAAGACAAATATTACATCTTCTCCACCAAGGAGGAAACAGAAAAGGAGTCAATAAAGCTGATCCCGACACATTTTTGAAATACAATAGTGAGTCGCATCCTGTCATGGCATGACAAGAAGATATTACCTGCTGTCTGATCCGCTTGCAACGATATGTGTACCATAATTATACATCCTTTTCTCATATCGGCCACTTTCTGTCTATGTTTTAATTACATACGTATTACGTATGTGTGGAAGAACTTAAAGTAGCTCTTTTTACTATTTTAAAGGAGACTGTTTTACATCATACCCTTGGTTTATTGTTATTGTTATTATTGCATTAGGGTTTACTATGCTTATCCAGAGCCACTTTTTAACACCATTCCCTGGGTTTACTATCTTAATATTTCAGGACTGTTGAAGATTATATTTTATGCATATACAGTAGTATTTAGACTTTATCAGCAATAGATATCTCTACTTTTTAATCCTCAAAAGCCGCTGCTGGGGGGCTTGTTTTGTTTTGGACGTGCTGTGTCTCTAGGTACAGTACAGGCCAAAAGTTTGGACACACCTCCTTATTCAATGTGTTTTCTTTATTTTCATGACCATTTACAGCACTCCATCACTCTCCTTCTTGGTCAAATAGCCCTTACACAGCCTGGAGGTGTGTTTGGGGTCATTGTCCTGTTGAAAAATAAATGATCGTCCAACTAACCTGACTTCTGAACAACACAACTGCTGGTCCCAACCCCATTGATAAAGCAAGAAATTCCACTAAATAACCCTGATAAGGCACACCTGTGAAGTGAAAACCATTTCAGGTGACTACCTGTTGAAGCTCATCAAGAGAATGCCAAGAGTGTGCAAAGCAGTAATCAGAGCAAAGGGTGGCTATTTTGAAGAAACTAGAATATAAAACATGTTTTCAGTTATTTCACCTTTTTTTGTTAAGTACATAACTCCACATGTGTTCATTCATAGTTTTGATGCCTTCACTCATGAAAATAAAGAAAACACATTGAATGAGGAGGTGTGTCCCAACTTTTGGCCTGTACTGTATGTCAGAGGACAGGGACATTGTGAAGTGGGGTCCAGCCTCACATGGGGAGGCAAAATGGGGGGAGGTTGGGGGGATAAGTGGGGATAGAAAGAGAGCAAGCTATATCTATCCTTTTAATTAAGATAATTATAATTAACAACGTAACAATAGGCTGCCAGGCCTGAATCACGAATTAAAGAGAAAGAAAGTATTCTCTCACCTAACAGGTCTAAACACTAAAATAGTATTTTTACAGGAGACCCACTTACTAAGCAAGGATCAGTTCCAGCTACAAAAAGACTGGACTGGCCAAATGTTCCATTCCAGCTTTACAAAGAAAGCTAGAAGTGTGGGAATTCTCATACATACAACAGTGTCATTTGCAGAATCAGATGTAGTATCTGATCCTGAAGGGAGATATGTGATTGTCATGGGCAATTTATTTAACTGTAAAGTGATTTTGATAAATGTTTATGCACCCAGTGTTGGTGATAGGGAATTCATGCAAAATCTATTTACATCCATTCCCAATGTGAACACTCATAAAATTATAATGCCCGGGTGACTTTAATTGTGTTTTAAATCCACTCTTAGATAGGTCTCCTGTCACAGGGGTGATGACATCTAACACTGCAAAGACAATTATACAGTTTTTAACTGACCACAACTTATCAGACACCTGGAGGTTTCTAAACACAAACTCAGGAACATATTCCTTCTACTCACCAGTGAATCATTGCTACTCAAGAATTGATTATTTCTTTATAGATAATAATTTCTTGCCTACAATTAAATCTTGCAAGTACTGTACAACATTTTTGTTATTTCCGACCATGCCCCTCTGATCTTGGAGCTTAAGTCACTATGCCCCACAAACTCATCTCGCAGATGGCGTCTTAACCCACTTCTATTAGCAGACGAGAACTGTACAGAATTTATATCAAAACAAGTAAGTTTCTTTCTAGAGACAAATACATCCTCAGAGGTCTCTGCAGGAATATTCTGGGAAACTCTAAAGGCCTTCTTAAGAAGACAGATTATTTCATATCTTTTCCACAGAAATAAATTAGAAGCCAAGAAGGTATCAGAGCTAACCAGCGAAATTACTAGAATAGATCAAGAACATGCCAGGTGTCCAAGTGAGGCTCTTCATAGGAAAAGGCAGGCTCTGCATTCAGAGCTCAACCTCTTAACAACTAAAGAAACTGAACAACTCATTTTTAAATCAAGACATCATTACTATGAACAAAGAGAGAAATCTAATAAGCTCTTAGCTCAACAAATCCACAGGCAAGACATTCGCAATGCAATCTCCGAAATCACCAACACGAACGGAGATGACATCATTGACCATAAAAATATAATGCAAACATTTAAAGACTACTATAAATCCTTATATTCTTCTGAATTTAAAGAAGACAACACACAATCTAATGCATTTCTGGATGCATTACAGATACCACAAATAGATACTCTTAGTGCAAAGGAATTGGATAAACCTCTGGTGCTATCAGAATTACTAGATGCTATAAAGTCACTTCAGAGTGGGAAAGCAGCATGCCCTGATGGCTACCCTGTCGAATTTTATAAGAAATTGTCCACTCAGCTAGCTCCCCTCTTATTAGCAACATTTACAGAAGCTAGAGACAATCAAATTCTACTTCAAACTTTTCGCCAAGCATTAATAACCATTTTTACTAAACAAAATAAGTATCTTAGTACAATGTGCATCATACAGACCAATTTCACTTCTGAATAATAATCTTAAGATACTCTCCAAAGTCCTAGCTAGAAAAAGTGCTGCCTTTAGTAATATCACAAGATCAAATTGGATTTATTAAAGGCCGACACTTAGCTTCCAATCTTCGACGCCTGTTTAATGTAATATATTCACCAGCAAAGTCAAACACCCCAGAGATATTATTATCGTTGGATGCAGAAAAAGCATTTCATATGATTGAATGGAACTACCTTTTCACTACATTGGAGAAATTTGGGTTTGTCCCGAACATTTGTGCATGGATCAAACTACAGTATACCAATCCAGAAGCTTCAGTTTGTATTAACAATATTTGTTCAGACTACTTTAATCTACAGTAGAACGTGGCACCAGACAAGGATGCCCCTTGTCACCACTGCTATTTGTAATCGCCACTGAACTACTGGCAGTTCACTGTGCAGTTCACTGTCAAAATGCTTATCAGATAAAGGGGATTAATTAAGAAGGACTTGAACAGAAAATTTCTTTATATGCAGATGATATGGTACTGTATATATCAGACCCACACAATACTGTGCCTGCAGTCTTGACAGCATTTACAGAATTTCAAAAGATCTCTGGTCTCAGAATGAATTTGAATAAAAGTGTGCTCTTTCCAGTGAATTCTCAAGCACACAATATTAGATTGAATGCTTGAGATTGTATGCTTTTATCATTGCAGATCAGTTTAAATACCTAGGGGTAAATATCACAATTAAACATAAAGCTCTTGGTCAAAGTTTTTGGGCCTGCACCAAATTAATATCATTCTGGACGAAACAATTTAAGTGCCTTTCAGACAGCCTTAGTGTCACAATCCCTTCTAACCCATTAACAAGGGGAGGGGGTTGATTTGTTCTCAGTCCTATTTTTTGTAAAAATTGATCTATTTATATGGAATGATTACAATAAAATCAATAAAATTAAAAAAAAAACAATGATAAGCTAAGAAATTATATATCATATAAGATATTATATCATCATTTCTCATCCATTGATCATATACTGTTGTCATGCAAAAAGTGCAAGACTGTTTCAGAATTATGTTTTACGCACATTTTTTTTCCACAAGGATTATTATTCCCATTTTTCATTAATTGGTATTGGTTAACAGCCCAGCCTTTGGTTTTCCAAAAAGGAAAATAAATGAAAGTGCACACACAATAGATTGCATTGAAAACTGAGTTCAAATTCATTACATTTGACCGTAATCCTCATCTAATAATGTATTTTGTATAATTATAGTTGGACCAGGCCCAGTGGTTACTGAAGATGACATAGTAAATTTGAGTGTACATGATCTTCAGTAGCATTAAGTATACCTCAGCCTTATTTCAATGTATGCATTTGCAATTTTTTCTTGTATTCTTTACTTATGTTTAGTATTCTATGAGCCACACTGGCTCAGCTGTGTACGTCTAAGTCGATATGTCTGCATGACATATATTGTACATTTATACCAGCCTATATAAATAATGCTAAGTTATCAATATAATAGTCTATATTGTGTTATAGAACCAATACATATAATGGGAAACTTTTTTCCATTAGCAGACAGTAGTTATCATATTGCCAACTTACTTATTTTTGAAAATAAAAACATTTCATTAAATATAAGGGGTTTCATTAAAAAAAGTCAAAGTGGTAGAGAGCTCCTGTTTCACTGGGGAAATATTCTAGTTACTTGGAGAAGAAAGTGGGACCTCATTTGAGAGCATAAGAGCACTTAACAAAGAGAGTGGCTCTTTTGTAGGAACACTTCAGCACTTCACACAGTAGTTAGCTCATCATTAGCCAACAGGTAAAACTCCTCAGGGCAAAATCCACACTTAAATTTAAAATAAAAGAAGAAAAAATAACAACTAGAACAGCAATCTATTTTCAAACTCAGTCATACTACAGATTGTAAATTAAATTTATGAATAATAGTTTTGAAAAGCAGAAGAGAGTACAGCTTGTATGATTATTTCAGTGTGACTGTAATGGGTAGAATAAATGAGAGATGCATTAAAGGATAAGTTTGATATTTTTCAAGTCAAAGTTATTTCTTCACAATTATTGTATATATTATTTTTGTTCTAAAGTGAAGTGTTTTTTTAATTAAAAAAAATCTCTTGTCTGTTCTTGCAGCTTACAAAGGGGCTAATGGGTACACAGAAATGAGAAAGCCTTAAAACATACCAAATACATCTGTTGTTCAAGCCAAAGGTGTTATATAGTATTGATTCGCATCTTGAGATTGCACACATATTACAAAACAGTGTATTGTACAAACACTTGTCAAATTCAAAACATTTCAAGAGGACACTGCATTTTGCTCTATCGTTCATCTTTTTCTGCATCATCTTTCAGAGCCAAGGCATGGATTCACATCGGACAGTCTGCTGTTGACACTGAATGTTGATGCCCTAATGTGAATTGCTGTCTGCGTCTGTAGATAATAGGCAATAATAACTGAAAAAGGTACACTTAACGCTCGCTTATATTCTTTCACTATACGGAATCTTATTTCATTATTTCAGCTGCCACTTCCACCTTGTGCTGACATGCGCTTCCCCTGCCTCCACCAGATTCAGAGGCAAACCAAATGCAATTCTTTCTCCCTGCTCTTTGTTGGTGGTTATACATCAGGAGCACAACCTCAATTGGCACTTTTCTACCAAACATGCAAACTGTACTAGTAATTTTTCTTGAGAGGTACGGCTAATGGAGCCTCCAAAAAAGGTGATAGTTTGCATGTTCAACAAGTGCTGCCTCTCAGGCCTGCACCCTCACCCCATAGCTGCCAGCACTATTGCTGCTGCTTGCAGAGATCCTTTTATTTTGGTTGCTACATGTAGCATAGAGCTGTCATTCCTACCTCACAGTACCATGGTCTGCATGAGTATTGCATGTTCTCCTTGTTCATTTACAGATTTATTGTTATTTGTACAAAGCACAAATTTCTCACCCTCAACAGCTGCTGAACGTGCCGCTTTTTACATCATTAAACAGCGGTTACGGGAAAGCCGATATCAGATACAGCCTCTTGTATCCTGCCAAACTGAAAGTGGATATTCAAGACAAATATTACATCTTCTCCACCTCGGAGGAAGCAGAAAAAGAGTTAAGAAAGCTAATCCCGACACTTTTTTGAAATAAAATCATGAGTCACATCCTGTCATGGCATGGCAAGAAGATATTACCTGCTGCCTGATTGCAACGATATGGGTACCATAATTATACATCTTTTTCTTATCTCGGCCACTTTCTGTTTATGTTTTAATTACAATTATACGCGTATGTGTGGAAGAAATTAAAGTAGCTTGTTTTTTTTTTTTTTCTTTTTACTGTTCTAAAGGAGACAGTTTCACATCATACCCTTGGTTTATTGTTATTGTTATTATTGCATTAGGGTTTACTATACTTATCCAGGGCCACTTTTTAACACCATTCCCTGGGTTTACTATCTTAATATTTCAGGACTGCTGAAGATTATATTTTATGCATATAGTATTTAGAATTTATCAGCAATAGATATCTCTACTTTTTACTCCTCAAAAGCCGCTGGTGGTGGGCTTGTTTTGTTTTGGACGTGCTGTGTCTCTAGGTATGTCAGAGGACAGGGACTTTGTGAAGTGGGGTCCAACCTCATGTGGGGAGGCAAAATGGGGGGGGGGGGGGGAGAAAGAGAGCAAGCTATATCTAATCTATCCTTTTAATCCTTAAAATTACACTTACCAACACAACAATAGGCTGCATGGCAATAACTCGTGGGAAAATTGGAAAATAATGTTAAAGCCGTCTCACTTCCAGTTAAGACTACAAAATGACATCAAAAATTCAGAATCAATGTCTCTATGGTGGGACAGTTAACTTTGTGAGCTGGAATGTTAAAGACGTGAATCACTAATTAAAGAGAAAGAAAGCATTCTCTCACCTAACAGGTCTAAACGCTAAAATAGTATTTTTACAGGAGACCCACTTACTAAGCAAGGATCAGTTCCGGTTGCAACAAGACAGGACTGGCTAAATGTTCCATTCCAGCTTTACAAAGAAAGCTAGAAGTGTGGGAATTCTCATACATACAACAGTGTCATTTGCAGAATCAGATGTAGTATCTGATCCTGAAGGGATATATGTGATTGTCATGGGCAATTTATTTAACTGTAAAGTGATTTTGATAAATGCTTATGTACCCAAAGTCGATGATAGGGAATTCATGCAAAATCTGTTTACATCCATTCCCAATGTGAACACTCATAAAATTATAATGGCTAGGGATTTTAATTGTGTTTTAAATCCACTCTTAGATAGGTCTCCTGTCACAGGAGTGATGATATCTAACACTGCAAGACAATTACACAGTTTTTAACTGACCACAACTTATTAGATCCCTGGAGGTTTCTAAACACAAACTCAAGAACATATTCCTTCTACTCATCAGTGCATCATTCCTACTCAAGAATTGATTATTTCTTTATAGATAATAATTTCTTGCCTACGATTAAATCTTGCAAGTACGACGCTATTGTTATTTCTTACCATGCCCCGCTGATCTTGGTGCTAAAATCATTATGCCGCACATACTCATCTTGCAGATGGCATCTTAACCCACTACTGTTAGCAGACGAGAACTGTACAGAATTTATATCAAATCAAATCAGTTTCTTTCTAGAGACAAATACATCCTCAGAGGTCTCTGCAGGAATACTCTGGGAAACTCTAAAGGCCTTCTTAAAAGGACAGATTATTTCATATCTTTCCCAAAGAAATAAATTAGAAACCAAGAAGGTATCAAAGCTAACCAGCGAAATTACTAGAATAGATCAAGAACATGCCAGGTGTTCAAGTGAGATTCTTCATAGGAAAAGGCAGGCTCTGCATTCAGAGCTCAACCTCTTAACAACTAAAGAAACTGAACAAATCATTTTTAAATCAAGACATCATTACTATGAACACAGAGAGAAAGCTAATAAGCTCTTAGCTCAACAAATCCACAAGCAAGAAGTTCGCAATGCAATCCCAGCAATCACCAACATGAACAGCGATAAAATCATTGACCATAAAAATAAAATGCAAACATTTAGAGACTACTATAAATCCTTATATTCTACTGATTTTAAAGAAGGCAACACACAATCTAATGCATTTCTGGATGCACAGTACAATGAAACTTGTGCTCTGTTTCAGTATGTTTGCCAATCAATGTGAATCTTGCTCTGTAAGATATGTAAAATAACACAATGTAATAAGCAAAAATAATTAGGAAAAAATAATGATGTGATATGAGCATGTATCTGTCTGTTATTAGAAGTGATGGCAGAATATAACTGTTGAAAAAACAGAATTACAGAGACAAAAGTGGGATAATATGCAGAATAAAGCTTGCTGGTAGGAGCTTGTCGGGTTCTCAGAACTCCACCCCGAATGGAGGATATGAGCAGAAGAGTGAAAAGGAAATGTATTCTTACCTCAAGAAAATTAGTTCCAAGTGTTTGTGATAAAATAATTATTTCTAGTTTCCTTTCGTTATCACAAGGATGCCTCATAAATGCAAAAGGCATAGTTTCTTAAATTTAAATCTTTGCTGCTTCAAAGTGGATGCAGTTGATATGTTTGAAGGCTATTTCATTCACCTGTGGACTTGGATATCCATTAGTTACACTTTAAGCTTCATATATACACAATGTATTTCTAAAATTTATAAAAAAAACCAAACACTTCACTTCAGAACACAATTTTATGAAGCAAATTAATATATAACAACATTGTGAAAAAATAACTTTGACTTATAAAATACCAAATTTATCCTTTAAGGCTGTCATAGTAACCACATACATCTTCAAAACATTTTAAACAGTATGTATGTAGCAAAATAGGTAGCATTAGAGTAATTAAGTTTCAGAAAGCTCCTATTATTCTGTTTTATAGACAAGCACAAAAGATGTACTACTCGTATGTCTTTTACTACAAACTTCCAACTCAAATCAAAGTTTTCACCAAAACCAGAAGAATACATTAATATTAGATTATGTACATGTCTAATTCTTTGATGGCTCATTCAGGTGTTCAATATAATTTTCTGGATATAAAATAAAGTATATTTTACTTCTCAATGCTGATTGAGAACTTGCATGTAACAACAGGAATGAGAAAACTAATGTGTGCACAGTAAAGTATATTGAGGTACAGCATACTTAATTTTAATAATTGTTTTCTTTCTAAATTAACTACAATTTCAAATATGCATTGCACCCTGAAAAACCATAAGAAATAAAGGTATACCTTTTAAAATATATACATGATTTCTTTCATATCACTGTTTAATGGCTTTTTTTATTAATTGTGAACAATCAAATTTTTAGTTTTGAAAATTAACCGTCAAAATTTGTTTTGTTTTTTTTTAAACAGAAAATTTCCAACATGAATTGGCACTCATATCTGTAAATATTTTATTAGTATTGTCAAATCTGAGTATATACTGTACATGCAGTGACTTTGAGTAAACGTCAATAAGATATGGTAGTACTTTAAACAAATGAGACTTGCTGTATAATACAATATACTCAGAAGTGTTTTACTTTTATGGCCTAAAATGAACTTTTATTTTTTCATATCACAGGCCTTGAGGTTAAGGAAGCCATCAAAACACACAACAAATTACTGTTTTTACTTGGAAGCAAGTCTATTACATTCCAGTTTCTAGTTCTTTGGTACCTCACCAACTACAGTTATAGCATCCACAACAGATTATTTAAGTGATGTGCAATTCACATCTGAGCAAACATCACATACATTTAGGAGAAGATAAGTGAAATAACCAAAAATATTGAACACTTGAAAATACTTTCAGATTTGCTAGATGATTGCATTATTTCAAATTAGAAGAAACTAATTAGTAATAAAAGGCATAAAGATAAATCACATTTTCTCATTTTTCACTCTCTGTGCGTAATACATACAAAGCTCACAATCACCAATGGTTTATTGAATGTTAAAAGCATTCACTGCCTCATATGTAGAGTACCCTTGAGAAAAGTACTTATAACCTTTGTTTCTGTTGCAAATTACTGTTTTTATCTATTATCTACATCATGATTTTCCTATTCATCACTTTATTTTATCATAAACACTTCTTAACTCGTGAAATAAGCAATTGCTAAAAAAGGTAAGGCAGAAATCTGTTTTTTTACAGCCATACCACATACTATGTAAATGGACTACCCATAATTAGCTATTCTTTTTCCCAGATCCCAACATTCTTGCCATTTTTACTATGCATTTTTAACTCTGCAGCAAACAAAAATAAACACCTTCAGTCTTATTTGACTGAGAGGCTGTTTATTTATTTATTTTTTTTTTCAATTTCAGACAGCCTTTAGTCTGTCTATATTGAATTTTTCATGCTGGCTGTTTTAGAAGTTTGAAGCTGAGCAACCTTGTGATCTTCCAGGTTTAAATGCAGAATTATATCTTGAAAGAAGGTTTCCATGTCATAATTTCTGGTGTGTGGTACCATAATTTATGAGTAATGTTTGTGAATAGTTTCCCTCTATCAGATACCCTGATAACTACCACAGACTCTTGCATTTCACACTGAATATGCAGTTCAACTAATACTGACAACAAGCATATCAAGGTGTTTATTTTTTCATTCTGTTATTTACTCAAAAATTTACAGTATTCACAATCTAATTTTTTCAAAATTTATTGCTGGAAGGCATACTGTAAAATAGTTCATGAAAAAACAAAATTATTAATTTCTTGTTTTATGTCATTGAACAATTATTTCACTGTCATTTTTTCTAACTTATGTGAGAAAGGTTTTACTGTTTTGATTGATCATTTATTTGTGTTGGCTAAAGCTTGTTTTATTGTTTTTATAATATTTTGTTGTTTTTGAAATACTTTTACATGTTTTTGCAATTATGCAAGTTTTATTAATATTGGTATGTTTATTATTTTGTGTTAATGTTTAGGGAGCAACATGGTGGCATAGTGGGAGTGCTACAAGAAGACCAGGGTTCACAGCTTGGGTGCTCTACAGTTTGTGTTGAGTTTGAATGTTCTCCCTGTATTCACTAGGACTTTCTCGAGCTGCTCCAATTTCCCCCCATAGTTCAAACACATGTAGGTTAGGTGGATTGGCTTTGTTAAACTGGCCCATGACTGTGTTCACCCTATGATGTACTGGTGTCCTGTTCAGGGTTTATTTTGTTTTGTTCTCAGTGAGGTACAGAAAATTTTACAAGGAGGACCGGGCTACTAAGATGTGGTCACATACAAGTCAAAAACTAAAAACTCTAACCAGTCTTTCACCAATCCTAATCACTACCAAAAAAACACAGTTATTTTTAAACAACCAGACATTAAGTAACCAGGAAGCACCTAACAAAAATATCCACAAAAATAAAACAGAATCTGATGTGATTTGAATGGTCTAAATACCATTCTGTTGATGTCAGAAATGGTGATTTCCTGGCGGGTGATAGGAGTGTCGGCATAGTAATGGAAATGCTATTCCCTCAAAATTGAGTCCTAGTACAATGTGTTGTTTTTTTAAAATTTAAAGTATTTTGAACTTTTAAGGACCCTTGAAGGAGTGGAGTGGAGTTTAGGGTCAGGGTATCTGGATTGAGGCCTAGCCTGCTTTTGTGAGTCTTTTGGGGGCCTATCAACCATTAGTTGTTTAGTGTGCGCTTATTAAGAACAATTTAAAAATTAAGTCATATCCCTTTTACTATAAACTTTCAATTCAAATCAAAGTTTTCACCAAAACTGGAAGAATACATTAATATTACACTGTGTTTGATTTTATTATAGATCCTTCAGAAACTTACATGTCAAATTCTCTAATGGTTCAATCAGGTGTTCAGTATAATTACTATTACCTACATTAAAAATGTACATTGTTTTGTTCTGTTTTAATGAAATGTACCTTTTTTCAAAAGATAATGTGTTTTGGCTTCATAAGAGGCCTAAATTTCCTCTTCAACTTTTTTTACAGTCTGTTGTGAAACTTGAAGGCCCTAAAGTGAGAGAATATGTGATTCTTTTGTTTTAGATGTTTAATGATGATTTATGCATACTGGATTTCTATCTAAAAGATAGCTTTTACTATTTTATTTTTGGTGGAATTTTTTCTTAATTTTATAGAGAACCAGTACCGGCGTACTGCACGATAACGTGCAGTGAATACACTTGACTTGAGCATTCCTAGTTTTCATACTCTTTCTCTGTCTCTGTTTAGCATCCGTTTGCTCAGAGGTTGATGCGCTTGCTGCTTCCTGAGCAGCTCTTCTTTTATCCACCCTAGCGGCCCACTGCTTCTCTTCTTTCATCGACATCTTTTCGCGTTAAAACTGATTAAGTTAGTTTTTATGTTACAATTACTTAGTACATTTTCTTAAAATTTTCACTTAAGCTGGCACTTAAGTCTTCAATCTGCCTCAAGAATGATTAGCAAAGATGGTAATTATGGAGCCAATACTTATGCACGGCATGGCTGCCCTGCTGCGCGCTGCCGAGAGTTGATTCTACAATAAAATAAAATAAAAATAAAAAGAGTAATAAAAATCATCATCCCGAAAGCAGATAGTAGACGTCACGTAGTATATGTGTACCAAATGTTAAGTCAATAGGTGAAACGGTTTGCGAGATACAGGTGATTTAAAATATTATATAAGAAGATAGCAGGCAGGGTGAGATAGTTCAGGATAAGGCCCTAACAGTGACTGAGAAAGGGGAAGAGATAGAGCGTAACAGTAGTTAGTGGAAATAGCATACATGATGGAGTGAAGCAACCTGAAGTAGAGCATGGGATAGGGCAGACAACCCAGCAGCTGCCATGTTTTTCTGACCCTTTGTTAAGATGGAGAGACATCCCGGGAGTGAGGACGAAGTGGGAGCACCATAGATTGCAGAACATTCTGGCCATTATAAGGCACATGGCCCCAGAAAGAAGTGCAGTCCCTCAAATAGTTCAAGCAGTTGGGAAGATGCCTAGAATATATTTTCCTTTAATTCTAATTTAAGATTCAGTGGTACAGGCACACCATGGCCACTAGGCAGTACTCAAGCCTAATGTTCCTGTTACTATTATAGGGCCACACTTTACACAAGAAGTAATTGTGGGGCTTGAAAGTTGGAATTGGAATTAGATTTAAAGTAGGGGTGGGAATTTAACGTGTTAATTGCGATTAATTAATTAAAAAAAAATAACGCGTTAAAAAAAATAACGCATTTAATCACACTTTGCATTCCAAGCAAAGGAGAACTTTTGTCAGTGCACGATTTCCTGGTACACCAATTAGATTGATGCACACATCAGAGCTACAAAAATGGAAGAATCGGAAGAAAGCGCGTTGCTAGGACTGATCGGAGGCAAATTTCATTTCAAAAGACTACCCGACGGAAGCCTTGATAAAAGCGTGGTTTTGTGCAAACTGTGCAAAAAGGAGTTTGCATACCACCGAAGCACTTCAACCTTACAGTACCATCTAAATGCAAAATATATTGCAGCGAGCACAGAAACTGTGGGAGCTGTTAGCGCTAGCAGTACGAGTTCGAGTACCAACAAAAGGTGTCGGCAGCCCAAACTTGATGAAATGACTGGCTTCAGGACCAAAATTAGTAAGTCAACATTGGTCAAACTTACAAATTCTCTCGCAAAATGGATTGCTCTGGATTGTAGACCACTATCAGTGGTAGAAGATAGGGGGTTAGAAAATGTGCTTCAGTTAGCATCAGATGATTCAACTTTCCAACTGCCGTGCCAAAAGACTATTTCAAGTAAAATTCAACAGCTTTATGACACTAAAAAGCAAGCAAAATTAATTGCATTACAGAAAGCGGACTTTGTGGCTCTTACTGGGGATCATTGGACTTCCGTAACGGTTAGTAATTCTAATTACATCGGAGTCACTGCACATATTGTTGATGTCACAGACGGGACATGGAATCTACAGTCTTTTGCCCTGACTGTGCAGAAGACAAACACCAGAAACTATGCCAAATACTGCGCTGAGCAGTTTCTTTTTGTGGCAGGGGAATGGGGAATTCAACAAAAGGTCACCACGATTGGAACAGACAGTGCACGAACCATGGTGGCTGCAGCAAGACACCTCCCATTCCAACACATGCCTTGTGTTGCTCACATCTTGCAAAGAACCATCACTGTTAGCCTTGCTGATAGTGGGTTTAGTGATGCATTAGCAAAATGTTGCAAGATAGTGGGTCACTTTAAACACAGCCCTGCTAATACGGAGGAGCTATACCAGGAGCAAACAAGACTAGGGCAACAGAAAGAGCCACTCATACAGGATGTTTCCACACGGTGGAATTCAACACTGGATATGGTTTCTCGTCTACTAAAGAATCAAGAGGCTGTTTTTGCTGCTTTAGACAAACAAAAGCACAAACTAGTCATTTTAACTCCATCAGAGCTGGTAAAACTCCAGAAGCTGGTGACTGTCCTTGAGCCATGCAGGTAAATAAAACTTTTTTAACTTATTGTTACTGGTTCTTCAAAAAGCTCTATAGTTAACAGTTGTATAGTTGTATATTGTGTAGGTCAATAATTACTTTCTTGAACTGTCTACTACAGGTTTGTGACTGAGATTCTTGGAGGTGAGACATGTCTCATGTTCAGTGGTTTTACCTGCTTTCTGCCACCTGCATCACACCATGGAGGTCTCTGATGATGACTCACACTACATGGTAAAATTTAAGACTGCCTTCACAAAGGACCTATCCCAACGTATAGCTACACTCAACCATCAGTGGCTCAAGATAGCTACTGTGCTCGACCCACGCTTTAAGGATTTAAAGTGTCTTGCAAGGGGAGAGGCGAGAAGAGGTTTAGACCAGCCTTGAGGCCCTGCTGCAGGAACAGTGTAAAGATGCCACCACAAAGGAGCCAGCAAAGACAAAGAACCTCCTTCTCTCTTCATTGTCTTCAGACTCTGATTCAGATGAGGAAGCCCTGTGTAACAGGGCCCTGAGTTTGTACAGAGCAGAATCTACCATCAGCGAGACAGACTGCCCGCTGCAGTGGTGGTCTAGTCGAGCAGAGACCTACCCACAGCTGTCTGTCCTAGCCCGCAAGTATCTGATTAGTCCTGTCACTTCTGTCCCATGTGAAAGACTGTTCTCACTTGCAGGTCACATGGTAACAAAAAGAGAGCTGCCTTGAGCTCTGAAAATGTGAACAGGCTAGTTTGTCTAAGTAACTGGCTGAAAGAGACGGACAATAAATAAGCATGGAGGTATTGTGAGTCCAATGGGTTTGTTATTTTTTTCACTAAAATGTTCAGTGATCACACTGTTTTAGCCTAATGTACAAAATAATTTTGGCTAAGGTTACTCAGAGTTTACAGGTGAAGTTGGTCAAATTACCTTTTATGTTTCTGCCTTATTTTTTTAAGAAAAAAAACTTAACTTTGTGTTGAAATTTTTATTATTATTATTTAAAGACAATACCATTCTGAAAATGTACTTAAAGTACTTAAAATAGTACTTTATTTTTAAGTCTGCCCAATACTGCCAGGGATATTATTTTTGTTTCTGTTTTGAATTGAAATGCAGTTTAAATGCGTTTTTTTTTTTCAGAAATTAAAAGAGCTTGAGTTTACAATATTCATGTCCATGTCTATTATTTGATTCTGTCGCCCACTAAAACCATTTTAAATTAAAAAAAAATTGTGCTTTGGGGTAAATTTTCTTGAGCGATTAAATGCGATTAATCAAGATTAATTAATTACAAAGCCTCTAATTAATTAGATTAATTTTTTTAATCGAGTCCCACCCCTAATTTAAAGACAATACACTGTCATAGTTCTAGTGAATATAGGGTTGGAAGGTGAGTTTGTGGGTAAGCACTCAGTTGTTGGGAGAAAGAGAAGCCAGTGTCAGAGAAAAAGAAAGTGGAGGTAGTATTTTATGTCTGGAGTACGGTATGATATGTAGTCAGGGCACAAGACGTGTATTGCCCATAAAAACTAAAGGTGTTATTTACTTTGTGCCTCCATTTTAATGTTTTAATGTCTTTTTTATTTAAATGTGTTTTATTATGAACAAGTATTTATTTTTGTGAGATTTCTTTTAATGTACACAAAATAATAAAACCTTACTTTATATACTCTACGTCTATTTGGTATATTAGTTAAAAATCACTTTCTGTTAGCAGTTTATGCAATGTATTTTTAAATGTTATTTTTTTCTCAGCTGTAGGACATACTAGATAAACTGGCACTGATTTTTTAATTAGTGTTGTGTGCCAGTGAGAGCTGTCAAAAATGCATTACATTAAACTGGTAAGGGTAATGCCTAAGGCAGAGGGTGCATACCTGTGATTTTTTCCTGCTTGTTTCTATTCTTATTGCAGTGCTGGAGTGCTCATTGAATATGTTTGAATGTTTAAGAAACCACAAGTAAAGCACAAAAAATAAATGATGTGACAGATAACTGACAAAGCCAATAAAAAGGTTCACTTCAGCTGTCATTTTTAAGCAAACGTGAATGATCATTATAGATGAAGCAACAATAGGGGGTCAAGACACATTGCTAGATATACATTTGTGAATACAACTTTTATTACTTATACTGTACACAGTGAAGAAACCATAGTAAGGATTTAGTCACTGTGGTGCCTTTGCTCAATTAAATTAGAATTTTTTGTTTTGCATTTTTGTGGTGTAACTCTAAAACACATACTGTTGGCTCTTGAGTATGTTTAACATTCTTGTTGATTATATTCATCATAATTTATATTGCCACATTGATTTGGCAGCATTTGACTGTATCAGA
>JANRMT010062821.1:19567565-19584936 GCA_026402145.1 Polypterus bichir lapradei | reverse complement strand
TGCTTACTTTCTGTAAGCTGTTAAGGTCTTAACGACCATTCCACAGGCGCATGTTAATTAATTGATTATGGTTTATTGAACATGCATGGAAAACATTGTTTAAACAATTTACAATGAAGATCTGTAAAGTTATTTGGATTTTTAAAACATTATTGTTGAAATACACAGTCCTGAAAAAGGGACGTTTCTTTTTTTGCTGAGTATATATGTGTGTGTGTATGTATATATATATGTATTTGTGTGTATATATGTGTGTGTATGTATGTGTGTATGTATATGTATGTGTATATATGTAGATATATATATATGTATGTATATATGTGTGTGTGTATATATATGTGTATATGTATAGATATGTATTGTCACGCATGCGCGAGTAGGAGGCCGCGAACGGACCTGAAACCGCTTCGAAGGACGTTCGCCGGTAGGGAATGGCGGGGTACTAACCTTTCTGCTCTCTCTCCTAGGAAAAAAGACGCACCGCCATCATAACCTGACCGCAGTACGTTCACTTCCGCCCTTCCTCCGCCATCTTCCTTGACGTCAGGAATCCCGTCATCCCTCACGCCTCCTTCCCAGCATTCCTCCACTTCCGGCTCCTCCCATATAAAATGGCCGCCGACGCCTGTGAAGGCGGCGCGCATATGAACGATTTTTTGTTGTTTGTATATTTTGACCTGAAAAGAATTTTGCTTTACAGTATACGGGGCCGGAAACCCCAACCCTTTATGCTGTGTTTGTCCTTTTATTTTACAGTATATATATATGTTTATGTGTGTGTGTGTAAATATATATATATATTTATATATATATGACAGCAACACTCATCACTCACAACAGTGACAAAACAATTACATTGACAATCATGTTACGTTATTTTCAAAATGTTTCCTTTTCTTTTTCATTGCTTCTTTAACACACTAATTCTCCGCTGCGAAGCACGGGTATTTTGCTAGTATATATATATATATATATATATATATACAGTATATATATATATGACAGCAACACTCATCACTCACAACAGTGACAAAACAATTACATTAACAATCATGTTACGTTATTTTCAAAATGTTTCCTTTTCTTTTTCATTACTTCTTTAACACACTACTTCTCCGCTGCGAAGCGCGGGTATTTTGCTAGTATTGTCTAAAACAGAATAAACAGATGGTGGGCTGTGACTCACTTTTTCATGTCGACGGTGATATATGAACACATTGAACTTGAACTTTCGAGTGTCTTCACCATGCTTTTGTTGTTTTTACCACGGCATAAGCCAACAAATAGTACATTTCGCCAAGCCTCCACTTCACATTCGCTGAAATTTTTCTTTTTTCATGTACCTTTTCCATTGTTTTTTTTAACCAAACACTGAACAGAAGGTGATATTTATATTGACTTGTATGTTAAAATATGCAAAATTCTGGCAGGAGTCGGGGTGGGGCAATAGGTGTGTGCACTTTGTTACATTTCATGTTAATTTGGATTTATAAAGGGGAAGTGCATGGAACATGGCGTATGCACAGTTTAATGCATCTGAACTTTTTTTGTGTGCACACACATTTCCAGTTTGGTCCATACACCATGTTTTACTTATACATAAGGTCCTTGGTCATCAGATATAAACAACACATACTCTTTGTCAAAAGTGAACTTATCACTTATTTTTCACTGCTGTACTATGTCTGTCTAATATAAGCATGTTTGATAAGCCATTTTTAAAACCTTTGATGCACCCTAATATTTGTGATTACCACCTAAGATACTGATTTATTTAAAAAATGACAGCAATTGCATGCCTGGTTTAGCTAATCACATTAATCTAAAATAGGTGTGCTATTGGTCATATTTAACAAATACACAGAACGCCTGGAGCATGGATTCAGGAGATGTTTGGAGATCAGACCTGTGTTGTTCTAGCCATTTGTCAATGTATTAGTAAATCTGCTTTTTATATTGCCACTGTTTAATTTTATTTATTCAAATGTTAAGCAATATATTTGTTTCTACAAACAAAATAAAAAATACTGCCTATATACCTACCTTTAAGAATACTTTTTTCTGGGTAGCCTATGACTTTTGCATACTAGTCTGTGGGGATAGACTGTATACTTGAGGATGAGTGGCCCTGTCAACAGGATAATTTGCACATGGCACAGTGGTGGCACCAAAGCAGCAGCTTACCATTATATATAGTGAGGCAACAACAGGGCTCACTTGGAGATATAGCTTTTTTAAGGGAACTGATTACTAAGGAATATGGGGTCATCAGCGAGAACTCAAGCCTTAGATATGACAATCAGGCCAAAGGCTCAACTGTAAAAGAGTGGATCATTTATACTGGAAGAAATAGAGAGTTTGGCTGTGGACGAGATGAAAGAGTTTTGTGACACATAGTTAAAGGTAAGCGGGCAATTACAATACCTGATATTCAAAAGTTCAAAGCCCTGAGATGCTTTTAAGTTTTCCTAGTTTCATTTTGTTTATTTGCTACAATAATTTCAGTCTTTGTTCTCAATTTACAGTTGAGTTTACTTAGCTAATTTATCAGTTTCTGCATAACTTCACCTCTAGACATTATTTTAAATATGAGAACTGTTACAATAATACCTTTTTCTCATACATTGGTATAGACTGTAGGATTAACTCCCTATGTGCTAGAACTACTTTTAAATATACTCAGAGCCAAGATTTTTTTCCTTTTGTTTTTTTTTTTACATTTTTACAATAAGAAAGAAGAAGCTCAAATATAGGTTGCATAATTTTAAAGAGTGTTCTGCATTTTCCTACCTTCCGCTCCCACCAATCATCAATCCTGTATATACACATATGAAATATCGATATATACACAGTGTATAATATAATGTACAAGTAAGTATATACAGCATAATAATATAAACAGTCAACTCTGTATACTCAAAGTTCTGTTGCACTCTCTCATGGCCTGAAACAGAAATATCAGAAGTTTGAATGATCTTGGAATACAGTGTGTTAGCTTTGCCAGACAGAGTATGTAACTAATTGGCCCTGGTTTTGTAGAACGTTTGACAGCTAGTCAATGAAAAGATAAATTGCCTTCCACTAAGGACATAATATGCTCTATTATGTGCCAGTCCTTCACATGTTATATTTTTAGGGACAAAATATACTTATTGTTCAGTATGAACCAAAAAATGACATGAGCATAACAATAAAGAAATCTGTGTATATGCATTTCTATTAGAAAGAAACTTACATACAAATGTAAGTTGCTATTTTACAGTAAGATTTTGAAAATGTCAGTGGCACTAGTTTTACCTCTTACTGATTACTGCAATGCTAGAAATAATGTCTTGTAAGTTTCTAACAGGAATAAAGATAGACTCTTTTTGCTTTTACCATTTGCTTACTTCACAGCATCTCCACAATATATATAATCAGCTTTTTAATGCTGTTCTGTTTTCATATTGTCCAAGGTGTCATTTCTAAATTGTTTCTTAAAAATGCAGGTTTAAAATTGTGGTCTGAAAAAGAAAATGTAAGATAATTTACAAGTTGGAACTGCTGCTCTTCCTTTAAGAGAGCCCCCAAATTCTGGAATGAGCTAATATACAGTAGATCACAGAATTTAACTCAAGGCTGAAGAGCTATTATTTTAATACAGTTTACTCTTGTTAAGAGTTTTTGCTATGGCTTTTCATAATGCTCTCTGATTTTGCTTTTTAATTACTACTTGTTTTGATTCACCATTTTTAAGAGCCCCATTATCTTTCTGTTCTCTGCATCTGTGGTGGCACTTAGACTACCTGAGAGTGGGTGTTGTTACAAATGATGATCCTATTTTTAGACATTTTCTATTCAAATTAAAGTGTTGCTTGCCTGCAGAGTGATCCATTTAACATGCAGCTGACTTAAGACCGCTGAAATCTGAACATAAAGCCACCCTGTTTATGTGAATGTATGTGTCTATGTGTATCTTGGTATGTTTCACAATGTTTCTCTGCTTGTAACACTTTGTTCACTGTTTATGTTCTTTGTCTTTTAGTCATACTTAGACTTGTAATTACTGTGTAGAGTAACGTGCTTTTAAGTGGATGCACTCTTAATATAATGAAAAAATATCAATTTCTTTCCTTATGATTACCAAACATATTTTATCCATTACCTGGGAGGCATATCCTAGGATGGTAATATTTAGCACAAGGCAGGATCAAGCTCTAGACTGGACAACAGTTCATTTCTTGGTGTTTTCATGAGAAAATCTATACACAGTGTCAGATCAAGATCTTTTATTTGAGCCTCTGATTTACAAATAAAAAACAAGAAGAGCTTGCAAAGTGAGTGAAGACTGTGACTGAGCTGGCAACCAAACCTTAGTTCTTGGAGCTGAAGGCAGTGTTGAGCATTGTACCACCATGTTTGCCATAAAAACTAAAGTGAATATTTGACAATGCTTCAGCCTTATGATTGTCTTCTACATAAAGACATGAACTGAAGTGTATGAAAAGATGATGTCACCATTACGCTGGCATCAGGCACCATGTCAGCATGCTTTCCACATGTTGAGAAGGATCCAGCCTAGCTGTGAATTTCGCAGGTAGTTCCTGAAACATTCAGAAGAAACTGGAAATAAAAATTGTTTCTTCCTTACTAGTGGTGCTACTGGAAAAAATAATTATCCCATAAATTTTTCAGCAACAAATACATAACATACACAAATTATTTGCTTGATATTAGCATCCATTTTCTTACAATATATACATGCAGCTGTAAATAAGGATTTGCAAATGGCAAAGACAAGGTGAGGTGTTTTTTCATAATGATGCTGATTGTATAGACATTAGAAAATTAGAAGAGTAATGAAATAAAAAACGTTACGAAACAATCAAGAGATGAAAAGCGTTTTTAAGGAGGGAATAGAAAAATTACCAGGGAACAGACAAAAGTTAGAAAAATGGAAAATCAAAAACTGAACTTAGCCAAAAACGATAAAGCACAAAGATCAAGAAAGAAATTGACATACTTTCCTTATTTAAATCAACATGCAAGTATGTTTTTTCAAATTATCCATAAATTTGAACAAACTGAATTGCATACAACCATCTTAAATTAGCTGGATTAATTGATATATACCCCAGGACTTCTGTGTTACATGACTGGCAACAGACATAACAACCATAAATTGCACAGCTGCCATCATGAAATGGCTGTCTTAAATATAGCAATGACCAAAAAAGACCACAAAAACATGAGACTGATATGATGCCAAAATTTAATGTAAAAAGAAAGTGATAATTGGAAATAAGAATTGGAAATTAACAACACAGATTTAGAATAAAAGCAAACAAACAAAAAACAGATTCATAACACTAATTTGAATATTGATCAACAGAAAGGTGCCTCTCATGTAGATGAGCACAGAAGTATTCTTTTCAAAAAAGGTGCAACAGTTTAATGGTGTGTGTCAGTCTTCCTTAAAATGTCAGTTCAGACTTTGCTTTGCCAGGCATCTTCGTTACCCCTGATAGAAAACTTACATGTCACTAGCACTGAGATGCCCAGTTTTAAAACTATGCCAACATTTTGTTTCATTTACAGCATTTGAAAATGCTCACATTTGTATTACTATGATGGCTTGTACTGTACAAACATATTAGAAAAATTAGTTTATTGTATTTTTCTCTTTTTTTCATTGAAAGTTCAATACAGTTGTTTTGGGAAACAATTAGATTATAATGGGACAAGATACTCAATCGTGCTATTTATCAGGTAAGGCATGTCAGTTAAATAAAATTAAAAAATAGTGTATCGGAACATAATACATCTGTCTGATGTCCAATGATGCATGAAGAATTACACATGTCTGTAATGTAGACAGTCCCATCATGTTCTTAGAAGTGATATGAAAAAGAATTGCTGAGTATTGCCAGTGGGGCAACAGGCTATGCTTTTGGTGGGGGTTAAAGCTGTTTGCTGTTCCACTACAGCATTCCAATTTAATTTGACATAATTCCAACCATTTGCTAGATAAAAATCTCTTTTTCACAACTCTGCCTGCTGGCTGTGGCAATACTGCAAGAGACCTAAATGACATGATCTGTCAAAGGTACCTGCAAATTGTACAAAAATATATGTTTCAATCTGAGTCTTTTGAAGAGGAATGTATATATAGCAATATATCATTTTATAACAATGACTATCTATCTGTTACTCTTTATTTTATTTAGTACTTTTCAAGCTTGAGAAGGTAACAAGTTAAATTCAAGGTCAAAAATTGGAAATTGGTAAATGAGGATGGACTGTGTATCATTTTATTATAATTACTAGGGCTCTTAAAGTTAACATGTTAACGCATGTGATTCATTTTCAAAGGTAGATGCTTTTTTTTTATGTCATTAATCAAAACCACTTGCTGGGTAAGTCCATGGTTTTCAAACAAGGGGCTGTGGCGATAGGCAAGGTTAACATTATTTAAAAAAAATCAAGTCCAATTTTAAAGATCGTCTACCTTTTAAATAAAGATATAGGTAACTGAAAATGTTCTTTGGTTGTTACATAAAAGTAGTCATGTATAAATGTATCAATACTCGAAAGCAGTGGTCCTCAAGCACAAACAGCTGTCAGGTCATGCGAGGGAGCAATAAAATAAGAGAAAACAAACGGACTTAAATGGACCATTGGTTACACAGCAGCCGTGACACTCCACTCCTATCTTTCGAAAATGCATTGGCTCTGAGAGAACAGCTGCCTGTCTCATGAACATCTCGCACCAAGGCCAATGGGTTTCTGTGTAACGGACCATCTCAGGTGAATGCCCTCTTATTCAGTCCTCTAACTCACATGCCACACAGTGTCTCCGTCTCTCTCTCTCTCTCAGGTTTGGAAGAAGCATCCCAATTTTGTATTCAGCTATAGTCAATTAAGTAAAAGTTTATTATTACATATATGATTACATAATGTGTGAGACAAAATCTCAGTAAACAATCTGTAATTAGTGAAATATTAGGTGACAAAACTACGTTGCTTATTCCATATAAGAGACAGTTTTCTTTGTTTGTGTCGAAATCTATGTGTCCAGAGGTAGACAACAAAAACCCAGATGTCTATAAGTGCTAATAAATATTACTTTAGAAAAAGACAGCCTTATGCTAGGCAGAGAACTGGTAGAGACAGGAGAATAAGAGATGTGATAGAATATAGAAAGATACTCAATATATATTTAGATATTATCATCACAAAATGCTACATATCTGTTTTAACCAAATCTGTGATAAAATGCAATAAAGAATACGTACAATTATACTGTTTACAAGTTTATTAACACTAGAATTCCCACAGCCTATGAAAAAACTCATAATCCCGGCCCACCTTAAATGTGTTAAATCCCCAAATATATTCACAATCAGAGGTGTATGAGTCTCCCTTTAGTATATAAATGATTCTTATTAGCACATGCACTCAATATTGAGAAACTGCTCTGAAAAAACTTTCAGCATAGTAAATAAGTTCAGAATCTCCTTTATTGATTGTTTTTTTACTTAATTAACAGTGTAGGAGATGAAAATGAATTTTAACTTGCCCATCCAGAAAGTCTTAATAATGTAAGAAGGGAGGAGAGATTTAACCTCATTAATCAATTATCAGTCTTGCCATCTGCAATGCCAGTAATCAAATAATTTGGTAAGGCTCCTACTGTATTTACCTTACCTTTCTCTATTTATTATTTATATTTAAGACATGATGCAGACAGACTAAACAGACAAACAAATAACAGAATGGCGGCTGCTTACTTGCTACTTAGAGTTCCAGTTAATCTTCACACAGATAAACAGTGCAAGGTGTTACGATACCAAGTCTTTAAAGGTGATGTCTGATTTTGTGTGGAGTTACTGCTCCGGGTTCAAGGGGAGGATTCTTCTTGCATTGGAGTGCACTCTCTCTCTTTGCTGTGTGATCCTTTGTTTGTGGTGACATGTGATAATGCTTTCTCATCTTGCTTTCTGTTGTTAGGCCCTTTGCTGTATCGTCTGAAACTTCATAGGGAAAAACATTACTCTTTCTGGCACAAGAGTTTAGATGCTGAAATTCCCATCTTGCAATAATGGCTAATTCTTAGAGACTAGTTCTTTCCAGACTACTGGCATACAGCTTTTTGCTAGGCAGAGTGGATCTCAGCTCTCTGGTCCAGAAAGAGAATATATTGTCAGTTTCAGCTCCCCAAATAGAGAGAGAGCTTAACTCCTCTGTAGCTGTCGCAAAATATGTGTGTGTATATATGTAAATTTTGTGTTTGAATTTGTAAAATATGTTTTGTAAATTATATTGTATATCATATAGTTGTGGTGCAGTCTTATTGTTGATAATAATTGCTTTTCTACTTGTAATTTTATTTATATTATAATCAATGTATTTGTACATAAGTTTGCAAGTTGGTCTGAAAGGAAGAGCGCTGTGGTCACATGATAAGGTCGGAGGTGGAGCGGAAATGCACATAGGGACACACTTAATGGACGCTGAGCTGTTTATTTTACTAAGATAAAAGAAGTGAAGTATCAGAGAGACAGTGATAAAGACTCCTGAATTTCTGGTCAGAAGGCGCTCATGGTATGTTTAATTTGTTATCCTGACACCTGCACAATTCATTAATTGTTTAATTTACTAGTTTTATTGTATTTTAGTTTTTCACGGTGTTTGAGAGCTGTAAAGGAGAAAGAGAGAGAGAGCAAATAAATACTCTTTAAACATCAGTCGGAGCGTGGTCTCCTTTGCACCAGGAGAAAACCTTCGGGGGCAGCTAAAGTGAAAAACGTTGCTGTTTATTGGAGTGAGTCAGCAAAGAGTTTCGCTAGCGTTTCAGTGAAGGTTGGAAGGGCACGTGTTTCGATACTCCATTACCACGTTCCATGGGAGGATCTGCCTACAAATCCCAGCATTCGTTGCACGCGACGTCAGGAGCTTCAACGCCTGATTCAGCGCGAAGCAGGTTTGGCACGGAATAAGAAGACGGTTTTGAAGTGAAGTGCAGCAACAAAAAGGGAATCGTTCAAATAGCTTTGGACTATTCTGTTTACATTAAGTCATAACACTGTTGGGAGGTCAGGTTAGGCATCTTTAAATTTGGAAATATAGTCGTATTCTTAATTGTTGATATTAACTTTTCTTGTTATTCATATTTGGAAAGTTTTAATTACATATTGTGTCTAATATGCTATTTTGTTTTGTAAGTTGAACAGAAATGTGTGTATTGTTTGATAATTGATTATATATATTTTCATGAGAATTCTATAATTCATATTTGATTGTTTAATATTTAATGCAGTGCTTATAAGTTTGTTAGTGAAAATGGAACAAGGTACAGTAGGAAATCATTTACTAGAACAAGTAATTGAGGCTTTAGAAAATGAGAAGGCACAATTAGAGAAGAAATTAGAAATTGAACTTGAAAACTCAGAAAGACGAATGGTTGAAAAACACATAGCTGAAATTTATGCAGATCTTGAAATACACAGAGTAGGGCTGCAGGAGCAACCATCTCATGTTGAGCAGCAGGTTAGGAGCTCAGAAAGAGCTAGATGCCGAACAGAAAAAATGCTGGAGTTCAAAGAAAATGAGATAGCTAAGAAGGAAAGAAAATTTATGCTCATGTATGTAAATTTCAAAGCAGAGGTTCAGCTTATCAGGTCTAAACTCAAGGAAGAATTGTCCAAAGCTGAGTTAAGTGAAATGATATTGGATTTGGAGAAATATGAGTTAGATCTAAAAAGGGAATATGAGGGTTTACGTGCACTAGCTACCCCATCTCAAGATATAAGAAGAAAAATGGATAGCAGCATCTCAGTAATTAGTGAAATAATGGTAGTTCTGAAAAGGCGCAAAAAGGAAGCAGGTACCAAAATGTTTGATGCAGTTGCTGAGAAAGAAACTGTCCTCCAGTTACTCCAAAGAGAAGAAGCCAGGTCGATTTATGGTTCAACTGTATCAAGAGCTGGACGTAGTAGTCAGCAAGGAAGTCACGTGTCAACAAAAAGGGCAGAGACTGCAGCACGCTTGGCAGCAAAACAGGCTAAGATTAACAGAGAAAGGGAAATTTCTATTCAGAGAAAGGAGGTCCTAGCCCAACAAGAGAGATTAAAAATGCTGGAAAATCAAAGGGATCTTGAAGTCATAGAGGCAGAATACAGTGTTTATGCTGAAGAGGAATTAAAGTTGAGTGCCAAAATAGGAGATATTAAAATAATAACCACACTACCTCCAAGTCAGTCTCCAATGCAGCATGAAAGCATTCCTCCTGCCCAAGTTCCTCAAAGCATTCCAGTTCCTGAAGGTAAAACGGAATCAGCATCAAAGGAAGCCTTGCTAGTTCAGGCATTAAGAGAATCCCTGGCAGTGACTAAACTTCCGGCACCAGAGCCATTTGTG
The DNA here is from genome assembly GCA_026402145.1 of Polypterus bichir lapradei. Lineage (NCBI taxonomy): Eukaryota > Metazoa > Chordata > Cladistia > Polypteriformes > Polypteridae > Polypterus > Polypterus bichir. The sequence continues at coordinate 19,574,538 of JANRMT010062821.1, read as the reverse complement.
TTTACAGGGGACCCACTCAAATTTATTGAATGGAGCACCTGATTCAAGGCCTTAATTGAAACAAACTGCACAAACCCAGCACATAGGTTGTTCTATTTGAAAAGATACATAAATGGAGAAGCACTGAGCATAGTAGAAGGAATGTTTTATAGAAGTGATGGGGAAGCATACACGCAAGCTTGGGTTCCATTAAACAAACGCTATGGTCACCCCTTTGTAGTCCAAAGAGCATTCAGAGCCGATTTGAGTTCCTGGCCAAAGACTGGACCAAGAGAATCTCTTAAATTGAGAGAGTTTAGTGATTTCCTCATCTCATGCAAGAATGCAATGCTGCATATACAAGGGCTTAAAGATTTTGGATGATTGTGAAGAGAATCAGAAATTATTGCAGAAGCTACCTGATTGGCTAACAGCCCAGTGGATTCGATATGTTACTAAAGCACTGAGTGATAACAAATCATATCCAAGCTTCCAGGAATTTTCAGACTTTGTGGAAGAGGAAGCGCGCATTGCATGCAACCCAATTTCCTCACTTTATGCACTGAAACATACGGAGGAAAAACCTGTAAAGGAACAAAGGCATCTTAAGGCAAGCACCTTAATGATTTCAACAAAGACATCTCAGGATCCAAAATCCACTTTAAGAGACTCAGATGGATCCGAGGGTAACAAAGATTCCAAAACTAGCTCTTCCGCCACTCAAAACTTGAGGCAAGTAGAATGTGTCTGTTGTAAACAAAACCACTTTATATATAAATGTAAAAAATTTGCAACAATGTCTTTGGAGGAAAAGAAAAAAATTATTGTCGACAATAACATGTGTTTTGGCTGCCTTAGGGTTGGTCATATTTCCAAAAATTGTAGAAAGAGAAATGTCTGCAAACGTAACCACCCCACACCGCTTCATGAAGAACTTCTTCAAGAAAAGGGGACAGACTTACGACAGTTTGAAGAGAATTCATCTACTGCTTTGTGCAGCGTGAATGTAGCCAACAGCGAGCGCACTTCAATGATTGTTCCAGTGTGGCTTTCTTGTGCAGCAAAGAACAGTCCAGAAATCTTAGTATATGCATTACTGGACACACAGAGCAATAATATGTTTATTGACCAGGATGTTTATGAGAAAATTCAAGCAGATACAGAACCTGTTAGATTAAAGCTGTCAACAATGACTGACAAAGGTTCAATAGTTAATTGTCAAAGAGCAGTTAGACTAAGAGTGAAAGGGTACTTTTCACAAAAGTACATTGTACTACCACCTGTATATACACGAGAGTACATCCCACTAAAATGAAGTAGCATCCCTACTCGTGAAACAGTGAAAGGTTTGACCCATCTTCTTGGTGTGGCAGAAAAAAGGCCAAATCTGTTGAACTGTCCTGCAGGTCTTTTAATTGGCTATGACTGTGCGAGAGCCCTGAAACCGAAACAAGTGATATCGGGGGGGATTATGAGCCATATGCAGTCGAGACTGAACTAGGCTGGAGTATAGTAGGAACCATAACACCTTGTATAAACCCAAGGAAGGTGAAAGGATTTTGTCACCGCATCTCTGTAAAGGAATTACCGTTTGTTATACCTGCCACTGTAATTAAGGCTCTAGAAACTGATTTCTTGGACACAGAGCCCAGAGGACACAAAATATCTCAAGAAGATATCCAATTTCTAAACCTCTTGAATGATAAAATTCACCAAAATGAAGAAGGACATCTTGAAATGCCTCTACCCTTCAAAGACCGTCCTCTGCTGCCTAAAAATAAGCAGCTGGCTGAAATACGTTTGAGGCATTTAAAAGGAAAACTGGAGAAAAGTCCCAAGTACAAAGAGGATTATGTGAAATTCACGAATGGTGTCTTGAAAGTTGGTGATGCAGAAGAAGTAACTGCCACACCAAAGGAGGGTAACACATGGTACATTCCACACCATGGGGTGTATCATCTTAGAAAGCCAGAGAAAATTAGAGTTGTATTTGTCTGCTCTGCAAAATTTGAAGGTAACTCTCTAAATGACCACCTTCTTACAGGACCTGACTTAACTAATGCCTTGACTGGAGTTCTTTGTAGATTTCGGCAGCACCGAATTGCAATTATTTGTGACATGCAAAATATGTTCCACCATTTCCATGTCAACGTAGAAGATCGGGATTTTCTGAGGTTCTTGTGGTGGGAAAATGGGAACACACAAGTGAAACTCAAGGAATATCGAATGAGAGTGCATATTTTTGGGGCAGCATCATCTCCAGGATGTGCTAACTATGGCATGAAGTACCTTGTCAATAAGTATGAAAAGGCCTACCCATTGGCAGCAAGTTTCATCCGAAAAAATTTCTATGTTGATGATGGACTTGTCAGCATTGACTCTGTTCAGAAGGCCAAGCAGCTGATTAAGGAAGCACAGGGGGTATGTGCTAAAGGAAAATTACGTTTACACAAATTTGTGTCCAATAACAGAGATGTTTTGAATGCAGTTCCAAAGAATGAATGTGCCAGTTCAGTGAAAAATGTAGACCTGAATTATAATGAGCTTCCAGTGCAAAGTGTACTTGGAGTAAAGTGGAATGCTGAAGCTGATGCATTTACATTCAATGTCATTGTCGATGAAAGGGCAGCCACACGGCGAGGAATACTATCAATGGTTGCAAGTGTGTATGATCCATTAGGGTTTCTTTCTCCCTATATCTTGACTGGGAAAAGAATACTTCAAGAGATGTGCAAACGGGGTGTAGGATGGGATGAACCTCTTTCCCCTGAACTAAGGCCAAAGTGGGAGGAGTGGCTTCATGATTTGAAAAACCTTCAAGAAATATGCATAAAAAGATGTCTCTTTCCTGAGAACCTTGGCATAATCCAAAAAATTGAGTTACATCACTTTTCAGACGCTAGCAATAATGGTTATGGTCAGTGTTTATATATTAGGATTGTGACTGACAAACAAGTTCACTGTGCTCTGATCATGGGTAAGGCCAGAATGGCACCCATAAAGGTTGTTACCATACCTCGCCTTGAACAGACTGCAGCTACAGTTTCTGCTGCAGTGAGTAGCATCCTTAGAGAGGAGCTAGAATTGAAGATAGATCAGGAATTCTTCTGGACAGATTCGCAGGTAGTGCTTGGATATATCAAAAATGAAGCTCAGCGCTTCCATGTTTTTGTAGCTAATCGTGTTCAGAAAATAAGAGATAAAACAGATCCAAGTCAATGGTTCTATGTTGAAACAAGTCAAAATCCAGCAGATCAAGCCTCTAGGGGTGTTAAGGTGGCAGACTTGATTGCTTCGCATTGGTTCACAGGACCTAAATTCTTATGGGAACGGGAGATTGTAACAAGCCTAGGATCCCCAGAGCTACTTATAGGTGACCCAGAGGTAAGGGTCTTGAAGTCTGATGTTTCTGAAAGAGGAAGTTTTCTTGAAAGGTTCTCAAGATTCTCAGATTGGAATGCAGCTCTTAATGTTGTTGCTAGAATTCTAAGGCTGGCAAAAAAAAACCAAACAGGACCCATTAGTGTAGAAGAATAAAGAATAGCTGCCTTTGTACTCATAAAGCAACACAAAAGGAAGCCTTTGAAGCGGAGCCTCTTCCACCTTTTGGCAAGTTTGTCAGAGAAGATTTGTATGCCGAGAAAAGGTGGCGTAAAGTGCAATACTTGTCAGAACAGTTCTGGAGCAGATGGCGCAAGGAATACCTGACCAACCTAAGCCTTAGACAACAGTGGCATACACCCAAAAGAAACGTACAAGATGGGGATGTAGTAATTGTCTCCCAGAAATGAGTGGAAACTTGCCAGAGTCATAGAAACAAGTGAAGATGATGATGGCTTAGTACAAAAGGTTAAAATTCAAATAGGACAAAGGGATTTAGGAAAGAAGGGTGAACGTCTGATACAACCATCCTTTCTAGAACGACCAGTTCACAAATTAGTTGTATTAGTAGAGAGTGATTCCTAAATTACTATGCAGCTAATACTAAAATGGATGTCTTAGAGATGTAAATCATGGTATTGTTCGTAAGTTTGAGTCTAAGGTAACATACAAGATGTAAGATTGATTTTTGACTTAAAGGGGGTAAAAGGAAAATTGCATGATTTATTAAATTCTGTTTGAATATGGTTAACATAAATCTTTGTAATTTTGGTGGCAGTGTAGCTGTCGCAAAATATGTGTGTGTATATATGTAAATTTAGTGTTTGAATTTGTAAAATATGTTTTGTAAATTATATTGTATGTCATATAGTTGTGGTGCAGTCTTATTGTTGATAATAATTGCTTTTCTAATTGTAATTTTATTTATATTATAATCAATGTATTTGTACATAAGTTTGCAAGTTGGTCTGAACGGAAGAGCGCAGTGGTCACATGATAAGGTCGGAGGTGGAGCGGAAATGCACATAGGGACACGCTTAATGGACGCTGAGCTGTTTATTTTACTAAGATAAAAGAAGTGAAGTATCAGAGAGACAGTGATAAAGACTCCTGAATTTCTGGTCTGAAGGCGCACATGGTATGTTTAATTTGTTATCCTGACACCTGCACAATTCATTATTTGTTTAATTTACTAGTTTTATTGTATTTTAGTTTTTGAGAGCTGTAAAGGAGAAAGAGAGAGAGAGCAAATAAATACTCTTTAAACATCAGTCGGAACGTGGTCTCATCTGTACCAGGAGAAAACCTTCGGCAGCAGCTACATCCTCTGTTTTTTTAGTTTAAGAGAGCAGGTTTCAGAGATTGGCGATTGTGCCTAGGAATGACCTTCGGGCAGAGTGCCAAGGGAATCCCAGGAGAATCTGTGTTTCCTGAGAAATGCTCCAATGAGATGAGTGTAACTAGCTTATGAAGAAAAGTGGATAGGATTAAAGTCACTTCCAGTTATAAAATCAGGGCCTGCTCATAGGCAAGTTATTCTGTACTTCCCAGTTGTCATTCCCTGTATTACAGATCAATGTTCTTTCTTGAGTACATTTCACGTCTTCCTGCTCAATAAGGTTGCAAAGGTGCCTATGGAAAGATGTCTTTTCAACTGTAATTTACATCTTTGTTATTTGAAGTACAGGCAGATCCTGGTACAAGTTCGATTTCAGTCATTTAGTTTGAAACATACAGTAAGTAGGGGAAGGTGCAGGTGTCTGCTAAATCTGCTGCCTCAATAGGCCTGGGGCCTCATGCATAAACAATGCGTATGCACAGAAATGTTGCGTAAGAACGTTTCCACATTCAAATCGCGATGTATAAAACCTACACTTGGCGTAAAGCCACGCACATTTCCACGGTACCTGTCGTACGCAAGTTCTCTGCTCGGTTTTGCAAACTGCGTCAAAGCAGTGCTACTGTTCCTGTGTGGTTACTCTTTATTTTCCTGACACAGCTTTATAAATACACTGAAACTAACCGCATATTGTTTATTAGTGTAATGCATCTGATTGTAATTAACTTGTAACAATATAATGGTCCAGGGAATAGCCATAGTATTCCAAATACCATAACTGCTTTACCGTTGTTACTCTCATGGCACCTTTTTTTCTTCTTTCAGCTGCTCCCGTTAGGTGTTGCCACAGCGGGTCATCTTTTTCCATATTACTCTCACTGCACCATTCGGAGTATTTATATCACTGTATCTGAGTGGGGAATCATAACAGCAGCTGATCGGAAAGAGAATTATCGGTATACAGCATCAAGAACATGCTGCCTCAGCCATGGCAAAACGCTTCAGAGACTTTCCTGTACGGACCTCGCGGTTCAGAAAGAGTTTCATCCCAAGAACTTTAAACAATCAATCAGTCCATCAAGTGCTCCTTGTAGAACTGTTTGTACTTATAAGTGCAATCACCTCACTGTAAACTACTTTTCACGCTGATTAGGATTTTTGGAGCGGAAGAACGCGGAAGTGAGCGAACGCACAGATTTATGCACCTGGATTTTTCTGTGCGTAAGCACATTTTGGCTTTTGTGCTTACGTCATGTTATAGTGCAAATTCTACGCACGGCGTTATGCATGAGGATCCTGGTGTGTAACTAAAGCCTAGCAATATGGGCAATGCCCACTATGTCCTAAAGCTGCAACAGAAAAATAAATTATTGGCACATTATAAGCCAGCAACAACCAATTTAATAAAATTTCACTGTTAAACATATGAATATAGGGTCAGAATATAGGGTCAGAGCGTGAATGTGACTGAGAGAATAAAACTGAACAAAAGCTAACTTTTACAAGTACCATAAATTTATACCCGATCTGACGCTGTTCGTTGTCAAATAATATTGCATTAGTGCTGATGTTTTCTGATTGGTACTATTCAGGTCATAAAATTATTTCTTCAAATTGTCACATATATTTGTCTGTTTCTTTTCTTGCCTGGTGCTGCATTGACATCACGGACCTGAAGGTGTGAGCTTATTCAGTGCATGCAGGAGCACACGGGTGGCCAGTTGCTGTGTGCTAAACCATGCTTGACCTGGTGGCGATCAATACATATGTACTGTACAAGGCATGCACGGATCCACTGAAAAAAGAAGTGTTTTTTGCTCCCCTTGCAGAGGAATTTCGTTGTCGCTTCTTACAAGAAAAGGTTGATAGAAAAAGAAAAAGGAAAGCAAACTCAGTCAGTATCAGGTGCCCCTTCAATGTAATAGGAACCACAGCATAGAGAGAAGTGTGCGCATTGCAACAGGTACACATGTCGTAAATGTAGGAAGGACAGTCCTTGTGTGCGTGGGAACTGTTAATATTTGAATCTAATGATCGCATATAGCATGGAACTGACCTCTCTGTACTATTTTTTCCTCTGCATATCCAGGAGTACAAAAGAAACACCACCATGCACCAAAATGTGGAGACTGGGCAAGATCAGAAAAGATAAAAAACACGGTCACTGATTATAACTGCAACAAGGTATGTGAATGAATATCAATAATATGAATAATGTTGTATCAATGCCACAATGTTTTTCGAAATGTACTATACAGGTCATAAAATGAATTA
>JANRMT010062821.1:19543451-19567555 GCA_026402145.1 Polypterus bichir lapradei | reverse complement strand
GGGGGGAGGCAATTAGGCGTTCTAAAATGTAACTTATTTGCTGTCTTAAAGACTGGTTACTAACCACTAGTATTTTGTGATTTATTTTTTTCTGTATTCAGTGGCAGTGCTGTTTACCACTGCACACTGGCCTGCACCTTATGTTGGATGCTGGGTAGATGAAGAAGACTCTGTAAGAGTATCCTATTAACACTAAAATCCATGAAGCCTACGAAAACAGCTTGTATTCCCAGCCCACCTTAAATCCCTTTGCATCTCTCTATCAGCATCTTTTGTTTTGTTTTGTGGGTGCTGTGGCTGATACCTGCTCAGAACTATTTGTTGTACCGGCAATCAAAGATACAATGTCCCATGACCGCTATCTGACTGGACAAAGGCAGCACCGTAACAACAGACAGCTGTTTTCTCTAAACAATTACTTCATTGTATTTGGGTTTCACAGAAGTGTTAGATTCAGTTTAAGGAAGGGTGTCATTTTCAGACTGTAAAGTCTGACTTAAAATCTTCAATTAGCAAGGGTGATAAAAATATCTGGAGAGACATGATTTTGAGTAGTAGTCTGCTTAATCTAAATCCAAGTGATGAATGGTTTTAAGGTCCTTGATCCCAGTCATTCAGAGAAATCTAATTGGTCCGTATAGTGATGTGACAAAAGAAGAAGTATGAACACAGAGGAGTCGGTGTCGGATTTTGTAGCCGAACTGCGAAGGGCATCTGAGTTTTGTGAGTTTGGTGGCAATCTGGAGGACATGATACGAGATAGACTGGTATGCGGCATAAACGATGATCGAATGCAACGTCGGTTACTTGCAGAAACGGAACTTTCTTTGAAAAAGGCCATGGAAATTGCACTGGCTATGGAAGCGGCAGACAAAGATGTTGTGGCGTTACAACAGCAGCTGCAGATTGTAAGTACGGGGGACATTAAAGTGCATAAACTCCATACCTCTCAGACCAAGGAGAAGGACAGTGTTTCCTGTTTTCGTTGCGGGGGCAAGCACAATAGTGTTCAGTGCCGTTTCATAACTTCAGTATGCAGTTGGTGTCACAAGAGGGGGCACTTAGCGAGGAAATGTTTAAGCAGAGCGCAACACGATGACAAACTAGAAAATAAGTTGACCAGAAAGGATAATACAGCTAATTTTCTGGATGATGAAAAGAAGGGAAGTGAGGATGAAAAGGAATTCACACTGTATCAACTAACAAACAACAAAGTTCCACCATATAAAGTCACACTAGAAATAAATGGGCAAAACATTGAAATGGAAACTGACACAGGTGCATCGGTCACCATACTGAGTGAAGAGGCTGGCAGACGACTGGGAGCTGTCGAACTGCAGGAAGCTGATGTGTCATTACGGACATATACTGGAGATTTGGTTCCTGTGTTAGGCATACTACGGGCTCAAGTCAAATTCAAAGAACAGCAGAAGGAATTGCCACTGTTGATTGTGAGAGGTAATGGGGCAAATCTTATGGGCTGAGACTGGTTGAGAGAGATTAAGCTCAACTGGGGTGAAATATACAGAGTATATACTGCCCCTGAGACTTTGGAGTCAGTGTTGGAAAGACACAGAATGGTATTCAAGGAGGGACTAGGAACACTGGTGGGGACAGAGGCAAAGATTTATGTGGATGGGGAGGTTCAGCCTAGATTCTTCAAAGCCCGTCCATTGCCGTACAGTTTGAAAAACAACGTGGAAAAAGAATTACAGAGACTTCAGAGTGAGGGTATTATAGAACCTGTATGTTTTTCAGAGTGGGCGGCGCCAATAGTACCTGTAGTAAAGGCTGATAGAACAATTCGCATCTGTGGAGATTACAAGCTCACTGTGAACCAAGTTTCCAGACTGGATAATTATCCAATTCCCAAAACAGTGGACTTATTGGCAGAGTTAGGAGGTGGTCAGAAGCTTACGAAATTAGACCTCTCCCAAGCCTATCAACAATTAGTGTTAGAACCAGGGTCCCGCAAGTACACAACAATTAATACACATAAAGGATTGTTTCAGTATACGCGACTCCCATATGGAGTGTCATCCAGTCTTGGGATATTTCAGCGTACTATAGAAAATATTCTACAAGGCATCCCTCAGGTAGTAGTACGAATTGATGATATTTTGATTACGGGAAAGGACAATAAATGTCATCTTGAACACCTTGATGAAGTACTGGCAAAGTTAGCTTCAGCAGGACTAAGAGTACGTAAAGACAAATGTTTTTTCATGGCACCTGAAGTTGTTTACCTGGGATATAAAGTTGATCGCCACGGCATACACCCTGTACCAGATAAAGTAGCAGCCATTAAGAAAGCACCACAACCTAGTAATCAGACACAGCTTAAAGCATTTTTGGGGTTACTTAATTATTACCATAGATTTATACCAAATATGGCTACCACCTTGGAACCCTTACATCGACTGTTGCACAAGGAAACTCAATGGTGTTGGACAGCTATGGAAGAGAGGGCTTTTCAGAAAGCCAAAGAAGCATTACAGTCTGATCAGTTATTAGTTCATTTTGAGGAGGGGAGGGAATTGTATCTGGCTTGTGACGCTTCACCTTATGGGGTGGGAGCAGTCCTCTCCCACAGGTGGGAAGATGGAACAGAAAGACCCATCGGTTATATGTCTCGTACACTGACTAAAGCTGAGAGGGGTTATTCACAACTTGAAAAAGAAGCATTAGCCATAATCTTTGGCCTGAATAAGTTCCATCAGTACCTTTGTGGCAAATCATTTGTAATTGTGACAGATCACAAGCCCTTGATAGGACTGTTTGGGGAACAGAAGGGGGTCCCACAGTTAGCAGCAGCACGCATTCAGCGCTGGGCATTGACTCTAGCTTCTTATGAATATACTTTAATGTATAAAGAAGGAATATAACATGCTAATGCTGATGCTTTGAGTCGCCTTCCACAAGGTGGAGAGAGTGAAGAAACCCCACAAACTGAGGAAGTCATCAGGCTGTTGGAGCATATGGACAGCACTCCAGTTTGTGCGTACCAGATTAAGACTTGGACACAACGAGACCCGATATTGTCAGTGGTTTATCAGTGGGTGCTCAAAGGGAACTGGCCAAATAAACCTGTTGAGCTAACTTGGCAACCGTATATTCACAGGAAAGCAGAGCTGAGTGTGGTGGATGGCTGCATACTGTGGGGGAGCCGAGTTGTAATACCTCCACAGGGTAGAAAGACATTAATAAAAGAACTACATGAAGCATACCCAGGCATTAATCGTATGAAAGCTCTGGCACGCAGTTACCTTTGGTGGCCAAATATGGATAAAGAAATAGAGCTTGCAATCCGTGAATGTGTCAGTTGTCAAGAAAATCAGGCTTCTCCTGCAGGGGCCCCACTTCATCCTTGGGAGTGGCCTGAACAACCATGGGCTTGTCTTCATATGGATTTTTGTGGACCAGTGATGGGTAAGATGCTGTTGATTTGTGTAGATGCACATTCAAAATGGATAGAGGCCCACCCAATGCAATCCATCACATCGTTGGCCACTATGGAAAAGTTACGAAACATTTTTGCCACGCATGGCTTACCAAAAGTTGTAGTAACGGACAATGGAAGCAGTTTTGTTAGTGCTGAAATGAACTATTTTTTTTTAAATGAATGGCATTAGACATGTAACATTAGCCCCTTATCACCCAGCATCAAATGGTCTAGCCGAAAGAGCAGTCCAGACAGTTAAAGAAGGCCTGCGGAAGTTAACAAGTGGGACACTTGAAACTCTTGTTACGCTATAGGACAACACCACAGACAACCACAGGCATATCCCCTGGTGAGTTATTAATGAGGCGACAACTACAGACACATTTGGACTTAGTCCGAGACTGGGGGAAAGAGTGGCAGAGAAGCAAGTGAAAATGAAGAGTCACCATGACAGTCTTGCAAAGGAGAGGACATTCTCAGTGGGACAGCCTGTCTGTATTCGTAATTTCCAGTCATCAGGGAAATGTTGGATGCGTGGGGCTGTGGTCAATCAGACTGGTCCTATTTCTTGGAGGGTGGAGACAGAGAATGGGCAGGTGGTGAAACGACACCAAGACCACATCCGTCCCAGTTATGACCAACCTGGGTCACTACAGGCAATGCAACAAGATGACTTCTTGGTGCCGATGGCAGGGGATCATCAGAGAATAGGTAGAAGACAGCTCAGTAATTAAACCCCTTACTATGCCAGAACCTGAAGATGTGTCCAGTGGCCCACAGTTGGAGGACACAGACAGGGCAGAGACAGCTCCACCATTCCAAAGATATCCTGTTCGACTAAGGAAAACACCATCTTTTTTAAAAGATTACTTTTGAACATGAACAGGATTATTTTAGTTCTACAGGAGGTTAGCAAAGCCAATATACTAGATAGAACACCAGAAGTGGATAAATGATGATTATTCATATTATTATTATGGATATTGTTCTTGTTCATTGGTATTATTATGTTTGTTTGTTTTTTTCTCAATTCAGTATTGTTGAGAGGTTAGAATTAATTTAAGGGGGGAGGTGTTGTATTATTAATCAGGCCGTTAATTAGGCAGACCGGACAGCAAGGGACCTTGTGTTTTAGGTTTTGCAGAAGGACTCAACGCTGTTAAGTCAACTCAGAAGTTGTAAGAGTGACTTGACGTGACACCTGTCATTTCCAACAAGTTTAAAATAATAAATTCACAATTGAAAAAGTATTCCGACTGGTTATTGGAATATTACAAGGGTATCTTGAAAGAAGTTATGGAAAGCATTCAGCAACTCAGCAAAGGTAAGAGAAATATTTAAATCAACTAGGAATAGTGATGAGATGTCAAATTTTGGGCGTTCCTAAGCCTACTGAAAATGTTTAATTGGAGAAAGTAGTGCCAGAGTCTTTTGTTTGGAACTGGGTGCCTCTCTGTTGCTGAGGTTGCTGTGATGACTGCAAACTCCATAGCCGCAAAGGTGGATGAAATTTAAAATGAATATGTTGGAATCAGGTGTGTTTTGGCTTATGTCCCTTTTCAATATTGCATGGAAGGTGGACAAAGTTCCTTGGATCAAGAAGATGTATTCCAGTTATCTATGGATTTTAGTCCCTAGGCCCCCTGAGCAAGCCAGTGGTGAGAACACATCTGTTTTTCTTGGGTACATTTGCTTTGTGTATTATTCCAAACTTTGTTATAATGCTCTTTTTCCCTATTTTATTTTGTGACACACGATACTATGAATTTATAGGTTAACATCACATATAAAACTTTACCACCTTTGCCAATTTATTTACTAATTATTTCTCTAATGACTTTGTTACTCTTTGTTCTCAAAAATAAAATTGTCTTGGTTTATTTTAAATGTTCGAAATTGTACATTTCCCAAGTTCCTCTATCATCTCCAAATTTATTTGACCAGAATTCTCAGGTTCTTAATAATTAAATCTCCTTTTGCATGATTTCCTTTAATATTGTTTGGAATATATATTTACTTTTGGATTTGTTTAACCCATTGTTAACCACATTATAATAGTCTTCTTTACCTTTGGAGGAGTCTTTACCATTGACTGTAACATTATTCATATCTGTAGGCATTTATCTGACATTCTGTTTCATAAATTTTTTAAACTTCTTATTTGTGATTCTGTTATTAACAGGCATGCAGAGTGATTGATATTTCAATGAAAATTTGACGTTTTTGGTGAAATGGTTGTTTTTTTGTGCTGACTAAACGGCATTTTAGTTTCTCTCTTTTATTGTGTTTTTTTCTTGAGAGTTTCAATACAAAGAATCAATGAAATCAAATCGGCCTTTTTCACATGTACGTCTTGTCATGTGTAACATCACAAACACCGCCTTGTAAATTTAGGCTGACAGCTCGTAGTGCTGATGAGTGTTTTCCAAAAAAAAAAAATTAAAAAAGGCTGGATTGTTTTAAGGTGGAAGGGTCCTAGGGTGACCCTGTTTTCACTTTCAGACTATTTATTACAATTACCTGAAGAGAGTTTTCCAAATCCCAACTCTAGCCCTTGTACATTTGCAATTACCAGAAAGTTAGAAAGATGCAGCTGCAATCTGCAGCTCTACTTATGGTTACTGTGAAGGCTGATTTCTACTGTAGTGAAATACTTCCCTCTTTATCTTATATTGAGGAAACCAAGCAAGGAGCTGGAGCACCAAAACAAGCAATATAGAAGGTTTACACTTGTAATCAGGCATTATAGATTAATATTCTCTAATGTAAGATTCCTGATTTGACAAAGTAAAATGAGCAGCTCAGTGTACTCAATGTTCATAGATTGCTAGGTGGTTCTTTGCAATAAGCTGATTAATAGCATGGTCTCTGAATGAAATAATGGAGTGAATTTATGCTGTTCTTGTGGTTCCATGACAAATCTCCTGGACAAATGTAATGTTCAGGCTTTGTGCTCTACAAGTAATCCTGGCTAGACATAACAGACTTACAATCTTGATTGTCCTACCAATTCGATGTTTTGCTTGTAGCCCTGGGCTAGGGCAAACCTATTTCTTGTCTTTGCAGACTCAACGCTTGTAATTAATATGAATTTCCAGTATACATTAACATTTTCGTACTGATTAATACAAGTTTTTTGAAAAAAAAAAAAAGATTGTTTCTTTTTCAGTGTGCTCTGATTGAGCCAGCTGTGTTTTTTTGCATTGCAGGCAGTCTGTTTTTCCTTTGGGACTCCTAAAGATTGTCCTCTCTTCCAAGGCAATGTCTATGCAGCTACTCTAGTGCCTTAACTTCATTAGAATGGGCAATGTCCAGGGGCCTCATGTATGATGACGTGTCTAGAATTCACACTAAAACATGGCGTACAGACAAAAGTGGAAATGTGCGTACACACAAAAAAATCCAGATGCATAAATCTGTGCATACGCCAAGTTACATGCACTTTCCGTTTACAAATCCCAATGAACGTGAAATTTAACGCACATGCACGCACCTACAGCTCCACCCGACTCCTTCCAGAAGTTTGCATATTTTAATATGCAAATCAATATAAATATCACCTTCCGTTCAGTTTTTGGTTAAAAAACAATGGAAATGTTATAATGGTATAAGCAACAAAAGCATGGTGAATACACTCAGATGTTCAGGTTCAGAAATTCGCACAATGCCCAAAAGAAAAAACAAGTGGTCATATATCAAAGTCAACATGAAAAGGCGAGTTGCAGCCCACCATCTGTTTATTCTGTTTCAGACAATATTACAAAAACTGACCACTTTGCGATGCTCAGGCAGTGATGGTGCTGCTGTGCTGAGCACGTCTTTTGGCTGTATACTGATGGATGGTGTTCTTAGTTACAAAATGCAATAGTGTATGCTGTAAGAGATGTGGCCAATGAACTAAGGTATATAAGGGCAATACTATGTTATATTGACTACAAATTAAATTAATCGGTTAAAAAATAAATGTTGCACCTGATTACCTGTTTTTAAGTTCTGCTAATTACATTCAAATGAAGTTGTAACACTGTCCGATCTGTCTGGTCATTTGGTGGGTCAGGGTCAAGTTCATCATAGCGCATCTCTTCAGTTACATGCTTGCACACTGCGACACACTTTCTGTGCACTATAGAGGAAGCACATTTAAACAGTGGAAATGCTTTTTATTTACATAAGCAATTTCATTCTCTGAAGGTGCTTTTATAGTGTAGCGACTGTACTGAGCGCCACAATGGATCAATTCTTTTCTCTTTACTTTGAGGTGACTCGCTATCCTTAGAAGGGCTGCTTGCATTTTGCAGCAATAGTTCAAAAAAGCACCTGTGACTCTACAGATCTGCCTTTTTATAGGTTCCCTAGCTACATATTATGTAAAGTCAGCTTATTCTTTTGGCGATTCATCCCTGGCTGATGTAACTTGTCCAGAACCGTTGCAATTTAGAAAACCAGGTGTTGCTGTGAATTGTGTTTTAATATTTTCCAGTTCAACCACAGTGTAAGGAAGTCATATATTTGGATGATAAGCAGATAATACCATCCTATACAGCTGACATGACGCGAATCAGTGATGTTTGTGAAATATCCGCTCATGGTGATGATTTTTGTAATTTGTTTACTGGAGCTGATCCTTATTTCATAAAGCAGGACATATTCAGTTCTGTTGAGCTAACTGAGCAACTTTTTTTGGTGTTCCGTTTGTATTTCTTACTAGCTAGACTATTTACTTTCATCTGTTTAGATGCACACACTTTAAAGTCAGGCTAGTCCCTTTCCATGGCTGCTGTTGACCTCGTTCCTGTCTTGTCTATGCAGTACAATAGCTTCCATTGATTTTATTTCAACCTCTCCTTTTTTGGAGACATGATTATGTCATACCTTTAAATACCTGGATTCTCTTTTCTAGGTATAACATTAAGGATATTGAGAAGATTTTTCCCCCTTTTTACTTAACATGTTAAGTAAGTTATGGCTTTATAACAATTGTCAAACTAATAATGAACCGTCTTGGAGTTTACTGTTGTCTATTTTGATCACTGTATAGTGTATAAATTTGTATGGTGTATAGAACTTTGTAGATTTTTTACTTTTATGTAGTGCATACTCTTTCAAATATCATTATGGTAATGGGATATATGATAACTTAGTGCAAAAAATACTTTAGCACCATATTGACAGAAGAAATGAAAGAACAACAACAAGAAGAAACCTACTTGTTCAGCTACTTTTGTAAATGAGTTAATTGTTACTTCCTAGGTTCTTTTTCAGTTAAGAAGTTCTTTAAAAAAGTAAGGACTAAGTTTGAAGTAGCATGTCTTTTATATGGTGATACACAATACTTAGTGTAAAGGTCAATACATTTTATTTTTCATAATACTTTAATGATAAATTCACTAAAATGAACTGTGTACTGTGGGACAAAGATTTGTGCCTGCTGCAGTGATGGTCGATAAGGCTTCTGGTAATTTAACAAAATTGTACAACAAGGGATTGCTGACCTTAATGACCTGTGTCTGTTAGCCACATGTTTTCATTCAAGAATAATGTATCGATGGACTTTATTTTCCTACCCTCTAAACATATGGTTCTTAGTAACCGTAAAAAGCTACTTTGTTCCTTTACTTGGTATAGCCAGCTCATTCCAGAGCCTTTCCTGGAATTGGATGCAAGGAACAAACCAACTCTGACAGGAGGGCAGTCTTTTTTAGGCGACATGCACACACATACATCTACTTGTACATGGCCAATTTATTTTTTTCAATCAACCTTACTAATATGACTTTGAGATATTACAGAAAAACTAATGCATGTGGAAAAAAAACACACACGCGTGAGAAGTAGGTGCAACCTCCTCACTGACTGGGATTCAAAATCTGTGTTCTGGAGTGGAAGGCAGCATTACTAACCATTTAGCCACTCTTAGTTATTTTGTGGTTTTGAATTCCAATACTGATTGATGCTTTTGTATTTAATGATCTGTTCAGAATTCAGAGTTATATAATAATGTGAAGTGTATAATTATAAAAATAGGACTTTGTGGTTGCTAGTAAATTGCTACTTTTTTTACTTTCTCCTACTGTACTCATTTCTAGCAAAGTGGGGATGATATGAAAATTATCACAGGAAGAAATATCTCTCTTTTGGTGTGCTTTGTGGTTCTCAGAAAAATATTAATGGAGATGATGTTGCTTTCCCTTTAATAGACCAGGATAGACTAATAATATTTCAATGATTTTTCACCCAGATGAACATTTTTTGATCCCCTGTCAGTATCTCAGATTAAATCAGTTGACTCTTAAAGGGACACCACTTGATGACACCATTGGGAGTCTTTATTTCCTATTGATAAAGAACAGTATTTAACAAAAACAGCTTAGATTTCAGATAAATGTAGGGTTAAAGGTTGGAGCGATAATTGGAGACCAAACAATCTAATGAAACATAAATACAACTGTTAAAGTAGACCATGCTTGTCATGAATATTAAATTTAACTTTAATGCATTTAAGCAAGACAAAGCAAAGTTGCTTTGCTTAAATCACTTTAAATATGTGGCTTCTCACATTGCTCTTTTCAAGCAGTCCTTTAGGTGATGTGGGTGAAAGAAAGTTAAAACAGTTTAAGAGCACAATAATGTTTGTGTACTTTTGTTCCCTTTCATCTGTTTTTAATTTCACAATATAATAGACAAATAACCTCATTTTGAATAGCTGCTCCTAGCTCTTTTATTTTAAATGCTTCACAATTGCAGTTTATTTAGCAGAATTAATTACCGTTTATGGCTGACAACCTGTTTTGATGGGGAAGGCAAAGTTTGGTGAGGAGGGCAAAGCTGCACATTGTGTATCTTGTAATCTTTCTCAAATGAAAATTCATGCTGACCGCTGGTCACCTAGTGAGGTTTTTTTTTATTACACATTAAAGGCAGAAGAGACTAAAAGGTTTGCTACATATGGATTTCAATTCTGTGTTTGACAGCTGGCATCATTGTTTATCTTTTATGTGTTTTATATTATTTTTTAATGAACTTTAATTTGTTTAAAAAGAAAAACATTCTTTTTTTAAGACTAAGCTCCAGTCTAACAAGAAACAAAAGTACAATTCCATTTTGTTATGATGACTCATAATTTGGAAACCAAACGCATTATCATAAATTACATAGAGTAGAACTGAGCTGTAGGGCCAACCTCTTATAATTTTGACATCTTCAAAACCACTACTTCCACACATCCCATTGTGGTGCCTTTAATTGGCCTAAAATGCATGGTTAAAGGTCATAGACAAAGACTAATGGAATTTTATCCCTTATATAAACCTAAAATGAAACATACTGTATATTAAACAGACAGATAATATTAGTTCCATATTATATCTATGTTCATGTTGAGTAAGGTCAACGATGCTATTGCACATGCAGCAAAAGCAGAAGGGTAAGACTTTTGTATAGTTTCCTGTTAAATCAAGAAATTCTGTAATGCAGTTTATCATACGTATCTATTTATCCCCATAAGCTTCCTTATTTCATTAAATGATCACAGAATGTCATGCCTTATCACAGCACCATTAGTTGATGGGGAGAAACCAAACCACCAATGTAGATCTGGCGATCAACTTTGTTTTCCTTAGTGCCTCTCTACTTGTACTCTTTCCAGTAAATACTCTCACCAGAAAACTCTATTTCAAAGATATCCTTCAATCTAAAAGAACAGACATATAGGCATTCTTCTAGGGCACCTCCTTTATCAGTATTATTATTCACTTTCACAACAGCTTTGGTTCTGGGTGGAATTCCTATCCACTGCAAGGCATATTCATATATGCCCCCCCTACTTACACATACCTGGATAATACAGAATAGCTAATTATACCGCTACCTAGGGAGCCTACTAAGCCCAGTGCAGCCACAAGATCAGAACACCACTATAGTAAAAGCAAGTAGTGCTTAATATACTTAAGAGAAATATTTAGGGGTTCCGTGACCAACAGTCGTCCTGTTTAACCCACTCACCACATGTCCCAGATCAGCACTCAATGAAAAGCAGTAAAGAAATTAAAATGTATATTTACATATTCAAAGAAAGAACAAGGACTTCATTACAGATAGATAGATAGATAGATAGATAGATAGATAGATAGATAGATAGATCTTTATTGTCATTGTCACTTTTACAAAAGAACAACGAAATTGAAGGTGCTGTCGACTCAGTGTAAGGCATAAGAGTTAAAAAACAAGAAAATGAATAGTAATAAAAGTACATTACAAATACTGTATATACAAATTACACTTGTCATATATACAAATTGCACTGGTTACTACATTACTACATTAAGGTCAGAAATTAACAAATTAGAATGCCAGATGCAATCGCTGTATATAACACATTTCATACAACTATATGTGAGCTGTTTGTGCTGATCGACACATTTACAAAACAAAAGATGCTGATGGAGAGATGCGAAGGAATTTAAAGTGGGCTTACGAGTTTTTCTGTAGGCTTCAGGGATTCTAATGTTAACTGATAATCTCTGGTTGTGTCCAGGGATTCAAACAGTCACCATGTTATATGATATGAAGTAGACATGTGTCCTGCGAGGTGAGGTCATGTAATCTATTTTATTTCAAAATAATTTGGAAGCATGGTCAGATCATGAGTTCTTCTTATTAGAATTTCTCATATTCTCTCTTTCTATTTACATAATTCTGTTTATCTCTTTTCACAACATTTCACTGTTTTCTTTTAGTGTACTGGTCCTTTTTTGCTTTTGTTTGTTTGTTTAGAGAATGTCATTCTTTTTTGCTAAAGTTGTATTCTTATGGTTACATATCTGTGATCACAAGAGACAAAATTTTCATAGTTTCATAGTTTCTAATTAGAAATATTTAGTGACAAGGAGAAATGTGGTGTGGTGAGTGCCATATAAGCCTTGTGCCAAACCTTACAAAGAAAAAACTACAGTAAACCTTAGGGTGTAGCATGCATGGATTTACTTTACCTGTTAATGGGATAAGAAGAGAAACTATGTTCAACTAAGATTAGAACTCACAACAAAACTGGGAACAAGAAAAAAATTAGGCTAACTCTATTTCTTTTTACTTTCTTGTATACGAAGTACAGGCAGTCTGTAGGTTTGTACTTAAGTTGAATTTGTATGTAAGTCGGAACAGGTACATTATTTTAATAAATGCTATTGTTGACCGACTGTGACCAAGTGCTCTGCCAATGAATGATGGAGTTTCACCTGTCTCTGACCTTTTTATTATTTCTACTTTATTTTCAATGGTGATGGTTTTTCTCTTCTTTACTGTATCACCAGCACTTGCATCAGATTTGTGTTTCAGAGACATTCTTGAAGAGTGAAGACAAAAGGTTAAGATGAGCTCTTCTGCACAGCACTGTACACGCTATCACAGCAGGAAGGCACCAGTCGTCAACACGTCTGGTGTACTGAACGAGAGACAACTTCCTGCTATGTGCGTAACAGTACAAGCAGGCTTGCTATTGAGAATGAATGGGGGCGGCGAGGGGGGGGTTCATCACTCGCCCACCACACAATTACCTCCACTATAGTTCGAGAGCAAACATGGTGTGGCCAAAGGTGGGCAGTGAATCTCCCACCACCGCCCCCATACAACAGGCATCCATCTGAGGCACACTACAATGCTACCCCCTACCACTCCGTTCACCATCAATGGCCTCCGTTCAGCCACAACCGGGTCACCGCTTGCAGCATTACCAGCCACCCACCGAGAACGAACAGGGCAGCCGTGTGTGATGGGCGGGCAGTGAAACACCCCCCTCCGCTCCATCCAGCCTGTGTCCAGTCAGGAGCAGTAGGTGCAGCAGCGTAGTTGGCGAGCAGCGATCCGCCCCATCAAGCCTCCGTCCTGCACACGAGCGATAGCTGTGACCCCAGTGACTATCGTCCATGGGTCACTACACTGTGTGAGCAGCAGAATCGCTCCCCTCCAGCCACCGCTTGCAGCGTCCCCAGGCCAAAGATGACGGAGCGGTAGTTACTGAGGCGCATGCGTCGTAGCTGCGGCCCCGTTCGTAAGTCATAGGTCAGATGTCCGTAACCTAGGGACTACCTGTATAGGGAAACTATTGTAATCATCCAAATATTTGATGTTGAGATTTTGATGAATCTCGATATTTTAGACCTCCCTGAGTACAAAAATACCATTTTTGGAATTATGTCTCTGTGTCTGTGTGTGTGTGTATGTAAACACAATAACTTGAGTATGCTTTCACTTAGGTCAGCCAAATTTTGCATTCAAGTATTAGGTACAAAATGTAGATTTCAACTTTTGGGCTATTTCAGCTAACCAGAAGTTGTACTTTACCTGAACACATACTTTTTTTTTATTCATGCAGCTGCAGAATTCGATTTATTCAGTTTTACTTTTATAATAATTGTTCAATATATTATTACTTTGATATGATTTGCTGTTGATGGTTCTTTAATATACATAATAAAAATATAATCATGGTCTAGTGGTTTAATCTTCAAATATCCATCCCCATATCTGAGTATACAAGAAAGTCTAGGGGAGACCACTGCCAATTTTTTTTTTCTTACTTTGGTGCAAAATATCATGAGGGGCAGCGGTGGTGCCTGGTGACTCCTTTGAATTTTGCTATGCCACCAAAGGCAAGATCTTATTTATTTTTATATACTTTAGTAAATTCAACTGCAGTCTCAAACACTGCAGAACCCTACAGTGCTCATGATAATTAGTTATATAAACAGTAATGTGAACACAGATACAATTGTCATATAAATCATTATTAAGCAATCGTAGCAGTTCACACATCTAGCCCTGTACATGTTGTTTTTTGTACTTCTTTATAGCTGTTTTTTTCCTAATTATCACTGAGCTTGTCTAACATTCCAAATACAGTATTTATTTACATTATTTTACCTTTCTCATTAAGACTTTATATTTCTTCCCAATAGTTGCATTTTAGACAAGTGAACTAACAAGGTAGTTGTTTGTTATGTTATTTCCCCTCAGAGTTAAAGATAAATAAGTCTGCTTTGGTAAGTTGTTAAACTTTATCACATTTGGCCAGAAAAGAGAGCACAAATTATTATGAATTAATAAATGTTCCACAATTAAAGCCTGTAAAAGTCTAAGTACACCTAGTGTAACATTGGATTTTTTCTGTTTGTTGTAACTATCACTAACATGATGAATAATGGCAGAGTTTTGGTAGCTTATTTTCACAGTATAACATCTAACTTCGACTGACAAAAGGTTTCAGTTTCAAAATAACAAATTTGAAAAAACATTACTGTCATTTTTTCTGCTGTCAATATTGTGGAAAATGTGCAGATCCATTGTCTAGTACACTATTTAAATTAAAAATATTGCATCAGAGACAAAGGGAATTTTCAGAGAAGGACCTGAACAGAAAGTATCACTACAGTATATGCAGATGATATGGTATTATATATTTGACCCACAAAATTGTGTGCCAGCAATCCTAGAAGCACTAGCAGATTGTCAAACGATAACTGGACTCATAATTAATTTGAATAAAAGTGTGATTTTTCCAGTGAACTCTCTAGCACACTATATTAGACTGGACAGTTTCCCATTTATCTTAGCAGATCAGTTTAAATATCTAGGGGTAAATATCACAAGTAAATATAAAACACTTTTTCAATACAATTTTGCAGTCTGCATGGAAAAAATTAAACAAGACGTGAACAGATGGTCTACCCTCTATCTCGCATTAGCAGGGAGAATAATCTTTGTCAAGAAAAATATCCTTCCCAAGCTTCTTTTTCCATTTGAAAGCATCCCCATATACATTAATAAATCTTTTAATGAAATCAGACTCAATCATAACCTTATTTATTTGGAATTTGAAATATCCACGCATCAAAAGGGCAACTTCACAACGACCTAAATCAGAATGGGGCATGGCACTACCTAACTTTCATTTTTATTACTAGGTGGCCATAAAGACCTGGACATCAACACAAATCGATGAATATAAACAAGCCTGGTCTGCAATAGAATTAAATCTTAAAGTACTAAAATATTGCAGTATTTCTTTATATTCCCTAATACACTAATAATCCAATTGCCGTTCATTCACTCAGACTATGGAACCAATGTAGGAAGCACTTTAAGACAGAGAAGCTCCTATCTGTTGCACCACTACATGACAACCACCTTTTTCCACCCTTTGCAAGATACGCAGTATTTAAAGTTTGGCAAATGTTTGGGATTAAAACACGTAGAGATTTGCACTTAGATAATGTCTTTGCATCCTACAAACAATTAAGCTTAAAATTTAACTTCTCATCAACATAATTTTTCCACTACTTTCAAATTAGAAAGTTTCCTAAACAGAACCTGCCCAATTTTCCTCACCTCCTAAAACGTCTATTCCAGAAGAAATATTGATCAGATAGCATGTCTATAGTATATAAAAATATTTTGAAGTCACTTCCTTTCAAAGATCCTAGCGTACGTTGGGGAAAAGACCTTTCACTTAATATTTCAAAAAAGGAGTGGAAGGCAGTCATGCATAGAATACATTCCAGCTCCATATGCTCAAAACATTCAATCATTCAACTTAAAATTTTCTATCGAGTGCATTTATCTTGTTTACAATTGTCCAAAGCATATCCAGGGCAAGATTCAACCTGTGAATGTTGCAGTCTAGCTCTAGCCTCAGTCTGCCACATGTTTTGGGCATGCACCAAATTAACATCATTTTGGACAAAAAACTTTGAATGACTCTCAGACAGCCATGGTGTCAAAATCATTCCAAACCCATTAACAGCTGTGTTTGGTGTACTAGCAGATGGGCTTAAAGTGGAGAAGGACAAACAAACTGTAATTGCCTTTACCTCACTACTAGCACATAGACTTACAGTATCTTGCTCAAATGGGAGAATCCCACTCCACCACTTTTAAGTCACTGGGTATCTGATGTTCTATACTATTTAAAATTGGAAAAATCATTTTCTCACTTAGAGAATCTGTTCAAACCTTTTTTTAAAAATATGGCAGGATCTAATAAATAACATAGAATAAGCTTCTATATCGGGGAAAATGATACTCTTCCTTTATGCTTTTAAATATTTTCTCTGGTTGTTGGCTTTCCTGTCTTTTTTTTGGTTGGGGGTTGAATTTTGGTTTGTTAAGTTTGACTTGATTGTATGGAATGATATTTGCTTCTAACTGAAATCAGTAAAAAATAAAGGAAAAAAATATAATATCTTTGTGTGATGATGTTTGTAAGGTACAGCAAAAAAGTACTAACCTTTAAGCTTTTTGTTTTCATTCATAAATGCACACTTTAGAATACCTCAGTCAGAGATCAATGCCTCTGCTAAAGGGGTTAAAATCTGGTGTTCTAGGTATTTGGTGTTGTGCACTTATGTGTTGTTAATCCATGAGTGCTAGCTATGTATGTTTTGATTAAGAAATATTGTGCCATAGGAAGCTACTTAAAGTTACTACTGCCTGATGAATAAAGAAATAATTCTTATTTTTGAGCTGGCACTACAGCTTCAAACAGATAAATTGCCAATTCTTGACAAAGTGCCTTGATACACAGGTTAAACTATGATCTGAAGTGGTATGAATAAGGGTCATTACTCTCCCAAGCTGGGTAGCCACAGAGCTATTTATTTGTTATTTTTCTCTTTAATCACCTTATATTGTGTTTTATCCTTTACTTAGTATATTTTGGGGTGGCCTAACGTGTGTAAGAGTCTATTGTGCACATGAGTGGGGTCATGACGCATAATTCTGTATACTTGCACTGTAATGCAAATTCAAGAACATCATATATCTTTATATCTTTTCTGCTAAGATTCCCACTACTATCAGCATAATTATTAAATTGAAAGCCACATTTCTCAATATATGATTAAAAATGAGAAGGTTAGGTAATATAAATTAAAATAGATTAATCTGATTTTTGTCCTTAATTAATCAGATACTTGTGAAGCTATACTGACAGTATAATTAATGTGTTCAACTGAGAGTACTATGTCTGCTTGGAGAATATCTGCGGTTATATCAAATGTAGCTGTGTTGATTTTAAATGACTCAATCTGTTGTTCACTGGAAAGTGACAGGTGAAGTACAAATTCTTCCCAGCAGGCAGATATCTGTTGATGAACCTACATACTTATTTTCTGTCAACAGCAAGGTTTAACAGTGAAGAACTGAATCTGCTGTTTCAGAATACACTCCTGAACAAAGCAAATAAGATACGCCTGATTACTTTCCCATACTTTTTTCCCTATCTAGACAATAAACAAAAAGTTAGGTATAATTTTCTAGTTGATAATTTTTAAATGGCTGTTGAAAAATAATTCAAACAAAAGAGTAAAACGGCAAAATAATTGAGGTCATCATTCCAATATTTTTTTTGCAATTTAATCATTTAAAAGATTCCATACAACTTATAATTCCTTCCAACACTGTTTTATATTGTCCTTCTACAAGGACGTATCACAGATAAAACTGGTAAGCTGGAGCTGTATGTAGCATAACTATATTATAGCAATAACAAACATGTGGATTAGTATAACCTAGATGGGTACACATTTTAGGAAGGATAGGCAGAGCAGAAAAGAAGGGGGGTGCCTTTTATGTAAAGCAGAATTTAAATGCAGGCCTTCTTCAGTTGGATGATGAGCCACATCTGGATTAGTCTGGAAAGCATTAAGGAAATAGGCCTTATTTTAGAAGTGTGCTATAGACCCTGCAGTGCAAACAGTAAATTCAGTTTGATTTTTTTAATAACATTAAAAAGGCAAGTTTACAGGGGGATATTATAGTCATGGGAAACTTTATCTCCCCAAATATTAACTAGGATAACTTGGCAAATGAGTACAAGAGTGGGGGTTTATAGATGTAATCAGTATATTAAATCACAAGTGTGGGGGGAAGCCTGTTTAGAGTTAGTATTTTGCAATGACCAGGGTAGAATTGAGGGTGTGGAGGTGATTAAACCACTAAGGTCAAGTGTCCATAATACTATACAATTTTCAGTGTTTTGTAAGAGTATGGATGCAAAGACTAAAACTGTTAAGTTTAATTTTGGAAGGACAAATTTTGAACAGATGTGACAAAGAGATAAAAAAGAAGAGGCAGAGAAAAAACAGTTATATAAGGCATACAAGACTAATGACTCAAATGTTAATTGTAAGAAATATGAGAGCATAAGGGCAACCACTTAGAAGCATGATAGGGAAACTAAAAGGTAGTTAGATAGGAATATAACAGATAAGGCGACAGATGACCCAAAGAGACTTTCTCAGTATTTTAGTAGAAAAAGAACAGTCAAGGAGACAGTGAAGTGTGTCAGGAGTAGTAAAGGAGAATCAAAATATACAGTGAAATAGCAGATGTTATAAAGTTGATTTTTTCTGAAATCTTCACATGTGAGGAAATAGATAAACTCCCAGCAGCAAACAGGGACTACAAAGGAGATACTGAGTGATTTGTAAATTATATAGGAAGAAGTACTGGTCTGATTAAATAGGCTGAAATCAAACAAATCATCAGGACCAGATAATATTTATCCGGGAGTGATTCAGGAGGTTATTGAATACATTCAAACCCTTGACACATATTTTTAGTAAGACGATGTGGACTGGCAAGTGGAAAATATTATCCCATTATATAAAAATGGTGATCAAAAGATCCAAGTAACTATAGGCCAGAATGCTTAACATGCATCACAGATAAATTAATGGAAGGAATTGTTAACCCTTTGAACTCTGCCCTCGCCAACATTTTGGCATCATAACCCTTGCCTCCCCAGCAATTTTCAACAATTCTGAAAAACAAAAATTTTTTAAATTTTTATAAAAGTAAAATTTTATTATATGATGATAATATGTTGATAAGCCACACTGTTATAAAAACAGACTGATACTATAGAACAAGCTGTACCACTTTTAGTCTTGCAGTTTTTATCACTTTCTACCATCTATATATATAATTCACTAAGGGCACACAAGACAGTGAGCGCAAGCAAGACAGAGAGCCACGCCTGCCAACTCACAGAGCCCCGCCCGCCAACTCTAAGACCATGGGATACGCTTAACAGAGCTCCGCCCGCCAACTCTAACCCTTCTACTGCATCATGAGATACGCACGACAGAGCCACGCACAGCAACTGTAACCATCCTCCCGCGTACAGCGTCGCTCTCGAGGCCTGCTCATGTGCCCACACGCAACAACTCACCAAACACAGCCTCATTCGCTTTCGTCTGTGCAAAAGTCCACATGCACCTCTGAGCCATGTTGACTTTTCACCGCACGCAAAACAGAGAGCCACGACAGCCAACTCACAGAGCCCCGCCCGCCAACTCTAACAGAGCCCCGCCCATGGGTTAAGCACGAAAGAGCCACGAACGCCCACTCTAACCCTCCTCCCACGTCATGGGGAATGCATGACAAGGCCCCGCCCACCAACTCTCACCCTCCGCAGGCTTCCAACATGGCTCTCAAGATAATTATATGGCGACATCAACTTCTCAACTGTCACTCTGGAACAACTCAGTACGCGAGCTATAATAAGCATCACCAACGAAGACTCACTACACCTTAATGAACTGGTGCTGAAACTTATCCCTAACGATGAAGTAACTTTCACCAGCATTGACTCCATCGTCACAGACAATCCTGCAGATCAACTTGCATTCCCTGAAGAATTTCTTAATAGTCTTACTCCCACTGGCATGCCTCCGCATAAACTCAAAATTAAAATTGGTTCAGTCATCATGCTTCTCAGGAACCTCATGCCAGCAAAAGGTCTCTGTAATGGCACTAGACTTTCTGTTACCAGCATTCACCGCAATGTACTGGAGTGTAAGACTATCATATCTGCTACCTCACAAACTATCCTTATTCCTCGGATTTCCCTGACCCCATCAGATTCTAGTTTGCCTTTTACTTTTACACGCAGACAATTTCCTGTTAGATTGGCATTTGCAATGACTATTAATAAGGCACAAGGACAAACTTTCAAAAAAATATGCCTGTATCTGCCAAAACCTGTTTTCACTCACGGACAATTGTATGTTGCTCTCTGCAGAGTTCCATCTTTTCATTGACTGACAGTTGTATCCTCAAACCCTCCCCATTTGGATAACTGTGTCTTTCAGGAAGTGTTCACTCATCAGTAAATAATTATATGTGGCGTATGCTACGCCGCGGGTTGGCTAGTTCATTATAAGGACATAATTGCACGATTGAGTAATATGCATGAAAACAGTTTTTAGGTCCAGAAGCAATGCACATGAACAATTCACATGATTTTCACCGTTTTCTGATCAATCTCCCTGCATCTCCCCTTCCACACAAGGCTTTCATTTCTAGTATCATGTGCCCAAACATCCTCGGGCACGGTGCAATCTGCTCTGGAAACAGTAGCAGGTGGGGATTTGACAGGGGTGATACACCTCTCATGCCATAACACAGACGCCCTAAGGTAAGCTCAGGGAGGAAAGAAACCTCTAATGGAGAAGAAGGGCAAAAACTCCCTTTATCTGCTTATACTTCTCTGCGCACACAAAGCATCTGTGAGTTGCACCCATGCTAAGTTACAACTGAAATCCTTTCCGCTTTCTTCTTAAAACCTGTGAGAAAAAGAAAAACTAACCTGCAATTTAAAAAAAAAAGCATAAATTCTGTAAGTAACTACACAGTGGTATATTATGTGCGTAGTCAGCCAGGTTATGACAGCAGAGATGAATTGCGGACTTACAGTAGCAGACTGCAAGATTTAGAGATTAGATCAGTGTAGCATATCAGATATATGTAGGATTTTATTTAGGCCAGCATGGTTATGACAATAGATTATGGGACTGGCATTTTGGTTATATATCGCTTTGCGACTGGCCCAAAAACCAGCCTGCAAGGTTCAAAGGGTTAAATATAAGATTGAGCAACATATAACAAGAACAGGAGTTTTACTGAACAGTCAGCATGGGTTCAGACATGGGAGGTCGTATTTTGCTTACATGCTAGAATTCTATGAGTAAGAAACAAAAGGATGTAATTAGAGTAGTGTATATGATATTATTTATTTTGACATTCAGAAAGCATTTGATAAGGTCCCGTGGGAGGTTGGGCATCATACTAAAAGAGGTGGGAGTTCAGGGTGTAGTGTGTATATGGGTGCACAATTGGATAAAACACAGGAAGCAGTGGATGATGGTGCGAGAAACCTTATTAGTTAAGAGTGGTGTCCCTGAAGGGTCAGTGCTAGGGCTGCTTCTGTTTTTAATATATATATAAACGATTTGGATAGTTTGATAATGATACCAAGTTAGGAGGATTGGCAGATAATCTGAAAATCTTTTGAATCATTACACAGTTTGTGTGAGGAACTTGCAGATTTGGGTACGACTGCCGATCCTAATGTGATGTGGGAGACCTTCCAGGACAAGACTCAGCTGAAGGTTGCTAAGGGTTGTGTTGGCGTTACCGGTCTTCCCAGAAGGGTATTCCATGTCGCAAGGCACCCTGGATATCATCGAGAGGAGTCACAGCGCACAACTCAATGGCAACTCTGGTCTGTACCGGGAACTGAGAGAGACGGCTGCGAGGGCAGGTAAAGAGGCGTTTGTTAGAGGAATCTGTGAGCAAGTGACACACCATCTGTGGTCTAGTGACCCACGTTCTGCTTACAGAGGAATCAAAGCATTACGCCCATCTAAATCTGTTCCACAGAGAGCCGCAGTCAGGGCAGCTGATGAAACAGTCCTTACGGATGACACTGTAGTTGTGACCCACTGGGCTGGCTACTTTGAGCAGTTGTTCAAAGCTGATCCTCTGGTTAGGACATTGGATATCTCTGGGTTCACGGTTCTTGAGGCTGATCCTCCAATTAGCTGTGAACCACCCAATCTCACTGAGATTGCACAGGTGGTGAACCAGCTGAGGGGGGGAAAAGCAGCAGGGATCAGTGGTATCCGGGGTGACCTTCTCCAGGCTGGTGGTAAGGCTGTCCTCCCGGCATTGCAAGCAATCTTTGCTTCCATTTGGGAGACTGGCATCATTCCAACTGACTGGAAAACGGGACTTGTTGTCCCTATTTGGAAAGGGAAGGGTCATCGCCTGGATTGCAGCAACTACAGGGGGATAACACTGCTATCGGTGCTGGGTAAGGTCTTTGCTAGGGTCATCCTCAATAGGATTTGTGATCAATGATCAATTGCTCACCTACCAGTGACTGGAACAGTCTGGTTTTACGCCTAAGAAGTCTACCATCGACAGCTGAGTAGACTCTGTGAGTGCTGTGCAGAGTGGAGGCAGGACATCTGCATTTTTCCCATTTGATTCTGGGGTTCGTCAGGGGTGTATTCTTGCTCCTACTCTGTTCAATTCTTGTATGGACTGGGTGTTGGGCAAAGTCGAGGGGTCCAGAGGCTGTTGGGCATCTCTTGGTGAAGAAAGATTCACGGATCTTGACCTTGCTAACGATGCTGTGATCTTCGCAGAGTCAATGGAGGCTCTGATCGGGACACTCGAGAGACCGAGTGAGGAGTCTGAGTGTCTGGGCTTGCGAGTGTCTGGGATAAAAACCAAGATCCAGGCCTTTAATGACCTCTTGGGCACAGCCATCAGCAGTGTGTCGACCTTGTCGAGAGGTTTACTTACCTTGGCAGTGACATTCATGTCTCTGGTGACTCTTCCTATGAAGTCAGTAGACGGATTGGGAGAGCATGGGGGGTCATGAGGTCGCTGGAAAGGGGTGTGTGGCGCTCCTGATATCTGTGCAAAAGGACGAAAGTTCAAGTCTTTAGAGTCCTAGTGCTTCCTGTCTTGCTATATGGTTGCGAGACATGGGTGCTATCCAGTGACCTGAGATGAAGACTGGACTCCTTTGGTACTGTGTCACTCCAGAAAATCCTTGGATACCGTTGGTTTGACTTTGTATCGAATGAGCGGTTGCTCATGGAGTCCCGAATGAGGCACATTACCTGCATTGTGAGGGAGCGTCAGTTATGGCATTACGACCATGTGGCGCGTTTCACCGAGGGTGGTCCGGCTCATAAGATCCTCATTGTTGGGGACCGGAGTAGCTGGACCAGGCCAAGGGGTCGCCCCCGTAACACCTGGCTGCGGCAGATAGAGGGTCATTTCTGAAGGGTGGGACTGGACCGCGTGTCTGCCTGGAGGAAAGCAAACGAGTATCCCGAGTTATTTCGTCGTTTAGTGGGTGTGGCAACGCACTGTACCAGTGCATGTTCCCCGACTTGACTTGACTTGATGGGGGGGGGCTTGAACAGATTTGTAGCAGGTGAAATATAATGTAAGTACATTTAAAGTATTACATCCATCCATTATCCATCCATCCATCCATTATCCAACCCGCTATATCCTAACTACAGGGTCACGGGGGTCTGCTGGAGCCAATCCCAGCCAACACAGGGCACAAGGCAGGAAACAAACCCTGGGCAGGGAGTATTACATGTAGGAAGTAATTATGTTACATTTTAATACACAATAAGATCTCTGAAAATCAAAAGTACACCTTATGAGAAGGATGTAGAAGTTATAGTGGACTTGACACAATTTACAGACAGTATTCAGAAGCCATTAAGACGGCTAACTTAATATTAGATTAGATAGATAGATAGATAGATAGATAGATAGATAGATAGATAGATAG
>JANRMT010062821.1:19514353-19533451 GCA_026402145.1 Polypterus bichir lapradei | reverse complement strand
TATATATATATATATATGTAGACTCAAACCGATTATGACAGCAGCAATCCAAGCTGTGAGAAAACACTAAAAAGGAGGCGTGTCAGACGTCGTGGTACATTTTCTGATGCAGCTAGACGAAAACAACTTCGTGACGCTACCGCCAAATACACAAAACAATTACTTTGACAATCATGTTATGTTATTTTTAAAATGTTTCCTTTTCTTTTTTATAACTTCTTTAACACACGACTTCTCCACTGCGAAGCGTGGGTATTTTGCTATATATATATATATATATGACAGCAATGCTCATAACAGTGACAAAACAATTACATTGACAATCATGTTACGTTATTTTCAAAATGCTTCCTTTTCTTTTTCTTTACTTCTTTAACAGACTACTTCTCCGCTGCGAAGCGCAGGTATTTTGCTAGTTATTAATATGTAGCCTTAGAATGCCTAATCTCACAGACTTACCATTGTTTATAAGGTATTATTGTATATAACTTATCCCCACCTTCCGTTCTATATCTATAACCTCAGGCAATTAGATGTAGTAAAAAGACAAGCAGGAGTTAAGTTACACATAAAATAATATATTACTGATAATATTCATAAATAATAACAAAATGCAAAGCACATTTGAATATTGGCAACCATACAACCTGATTAAATGGTGATTTGTAGTTCAGGTGGCACACAGACTTGTAGTTACTTAAAATGTCTCTAGTTAAGGCATCATTGGTGCTCAGCTTTCTTCAGAACAGGCCTTAAGCCTGATCAATATGGCTGAAGCCGAGCTGTGCTCTCCATTGTGCTGTTCTTGTCAGTTCATGGTGTCAGTTATTAGTAAGAGAGAGATACTTCTACATCATCACAGGTTAGCAAGAGAGAGAATGAGATAAAGCAAGCAAATTTATGGGTTTTCTGTCCAACCCCTATAGCCAATAGGACATTATGGTACTTAAAGGCCTCTGAGACAAACCAATTCCAAACAGCCATACCTCAGACCAATGGGGGAAATAGAACATCTTAACACCTGCCCCTAGACCATATGTTAACATAACCTGGCTTCCTTGCGGGTGTTGAAAGACTTTAGCAGAGAAATACTCATCAAACTGGTTTAAGACACATCCCCCAAATCCTGTCGTAAAATTACAAAGAGACTTATTCAGCGTTTCTCAACCTTTAAGTATTTGCGACCCGAGTTTTCATAACAGTTTTAATTGCGCCCCCCCTTAACAATGTAGATGCATATTTTATTATACCTACTTAACTTTTATCGACATTTATCTAACTCTATATTTATTGTTCTAGTATCAGAATGTAGTTTAAGTTAATTTGTTTTGGTTTCAACAGATGTTTTTTTCATATTTTTGATTCTTGTTTTCTTTTTTTCACATCTTTGCATCCCCCTTTTTATTATTTCGCACCCCCCTAGGGGGGCCCGCCCCACAGGTTGAGAACCACTGGACTTAGTCATAAACAGGGGGGCAAACACGAATGCCTCTCACCAAAGTAACACTAAATTACATTGCTTTGCCTAAATTATAGATAAAGACATACAAAACATTTATCAAGTTATATGCAAAATCTTACATCACAACAGTGGGCTAATTAAATGGTATGGTACATTAGCATACATTTTCAATCAAAAAAAAATGTATATTATTATTTATTAGTGAAAAGCAAAAATACACATACCCAAAGGGATGCTGTGACATGAGCAGCTTTCCAAGGTTACTCTCGGACTTCACATAAAACCACTTCAGTATTTAATTGTGAAAAGTAAAATGACATTCTTCAATCAGCTGGAAGCATACAATATTATATTAAGTCAAAGTAATATTTTCCTACATACAGTAAATATTTTATAAATTTACAGCATTGCTTACATATTTAATGAATTATCCAGGTAAAAAGCAAAGAGCATGATGGACTGAGTATAATACTGTAAACCAGTCAGCTGTCATTTTTCTAGTCTGAGTTACTCACACACCACAAATGAGTGCAGTGTGTTCACTTTGTTTCGCTGTGTGCACATTCTCCCACTGTCTCTGCTCTTTATAAGTCTCTGTCTTCGTGACGATCTTTTGTGTCTTTTCCCAATGGGCTGTTTGAAGTTAGGTATGGAGCAGGCTTGTCTTTTGGGAAATTACCTTATTTGCCATGCAAAGTGATGTA
Organism: Polypterus bichir lapradei; assembly: GCA_026402145.1. Lineage (NCBI taxonomy): Eukaryota > Metazoa > Chordata > Cladistia > Polypteriformes > Polypteridae > Polypterus > Polypterus bichir. Next base: position 19,531,285 of record JANRMT010062821.1, on the reverse strand, counting down.
ACAATTTTGTCAGCAGTGCCTTTTCTCACATTGCCTTTGAAAGGCTCATGAGTAACATCACCAGACACATCGTTTTTCCCTGGTAAATGAGTGTGATCTTTCCCCAAATCTGAGAAAAAGCATCTAGGATATATATAGGCCTATCTGTTACATCAGCAGCTATCCAAAATTTGATTCCAGACTTGTCAGGTTTGTTTAACTTTCTCTGCATTAAAGCTGATCATTAGGATCGACTACTTATCGTTGGATATGTATACCCTTACTTATAGCCCATGATGCAGTGCAGCACAATGTTTGTCAAGTGTCTGATATATCAGCAAAGCTGTCAGTACATGAACTGCACAGTGAGCATCAGATTTATGTGGGAAAAGGAGAAAAACAAGGTGTCATATTATGGATGGAGAATTCCATGAGTAAATGCAGCTCATTTGCACTCCTGACAATGTAAGCCTTTCTGCCTTCTATCTTTATATGTAACTTGATACATGTGATTGTGTGTCTATGTAATTCAATGCATGCATCAGCAATTCAATATAACTGAACTCAAATAAATGTTTTCTCCCAAAAGGCATCACATTTAAGGTCAAGTAACACATTGCAGCAGTCCTTCCGTTTTCACAAAGAAAGCCAGCTGTTTATTCTCAGGCCTGCCGTATCTGTGTAGAAACTTTGTGAGTGAGTCAATGTCCATCATTGTGCTCTTCAATCACAGCTTAATCACTTCATCCACTATGTGCCACTTTGCATGTTCTCTCTTCCCCATATCATATTCATGCTTGCTGCGTATTTCATATACCAGTGTGTGTAAAAAATGTTGAAATGCCATTCCAAGTGAGTTTATAGTCATTTTAACCTAACTGAAATAACTGTAGCACCGACAGTTTTCAGATTTGTTTTTTCTTCATTGCACATACTGATACAATGTGATTAAGTTCTAAAAGTGGCATTTTTTTTTGCTGATTATTTTATAGTTGTCTGGTAAGGACAGACAGCAAATCACATTTGGGAACAATGTTTAGTAATGTTGATAACAGCAAAAGGAGAAACGTTGAGGTAGAAAGGATAAGGAAATGCTCTCAAGCGAGAAGAGAAAGATAGTGATTCACACCTGGGGACCAAAGTTCAATGGTGTTGCCTTTGTCAGTAATAGAAGGCCTTTAATTTGAGTTATCATCAATTACGTTTTCTGAATTGAATTTCAGAGTTTTAACAACATTGGTATTTTGAAGTGCAGCAGTTTAGGAAAAGTCAAGGAAGGAAAGGAGCATGACATGGGCACTGTTGAAATAATTAAAGATTTAAAGACACAACAGCAATTGGTGTCGGACTCTTCTAATGATAAACATTTTTTTAAGAGGTTTAGCTGTTGTACATATTTTCAGGAACAAGTGTTGTTGATATGTTGATGTTCATTCTGCATATTGTTGGAATAAACATTTACATAGTAAACAGTTTCTAGAAGATGTCATGGGTGAATTTTTACAACTCAGAATTCCCGTTTAACCCTTTGATTTGTTTAAAATTGACAGTGATATTGAGCACTGCCCACATGTTTTCTCCTGCCACAGATACGGTTATTTGAGGCTATGGTAGTTCTGGTACTGTGTCATCCCTTAATTTTAAACTGAACCTGGTTAAAAGTGAAAGCCAAGAGAAGTGTTACTTCATAATTGCATCTATTATAGTCAACAGAAAATCAAAGCAGACAAGCACAAGTAGATATGTATTTTAGTAGGAAAAGGCAATTAGGTAGGATGAATTACTTCTTTAGTGTCAGATGAAGAAACCACAAATATGATAATTCTAAATGGAAACCAATGATGAATGTATGAATCAATGACTAGATAGATCTAATAAAGGTCGTCTGTTCACAAGGTCAATACAACTTGCTCAAGAAGGTATCCAATCTGTACACCCAAAAAAACAGTCTGTATGAGACATTTCCCTCTCTTATTGCAATTACAAGCTACCTGGACATGTTAAATTTCTTTTAAACAATAAAGGACTCAATTTATGTATGAAATTTGCACATTCCCTCAGTGTTCATCTGGGCTTTCTTTAGGCATTCCAGTTTCTTCTTACACCTTTAACACATACACTTCAGACTGACTGTTTTTTTATTATTTGCCTCCATATGAGTTAGTATAGGTGTGTGAGTTATGCCTTGTGAAGGTTTTGCACCCTATGCTGGACTGGTCTCTGCCTAGCATACAGGACTGTCAGGTTAGGCCTTGCCCCCCGGAATTTTGTATTGGAATAAATGTGTTTGGAAAATGAATGCATTAACAAATGAACAGTGAATGCATTAACATTATTTGTTTGTTAATGGTGCATAATACCCCTAAATCTATTTGTTAGTTTTTGTCAAAGTCCCCAAATCGATTACAATATAAAATATAAAATAAAAGAAAGAAAAAATGTAAAAACTGTGACTACATTATTATGCATTATTATGTTAATGCATTTGCTTTTATTAAATATTTTGTTTGTAAAAATGGAAGCACAAAATATATTTACAGGTATTGCTGTATTTGTTAATCTGACCTTCATGAAGCAATTCACACCTTTCATCATTTAGCTCTGTTGCTTTGGTTATGATTCTCACTTCACTCATCCATAAATTTCCTGAAAGGGCTTCGTCATGGTCATACTTTGCTTTAGAGATATGAAGCAAGTTATTTATCAGTGAATGTGAAGGGCCAATAACAATTGAAGGGCTCTGTTAGACATGATGGTCACCCTTCATTTTTCTACAAAATTGATGACAAGAGTAAAACTAAGGTAGAAAAAAAAACCCCTGAAAGTCAGCCAAGGTCAATCCAAGCACTTCATGTAGAAAAATAATGTCTAGAATTCCCAATTCAACAAAGAAAAAAAAATCTTCCTGGAAATATAATTACATGGTATAAATACTGGAACATGTCAGGGATATTAAACAGTCTGCTTCGGAATACAACTAAAGTTGGAATGTGACGGCCTAAAATAAACCAAGTGAAGATGCCTCTAACATAACCTGAATAAAAAAGGAAACGGGTTACAGAACAGTAATTACTTCCATTAGATTGTGTACAGAATGACAACTGTTATTTTAAAGGAAGATTCAAGATAGCTGCATCAGGCCTGTCTACCCTTATGACCACTGAATTTCTGTCAAGGGCTCTTACTTATGGCTTAGGTTCTTTGTGGTCCTCAGGTTATATTCTGTAACACTTAGGGAAGCAGGAATGTCAAGAATAATATACAGGACATAAGACATCCAAAGAGATAAAGGATTTCATATGCTCACAATCAACTTCCTCTGTGATGAGATGGAGGAACCAGACTTAGATCCATAAGCCAAAGAAGCAGACATTCCATTCAAATGGAGCAATAACCAAAAAGCAACATGTCCACTAAGATCTCCTGTTTTTTTCTTTACCATTAATATGGAGAGCATCAAGGGTCATTAGAACAATCTAGACAAGAACAGGCCATTCAGCCCAACAATGATCACCAGCCCTTTACATTTCATTCTTCTAAAAAAATATCAGGCCTAGTTTTGAAAATCCCTAAAGTTGTACTGACTACCACAGTACTTTTTTTTAGCTTACTCCAAGTGTCAATGGTTCCCTGTAAAGATAATAACCTAATGTTTGTGTGACATTAACACTTAACAAGTTTCCAACTGTGTCCCTGTGTTCTTTTTGAACTCATTTTAAAGTAAAAGTCTTGAACCACTGAGACTATTTCCCTTCATAATTATAAACACTTCGATCATGTCTCTTCTTAATCTTCTTTTGTTTAAACTGAAAAGGCTTAGCTTTTAATCTTTCTTCATAATTCATCTACTGTAGCCCTGAAGTCAGCCTAGTCGCTCTTCTCTGGGCTTTTTCCAGCCATATGTCCTTTTTGTAGTGTGTTGAAGAAAGAAAATTTCAAGGTCTGTATTATGTCGGCTGGATGCGAAATCTAAGCCCTATTGGACTCTGGTAGAAACCTCTGCGTAGTCTGCCATGACTTGCTCTGGACGATTGCCTGCACAAATACTGACTGGGCTAATATTCATTGTGTTCAAGGAGACGTTAAAGAATGGGAGACTATCTGAAACTTAAGGGGAGGAACTTTAAAATTTGGACCACTGTATCAGATATGTCACCGTGGCATCTTTTAATAGGGAAGAAGAATGCCCTCTTCCTCCCTAGCCATCTGCAGGGCACCTCTCTCTGCAGTCGAGAGTGTGGGGCTTACCACTGATAAGGTTGGTCAAGGAGTCGGCTTAGAGATTGAACTCGATTTGTCCAGTGAGATGGGGATGACCCCTCACCTGAGGGTCCGGCAAAATTGGAGGACTCTTTGCATTAGGTTCCCATACCTTCAACCTCCACAGGCCACACAGCAGCTATGAGCCTCAGGGAAACAATGGCTGGAGAAGAGCAGGGTCCATTATTGTTATAATATCAGAATTATGCTCCTCTACATACAACTCCAATTCACTTGTTTTATTTTTGATAATTCTAGCATTAAGGCAAGCTAGTTTCAATGTGTTACTCATTTTACCTTTATATTTAAATGCTGGGTTAGAATTTACAATAGCCTACTGTGCGTTGTTATTTTTACACTATTGTTTGTTCCTCCATGTACAGTTCTAAACCTGGCCTGGCTTAAACTCCCTGAACCCCCATTCCCCAGTTTAAATAATCCTTGACTAACCTACTCATATGCCCACTCAACACATTGGTGTCCCTCTGGTTCAGCTGTAACCCATCGCGATTTTGCTGCACTTTTCAAGGAAACGTCACAATTCACCAAGAAAAAGTGAAATTTTAATGGAACACATATTTTCTTCATGCAAGGATCACAATTACTGCAACACTGATCATTTTACACACTGCCAATGAACTATAAAAACTATAAAAAACTACTGCAACAATCTATTATGATATGTACAACGTGCAACTGACGCCATTGATGAAATTCAGTTAATCACCAAAGCAACTACACTTGAACTGGCTGCACTCAAGCACACAGAGGCCAACGCTGATGCATGCAGGCTAGTCTAGTGCAGCGGCTGAAGCCCAAGGACAGTCATGCTGATTCGCTTGGGGGGCGGCAGTGGTCATGAGCTGGCTGCTCAATGAATTTACAGCACTGACTGATCAGCTCAGGCGTGCTGGCAAATTGCACTGGGAACCGACTATAGCCGGTTGCAGCATTCAACGAATGTACACTGCTGAATATACTCGGCTCCTTCGCACTGGCAAATTGCATTGGGAACTGACTATAGCCGGGTGTTCAATTTAAGGGTTAAAATTAAATTATTTAACTTTAATAATAAAAAAAATAATTAAAAAACTGGGCCAAAAGAAATTAGGCTAAAGAAATGCTACAGTTATTTCACACCTTTTGGCCCCTTAAGCTCCTGTAATTTTCTCCTTCTGGTCACATTGCTGTTTGTTCTTCTATGAGGTTAACTTTACTTTTCTTGGTCTGCCCTCCTAACATAGCGCTCCTCTTATTCCTTACTTAAAAGCACTCCATGCACAAGTTTTCTGAGCTCTAAAAACTGTATTCTTACTGTCTTGTCTACTCAAACAGCTTCTTGTGCCTGATCGCAGTCTTAATGCTGGGTGCCTGCCTACATGCCACAGAATCTTCCCCTTTAATGCTTTGACATCTGCTGTGGCCTTTTTTCCCCACTAAGGAATTTCTGTTTCTGTTACTTATTAACTATTAATTGCTACAACACCGGTTATTTACTTACAAATACTGGTATCAGCTACTGCTGACTACTGTCCTGATTTGCAGATGCTATTCAGATACAAATAATGAGAACAAATACACGTAACAAGTAACCCCCAAATACCCAGCTGCTTTTGCTCCGGTGCAGGTGACAAAAAAAAGCAAAACACCCTTCTGAAGGGAAAAAAAGCTTTACAAATTACCACATGGTTTGTTAGTGGCAACCAAAACATAAATTTATAGGAGCAAAATATATTTTTAATTAACTCTCACACCACAGAAAACAACAACTCTCAGCTCCTTCTCTCTTGTTTGCAAAGATAACATCAGCATGTGAGTTTCATCTTGTGATGCCTGGATTACTCCAAGACTGACCATTCTTTTACCTTCTCTAAGTCCTATAAATACCTCAGGAGGCAATGGTCTTGCAGCCCCTCCTAATGGCCCAATAGGGAAGATGCAGGTCAGCAAGGGATGCTATCCTGATCTGGCAGAGCTCCTTCAGGTTGGATTTCCTTATAGAGCTCATATCCCATTGAATATTGTTCATTTCTTGGATCCCAGGTAGGTGTGGCCAACATGTACACCTCCCTTTGTACATGTTCCATTACATACTTATAATATTCTACATCCCTTAGGGAATATAGAACCAATGTGAACATAAATAGATACTCATACTGGCATGTGAATATACTGTAAGTGTGTGGTTTTCCAGCACTCATTGGTCTCTAATAGGCAATCCTCCTACACTATGGCTCTCTAATCCTCTGACCAGCTGGACAATTGCTTCCAGTGTTCTACTGTACATTATTTAGTAATGTTTCTGATTTATCATCTTATATACAGATATGCATCTGACATCAATTCCAGGCATCTTACATAATGGGAAATCTTTCTAGGAGTGAAATATAAATATATAAATAAGGAGCAGGATACCAATAACAAAATTCATGTACAGTATATCCATCCATCCATTATCCAACCGCTATATCCTAACTACAGGGTCACAGGGTTTTGATGGAGCCAATCCCAGCCAACACAGGGCGCAAGGCAGGAAACAAACCCTGGGCAGGGCGCCAGCCCACTGCAGTGTACAGTATATAAAGCAAGCAATTCTATATGCATGCATTTGCACAAAAAATAAAGTAACAAAAGAAACCAATGTATTCAAAAATTAAAATTGTCAATATAGACAAAGCAGCTGTGTAAACACAACTATCAAATAGCGTAACACTAATAATAGTGAACATACACTGAAGAAAAAATAAACAGCTTTACAGTGAAGCAACTGAAAAGCAGAACAAACTGAGAAAAAAGTGACTCCTAATGAACTACTAGGATGACTAGGATGAAAGAATAAACTGTGTATTCTTGTCTTGATATGTTTGTTAATTTACAGTGAATATCTGTAATCCTAGTAAGTCAGAAACATTGTCTCAGTCTTTGCCTTCTCACACTGGGCTTGGCAGTGTCTGTGCGCACACTCATATCACTATAACATTATCTCTGATCTATCTTGTTAATAGCAGGTTGATGCACATCATTACTAAAGCAGGATCCATATGTCTTTCTGTAGAAAAAACAGAATCTGTTTTCCTAAAATGATTTACTATCAGTTGCATATCATTCAGAGTCATACATTATTTTTGTGCCAGTATCATTAAAAATGTATTTTTAAAACTTCACTCTGTTCTCCATGTTTTGTAAATGAATTGACATTCATAACTTTTTAAACAAACAATTTTTTTTATGTAACACCCTTGTTAAAAATATTTTTTGTATAAAACTTTTGCCTTTGTTGCTTTCTTGATAATTTAAAAATTAGCATCATGTGAAAATATAACCTTACATAGTGTTCACATATTGATCTGCTATACTGTATATGAACTGAACACTGTACCATAATCCTCAAACTCTCCAATCCTCACACCCCATGACTGTAAAGTCTTCACCATTATTTAAGTGTACATTTAATTTTGTGAAAGGTCTACCATATCTCCCTCCCCCCCAGTTTCTCTAGATGCTATCATTTACATCCTCTTTTACATACTGCCAGAACATTCAAGCTTTTTGCAGTCTCTTAGAAGTACTCAAAAAGAAACAAAAATAAAAGCTTTTTATAATGCAAAAAGTATGTTAACTGCATTCTAGGTAAGGATCAAAACCAGGATTTCTTCAAAAAATACATGTCAGTTCTTTGCAGAAAGGTAAACCAGGGATACAGCAGTTAGCTTTCCTACAAGTTCAATTCTACAAAAACAAAACAAATGAAAATGAAGGGATTTATGGGACAATTGCTGTAAACAGCTTTCCATACTTAAAGTAATCTAAATTTAAAAATATTTATTTATAATTTTTGGCATTTTGTCAGCAAGCCATTAACAAAGCAAGAATTTAGTGTCATATTGCCAGTTATTTATATGTTTTGTCCAGTAGGGGCACATAAGAACCCTCCAAACCCAGAACCACAACCTCACCAACAAAGTAAAGCATTCAAATCTGTATTTTATTTAACAAGGTACCTTTAAAATTCTTCTTCTTAACAAAATACAGCACAGCCAAGCAAACCCTTTCTCTCTTTCTCCTAAACCCCTCCCAAGCGAGTGTTTCCAGACTCGCTGGCTGAGATTGAGCAGCCTCTTTTATCTATGTCCCATGAGTACTTCCTATACTAGGACATAGCCAGCTGGAAACACTTCCAAGTTGAACGGAAGTCCCTGAAAGTAGGGGTTGTGAATCCCGACTTCTCCCCTTGGCAGCCCACATGGGACTACAGGTCCCAGTATTGCCCATGGGTGTCCGTGTGGGGATCCTAACCCAGGGATGCTGCCACCTAATGTCTGGGGACAGAGGGGCTGGGGACGGGAGGGGGGGGACTTGGGTGGGGACGGGGGGTGTGTGGTGTGGATGGGGATATTCACCAGTGCTCACCTCCTCTGGTCCTCCCATTGCAATGGCCTTCTGGCCAGATTAGGATCCCTGTTCAATCCTGGCCGGGATGCCAGCCCATGTGTGCCATCCATTACAATATATTTAAGTATGCAAACAAGTATACATTTGCACTCTTACTGCTTTGATTCAACTTTGGCATTACAACTGAGAAACGGTTATTGATGAGGAGGTAGGAAAGGAGGGAGGAAGGGAGGATATCAAGTGAAGAGAAAAGAAGTAAAGGGAAATGACTTATCATTATTCAATTAAATAAAGGTCACCAGTACATCAGCTAGCCTACAGCACCTGCCACAATGCTTTTCCCTATGCAATATGATAGGACACCTGTACTACACTACTACACAAATATGTTGGAAAAGCAGAGGGTTAGCTTTGCTAAAGGACTGCAATGTATTATCCTGCAGAAACTAACATGTTACAACTGGTACCACAGTGGAATGTGAGCCACATCTATAGAGACTACCATCAGTGAATTTAGACCTACACAGTAGTGGCAGGAAAAGGACAACTGACAAAAAAGCCAAAACCCACACCTCTGAAGGAGCTCTTTAAAGAAGGACCTAAACTTATGTTATCCGCAAAGGAAAACCAAGTAAAAACCATGACCAAGAAAAGACCCAAGAAAACCAACAGTAGAGTTCCTTCTCCTTTTCTTGCAGTGTCTCCATTGGGAAAAAAGCAGAGGAAAAGTAAGAGAAAGGTCCCAAACAGCCTAGGTGAGAATTCACTAAACCAGACGATGGTATAACTCCCCAAGGAATGTTAAGAAAAAGAAACAGCAATTAAGCCACTTATAGAGATAGATGGGCAAAGAATTTTTTTATGCTCATTATCAACTCCCTCTGTGATGAGCTGGATGAACCTATGCTCCAGACCCAGATCCATAAGCCAAAGAAGCAGAGGTTCCACCCGACAGGAGAAATAACCGAAAAGCAGCATGCCTACTAAATTTTTTGTAGATTAATGCTAACTGCATCACTTATAACCGTATTCAGTTACAGGAGTTTTTATCCACAAGCTGTGGTCACCATTTACTATTTGAATCAAAAAAGCAAAGGACGTACGATGAACTAGATATTGGAGTTGTACCCAGGAGATGTTCATCTAAATGACCAGATGGTTGTTAGATATTTTCATGAAATAAAAAGGGGACAAAGTGAAAATACTAAACTGGACATGTTTACCCAGAAATCAGAAATAAGTCATGTGTTTGCTTTTGCTGAATATTATATGCAAAACATTACATGCAGAATATTATATGCAAAAATATTATATGCAGAAAAAAAGACGTTACAATTATGTGTATTCCCTTTGGTTGAAAATAAATAAATAAATGAGCTATTAACCAACATAAAAGTGTCTGTGGTTATTATAGTGAATAATCCAATAATCACACAGATAAAAATTAAATTAAGTATGTATATATTTTATTTATTTATTTATTATTTATTTTTTACAATGTTCATAACACATGTTGTAAAAGTATTTTCAGAGAGTTAACAGAGTCATGATACATTCAAACAAACGAAATGATCTAAATGAAAATACTAATAATAGTTATAATACACAATAATTAAACACTGTACATTAAAAGAAGTTGCTTCCTTAATTTTCTAGTCATTAATACAGTGATGTAAAAGTATTTTTACAGAGTTAACAGAGTTTTGACACAATCAAACGAAATGATCTAAATTAAAATACTAATAATAGTCATAATGCACAATAATAAACAGCCATATTAAAACACTATTTTTCTACATTTATTTTTAAAATACTTTTATTTATACTATGAGCCATGTGTGTTTTTTAAATAGTTCTGATATGTCTAGATAACCTGGGTGTTTCAGTTGCAGAGCCAGAGGCATGGTCCAGCATGGTTGGAAAATCACGTGATACAGGCGGGCAAAGCTGTTTACTGGCTGATTGAATTGGCTTTGTATCATTTTTAATCTCTTGAAATAAAACCCTAACGTCCATGTTCGGAAAAATGGACCAGGGCTCGTTAATTTCGGCCATAGCGGTAAAGAATAAATCCCAACCTTCTGGTTTTCCACTCTTGTTTAATGTTCGTGTTTGCGTTGCGAATTTGATCAGATCAACCATATTTGTGCCAATAACAGGTGTGCCTTTATATAAAAATTCCCCTCTTTCATTCCAGGACGTTGTGGACGGGTTTTGTGTCATTTTCCAAATTACCATTTCCGTGTTTTTCTGGTGTCTCTGAGAGACGGATTCCAAAACGTCTCTTATGACAATATCACCCCTGTCAGTGGTCGGGAGCAACGATATGATCTGGGATGGCGCTTCAGTTTCTGGTAGAAAGAGAGTCAATGTAGACTTCTGTGATTCCCGTTGTCTCAATAGACTCAGATATCACAGCAAAGTATGAATATACATTTCCACTTTTTCATGTGGTGATAGGGCGCTATTTTGTAAATTTCATGGTCAAGCGTTTGCATAATATTTTTTGTCATATCTGTTTCTTCACCGGCAGATGTTTTGATCTGCTCCAGTTGCTTTTCTGGTACAAGGTACATTTTCTCAGCATGCTCCATTTACTGATTCGAAATTAGACTGGTGAGTAAAGGGATCGCTATGCCGAGTAGCTGACCGATAAATCCACCAGACTGATTTATAATATGTTTCTTTCGTTTAATAGTAACTTTTTTATTGCTCAGATTTTTTATAATAATTTTTTAAGAATGCCAATTTGTCTGGAATTTAAAGGTAAGCTACCCTTAATTGTATTGAGTGCAATTTCAAAAATAGCCAGAATCAAATCGTCAGGAGCTGCACACAAAATGGACTTTCTCTGTTTTGGTTTTGCCTTTATAAGCAATCGCATGAGTTGTAAATTTCATTTAATCCTGGACGACATGGTGATCAGGATGACGTCTTTTACAAAATGACACCGGGGCTACTAAAATCACATTTTTTTTATCCTTGGGTTTGTTAAACACGTAAGCCACTGGGCACTATGATGGGTATATGGATGCTCTGAGACGAAAGTCATCTGGAGTATTAGTATTTAAATCTACCAATAGAAAGCCAAAGGCTGAGTTAGTGGCATCCTTATAAGCCTCAAGAAAGTAGCGCCACCTTGTGGGGTACATCTGACAGGCCAATATTGATATTTGTTGCCTGTCTCTCGAATTCTTAAACAAAACACTGTATTTTTGCATTTAAGACTATAGTACGGCTCTGTTTTCCCTGGCGAAAAAGATTCTGAACAATATAGATTACGCTCAGATTTCTGTGATGAACATACTTTGTGAATGCCAACTCCAACTCATTACTTTTACAGACAGATTGCATGAGATCATCCATGACAACTAAGTTTATTTTATCACGGGACACCAATACATCATCATTTAGGTAGTCAGGGAAACCTTCTATAAATTTTATACATCTGAATTTTTTCATCAATTCTGTATAGAGAGGTTGCCAAACGCTGCGGTGGGCTGGCGCCCTACCCGGGGTTTGTTTCCTGCCTTGTGCCCTGTGTTGGCTGGGATTGGCTCCAGCAGACCCCCGTGACCCTGTGTTAGGATATAGCGGGTTGGATAATGGATGGATGGATGGAGGATGCCAAACGAAATAACAATACAGGATATTTTGTGGTTGGTGAGACATCATTTTCGTCCCCGATTCTAGTAAAGTTTTCACAAAAAAAGATTTTCCACAGTTGCTCGGCCAGCCTAAGATACAGGAAAATGTGTGTTGTAAACGAACGTCCATTATTATTTATGTATTTATCTCAGAATCAATAGCCAAAAGGTAACGATGTGAAATTTTTAGTTAATATGCGCTTATCTTATACAACTTTTTTTTTTTTTTTCTGGTTTCTATATGCCTGCTGCGTTTTACCCTGACAATACCAAAATTTTCAAATTTGATATTTTTATGTTCTGAAGACAGTTTTATATTTTCTGCATAGTCAAAGACCAGTTCTTTTAAACTTTGAAAATTCACCTTTTCGCAGTTCTTAACATTTAATGTTATACCTTTAACTTTTAGACAGGTTTTACTGTTTGATAGCTTATAACCATAACTTTTCGGACCAGTGCTTATAAATTCAGCGATGTATTCATTCATTGCTACCTCGCTCGTCAATTCTCCTAAATAGCAACCGGTTTCTGGGTCCCATTCGTTTGCTCTGGAAATATAAAGAATTGAATCCATGTCATAGTATAGTATTCTTTCGTTCATTTTGTTTAAAAGATTATACAACTCTAATCTTGCATAAGCTATAGTAAAACTAGCAATACATATGTTTACATTGGCCGGTGTGCTGTAACGATCTTTATCGTATGTCCAAGTCACACAGGCACATTCATCATCAATAAAATCACAAGTAGATACCTCATAATTTGGGGCAAATAATAATTCAAACAGTTTTTCTGGATCCGTAACTAAAGATGTATGTGGCAAATTAGGTGTTTGTGCAAACTTATCCCATAAGGAATTTAAAAAAAGTTTTGCAATTTGTCTTCTAGCCGGATTTTTTTTTAATTAGGTGCTCGCTTAATTGTACACCTTCCTTTTCATAAAACATGGATACATACGGTTTACACTGTTCTGTGTTTAGACAGCTCTCAGGATAACCCAAAGATTCTTGATTAGCTTTTATATACTCTGAAAAAAGTATGGTAGAGCTTTGTTCAAAATGCTATATCTCATATATGCTTTCAATTTTGTATCCCAGCTGAATGGCTGCAAACAATTCCGGTGTTGTCCAGCAACCAGTAAGCGTTCTCTCCTTGTCAACGTGTGTACAGGGAGTCTGCTGTTGTGTTACAGCACAAGTGTGGCAAAGCGTAAAGTATAATTTTTTGTTTATTTTGCATGGCAAAACATGGAATAGAAGATTTCTGGGTGGATACACCCTCACCCAGGCTAATCCGAAATACGTTTCTAATTGTTCAAAATCCTTATAAATAATTTTTGGATGACCGATTAGATATCTTTTGGTTTTATTCATATAAGGATATAAACTCGTAAAATCATAGTAATGGATTTTTTCACTAGCGCACACCTTGTAATATAAATGTGCTGCATTTGTTCGACAGCCAAAGAGAGATTCTCTAGGGTTCAAATCCTCAGGCAGATGAGCGGTTTTCAGGAATTTCTGCACACGGATGTTTTCACGAACCAGACGCCGCCAATTATGTTCCCAGATTTGATGCACCTGAAACCCCTGCATTTTTAAGTAGTTAACTTTGTCCATAGTTCTTGAATAAAGTAAACCGAATATAATGTTTGTAACACTATTCCATGATTTTTTACTGTAACAGATATTACAACTATGGTAAAAGCATCTGTTAAATTCAAAAGCCATCTTTATACCATTATTTTCAGCATACCCGTCTAGATAATACTTTCCAATACGCATTTCACCCCCAGGTTTTAGCGCATGTCAAATATCTATTTTATCTATTTATCTATTTATCTATTTCGGCCTCTATATATATGAGCCATTGGATGGATGGAGTAGAGTACCTCTTTTGTTTTCTGTGATAACTGTCTTGTAATGGCAAAGCTATGGTTTGCTCACGCAAAAATTTAAGTTTTAACATTGCCATACAAACGCTCGCTAAAATAACATATTGAAAAGGATCAATAGATAATATTTTGTATTTGGCCTGAAACTGCTCATCTAAATACAGACGTGTCGTTTTGGTGATCTCCATAACTTCTTGCCTGATCAAGATACAAGCCGACCTTAGAATCTCTACATCTAAGCGACAGTACATTTTTAATTCCTTTTGAAAATCAAATACTTCATTCTTGTGTTTAGAATACCATAAAAGAAAATCTTTCTTCTTGTCTGGCATCATACTTTCTACACCATAAAATTCTACAGCCGGTCTAGGTCCGACATAATTTTGGTTTTCAACAGTGTTAAAAAAATGAGGAAAGTATCCTTTTGCCCCTTTAAAACCCAAAGCCTGTGGTAATTTACACAATTTTGATGCTAGAAACTTCAAAGAGTCTATGAATCTGATGTTTAAACCTTTCACCGATATCGACATGATTTTTCCACCGATTGTTAACAAATCCATTTTCATTTTTTCTTTTATTAATTGACTAATTACAAAATAACTGTCATAGGATTTTGCATTGTGTGCAATAAAAGTGTAATTCTTAAACTTTCTATCTATAAACATAGATATAAATCTTTCAACACAGTCGTTTCCGGCAAACTTCCAGGTTCTGTTACCATCCATGTGTAAAGCGTATATGTAATTCGGTTCATGTATATCATTGTCTTGCCAACATTCAAAATCATAAAATATATATTTTTTTGATACCGGATTCTTTATCAACGGTTGCATATAACATAAGTGACTGTCGCAGCTCATGATAGTTTCTTTACAATTTGATGTGTGCTATAAGAATTAATAATTCTTATAGCACACATCAGCCATTTCTCGATTAAATGATACACAGGGTTATCAACTTTATCATATGAATGAATGGTTTGTTTTCCAGACTTGGCTGTTGCTTTCTCTGTTTTCTTTCCTTTGGAAATGCAACCAACGGATTGCCCAAAATCTGAAAAAAATTAAATTAACCACAATCTTAATAGCTATATAATATAAATACTAATATGTACATCCATTCATTAAGCTCGCCAATCCTGAAAGGGCCCCTGAAATAGCGACACACGCCTAAGCTTTTTTCTATACCGTTTGACGATTTCTGAGGCCTTTGGGGAGGATAGCTCTTATCGGTGATTTGCACACCACTCGATAAGTGACAGTTCTTTGATCGATGGTGATTACCTCGATAGACATGGTAATGGAGGTTGGAATGATGAAGGAAATGGGTACCTGAGTAATGTAAAGTAAGTGTAAAATACCTATACAATAACTATAATTGTAATAAACAAACAATAAAACAGTGGAGAAGCCGTGGATTAAACAAAAAGGCTGTAGTTATCAGCAGGGAGACGTGAATCCCGTAGCGAAGCAAGGAAGGGAATGTAGAGACTGGAGCGACGGACGGCCTTATATAGGCAGGCAGCCAACAACGTGGGAGGCGTTGGGATGGGGGACCCAATGCCGCCTCACATGGTGACCAAGCTGCAGGCTATGGACGTATATATGTACGTAAGTAGGATTCAGTTAGCGTTGGGAACCTGTGTACCAAATTTCTTGAAGATGGGCCCATAAGTAACAAAGACTGTTGAAAAGTTCAATATGGCGGCCGACAGTGGCATCATACCACCGAAATAAGTATGTACATTGGTTTCGGTTAGTGCAGGGAAGCCGCCTACCAAATTTCGAGAAGATGGGGCCATAAATAAGAAAGTTCAACATGGCGGACGTTGTTGACCGTTATGACCGTTACGTGTAGAATTTCGAAATGAAACCTGCTTAACTTTTGTAAGTAAGCTGTAAGGAATGAGCCTGCCAAATTTCAGCCTTCTACCTATACAGGAAGTTGTAGAATTAGTGATGTTGGAAAATTAAATATGGTGGCTGACAGTGGCGTCATACCACCGAAATAAGTATGTACATTGGTTTTGGTTAGCTCAGGGAAGCTGCCTACCAAATTTCGTTAAGATGGGGCCATTAATAAGAAAGTTCAATATGGCGGACGTTGTTGATCGTTATGACAGTTACGCGTAGAATTTCGAAATGAAACCTGCTTTTTGTAAGTAAGCTGTAAGGAATGGGCCTACCAAATTTCAGCCTTCTACCTACACGGGAAGTTGGAGAATTAGTGACGTTTGGAAAATTCAATATGGCGGCCGACAGTGGCGTCATACCATCGAAATAAGTACGTACATCGGTTTCCCCTGATCGCTTGGTTTGTGCTCTAACATGAACTGTCAACTGTGGGACCTTATATAGACAGGTGTGTGCCTTTCCAAATCATGTCCAATCAACTGAACTTACCACAGGTGGACTCCAATTAAGCTGCAGAAACATCTCAAGAATGATCAGGGGAAACAGGATGCACCTGAGCTCAATTTTGAGCCTCATGGCAAAGGCTGTGAATACTTATGTACATGTGATTTCTCAGTTTTTTTATTTTTAATAAATTTGCAAAAACCTCAAGTAAACTTTTTTCACATTGTCATTATGGGGTGTTGTGTGTAGAATTCTGAGGGAAAAAATGAATTTAATCCATTTTGGAATAAGGCTGTAACATAACAAAATGTGGAAAAAGTGATGTGCTGTGAATACTTTCCAGATGCACTGTACATAGTGGGATGCAAAAGTTTGGGCAACCTTGTTAATAGTCATTATTTTC
>JANRMT010062821.1:19449243-19504353 GCA_026402145.1 Polypterus bichir lapradei | reverse complement strand
TATATATATATATATATATATATATATATATATATATATATATATATAGGGCGGCACAGTGGTAACACTGCTGCCTCACAATTAGGAGACCCGGGTGACCCTGTAGTTGGGATATAGTGGGTTGGATAATGGATTATATATATATAAATGACATTAACATTTGTCTGATGTTTGAATTCATGTAAGCAAGCTTCCTTGAGCCTCTGTGGAATATTCTAGGTAATCTGGCACTTGAGGTTAAGGTTAGACCAAGATTGGACAAGAAGAGGAAGTTGCTGGCCTACAGTTGAATTGATAAATTATAGATTATGCAATAGATAAATTGCATAAACTTACCTAGGCATTAATTAGAGACATAGCATGCAGCCCAAGTATAAATCAGGGCTAGGCTCCTGTTCAAAAGCATAAAGATAAGTGGGCCACTCTCAAACTTCAGAGAAAGGAATGAAGTGAGCAATGTCCAGGAAAGTTAGACAGTTGAACACATTTCATGCAAATCCTCTGCTATCTGTAATTTATTTTTGTTATTTTTCTTTTGTTTAAGATCACCACATTGTGATACTACAAAAAAGTGATGACATGATGAATGAGGCCTGGCTCCAGGGTTAATTTTTCCCAGTCCCGAGGCATCATGAGCTCTTCTGATTGTTTTTAAAGAGCCAGGCTCTCTTTTTGACCTAATTCTAATGCTTGTACTTGTTAGTTGACTCTTTCTGTGTTTTGTTTCTTTTCCTTGGTTATTTTTGTTACATTTTAGGAGCTTAGATTATTCCGTTAGTTTGAGTTAGTGAGACCTACCTATGTAAACTTACTAAAATAAATATTGACAGGGTCATCATAGGGCATTCAATATACCACATTTCTCCAATTATAATTTTTGGCTCTAATCATAATAACATCCTTATTCCAAATAGTAATCGTTTTGGGTATGGCTTTATTAATTTGTGCTACAGAGGGTTCTGATTGGACAAGGTTATAAAAGGAGGTCAAATATTGATGCAGGGTAACTATCCATCCATTTTACTAGCCCACTAAACTAGGGTCATGGGACAGCTAAAGCCTATCCTAGCAATTATCGGGCACAAGGTAGGAAATAGGCCTGGGGGAATTAATCCATCACAGGGTGAACACATGTATGGGCAAATTTAATGACGCCAATTCACTGTAAAGTGTTTTTCTTTGAACTGTGAACGAAGCACATGGAGGAAACACATGCAGATATGTGTAGAACATGCAAACTCCACTCAAGGAGCACCCAGGACCTGTACCACACTCTCCTTGTTGCGAGGCAGCAGTGTTACCCAAACACCACCATACTACCTGCAGCCTAAACAGTTCAATTACAGCCAAGAACAGTTTGACAGCAGTTATACCTAAAGCAGAATGTTGAATAAATGATGAGGATGTATATAGATGGATTTAGTAAAATACAAAATGAGGAAGACAGGGAAAGTAAAATCCAAAGATGAAGACATAATATAATATACAGCAGTGAAGAAAAAGAACACAGAATAACAAGAATAGAACATAGGTAAGAAGGTTCCAAGTTCTTTAGTGGACCATGAGTAGGAATCGGGGACAATGCCAATGGCAAATCTTTATTACTTTTTGGGTTTTTTTTGAGTGTTGTGTGTTATTTGCTTCTTGTTAAACAGATATTCCTTTTTGTTGCAATGATTTTGTCTTTTAGTTTATGTACATTTGGAGTATGCCAAGTTTCTTGGTTGTTAATTTAGTTCTATTCCTATCAAGAAACATTGCTTGTAAAAAATGCAGGTCTTTGGCCAATGATATGATTTTTAGTAAATGATTTTATTCATTTCTGCTTTTGATAACATTTTTCTATCCACCAATTACAAAAGATTTTTTTTTAAATTTCTGCTAATGATTCACTATAAAATGACACCCTCCAACGCTGAAAAGTATACGTGGAGCATGAGGAGGTTTACCTACTTGGGGCCAAAACTGCAAGTGCTTCCACTTGATTAAGAAAAAGTAAAATGTCCTACTAAAGGTTGCACTGGCAACTCTTAATTATCCATCCATCATTCAACCCACTATATCCTAACTACAGGGTCACGGGGGTCTGCTGGAGCCAATCCCAGCCAACACAGGGCGCAAGGCAGGAAACAAACCCCGGGCAGGGTGCACACACTCACACACCAAGCACACACTAGGGACAATTTAGGATCGGCAATGCACCTAGCCTGCATGTCTTTGGACTGTGGGAGGAAACCGGAGCACCCAGAGGAAACTCACGCAGACACGGGGAGAACATGCAAACTCCACACAGGGTGGACCTGGGAAGCAAACACAGGTCTCCTAACTGCGAGGCAGCAGCGTTACCCACTGCGCCAC
This sequence comes from Polypterus bichir lapradei, assembly GCA_026402145.1. NCBI lineage: Eukaryota > Metazoa > Chordata > Cladistia > Polypteriformes > Polypteridae > Polypterus > Polypterus bichir. The sequence goes on along the minus strand of JANRMT010062821.1, from coordinate 19,501,995 downwards.
TGTGCCACCCGCACTCAATTATGTGGTCCTTAATTATGTTGTCAGCAGAAGTGAACATAGTGCCACTTCAGTGTCATATTCAGTAAGATCTTCCTTTAATGATATATTAGCTATTCTCTTAATAAATGGCGACATCCATCAGTAAAACATATCTTAACATTCACAAATACATAAAGTTAATAGTCTTGAATTTGGTAACTGGCAGGTTGTCCTAATTTTAAATAGAATTTAGCTTTAGTTTAGTTTACATTATAACCCGTAAGTATTTTTTAAGATGTTGTTCTCTAATTACAAGCACATAGATTTTAAATCCCAGTTTATTCAATTCAGGGACCAGGACTGTTCCTGCCTACCTTGGCAGCATTGGACACAAGACAGGAGAAAACCCTAGTGAATGTGTTATTCCTGCACACAAAAACATACCCGTACTTATACTGTCAAAGTACAATTTAGAATATCCAATTACCTAACATGTTGAAGTTGTAGATTGCAGTGAGGAAAGCCTGAACAGACAGGGAAGAACATAAAGAGTCTATATACAAAATCACTAGCTTGAAAATTGTGTAAATTGTATCCAGTCTGAGCAAACTATTGTTAATTCTAGTACCATTTCATTCTTTATAATCTCTAAATATATATAAATAAAAACATAATACCTTATGTCTGTCTATGGATTTTTTTGGCTTCATTTGATGTTGTTTATCTGTTTTGCATACTAAGGACATCATCTCAACCCTTAGCTCACATATTGTCTGTTTGTTTGTTTGCCAGTTACACAAAAAAAGGCTTAGCTGATATCCATGATATTTTGTATGTAGATTGGCATTGGTCTAACTTAGAATTTAGGCTACCTGTATATAAAGTGTAAAAAAATCATCAGGAAGGGAGGGGTTATAATGGGGACAAACCAAAAACAGTACATTATTCCAAAATGGCTGAATCAATCTTAATTAAATTTTGCATGTATAATAAAGCCGGACCAAATACAGGCTACATTTCAATTGAAAAAGTTATTCTGGAAAGCTGGTTGTAAAGGGCTGAGTCAAATTTAATGCAATTTTGCTTTGATATTTCTGTTGACAACAACTTAAAATCTACGCTTTAACTTTAGCCAATTATTTGTTGGCCCATAAGAGGTAGCAGGGAGCGATGCACAAATGAATAGACCGTTATGTTTCCAGATACTCTATTGGTGTGTCTAACTTGGAAGTAATTAACATGAACTATCTTTACCAAAATCCACAAAGATTTTCACAACAGGGTATACTCATTGTTTCCTCTATTGGTTCTTCACAATAAACCGTCACCCAGTTGTTAGATTTTTACATTTGTGAATATGCTACTGCATATAAAATCCTACTGTACATAAAAGACTTGACTCACTTTATAAGTCACATAAATAACATGCCAAAAAGTTAGGATTACATTTTAGCTCCTTATCATACAGAATTACTCTATTAAAGTTTCCTGTAAGAATGTGTTTTAGAGACAGTAACTTCAATACTTCTTAATGACTCAGCATTTCACTTACATTTTATCACATTTACTTAAACACATCTTACATATTGCACTCAAAGACCCTGAGAGGCCAAAACTTCTGGAAGTAGGATGTTTACTTTGTTTAATGTGTAGTTGTTGTTATGTACATAAAAGCAATGCTGTTACTTCTTCAATTAGGAAACACTATTCTTATGCATAGATCAAAATGTACAAAAGGTGAAATTTGTTTGTTTTTGTCCATGTTCACACTTCTATGTAGGTGAAAACTTGAACAAAGTTATAACCTTGATTACAGAACAAACAATGTGCATTTGTTCTGGCCATTTCCACTATACACTATCACAACAGTCCTTTGAGGCACATCACAAATTAACAGATTCGAAATATATAGAATTAGAATTTTTTTTGCCCACATCTTAGTTCTAGGGAATTTAATAGACAATTATTATGCTGCAAAGCATTTTGGTTCTTTAAATTAAACACATAGTGCTCATTAGAGCTACATGAATTTTCTATAAATGTGCTGTCTTAATGAGAAAGAGAGCGCAAGTGATTTTTTTACTTATGAGAGAGGACTGGGAGATAAACATAGTCAAGTATGAGGCCAAAGTCATAACCAGGCACTTTTAATAGTGCTGTTAAGAAAGCCTAAGCACTAACCAAAGGTCATAGCCTTAAAAACAGAAAGAAATTTTGAGAAACCAAATAAATCTTAACTAGAAATTCTAATGAAGCATATACAAAGTTTATCCAAATCTCATATAATTACAGGATTTGTGTGCCAACCTTAATATTGTCGCATCCCCTAAGTTCTTCTGGGGAAGGTTACCATATCAACAACCAACACAAAAAAACACAAAATAGTAGTGCCCACAACAAAGCAAAATGGTGACACAATGTAAGGGCAAATTCATTTCTATAAGAATATGAGTTAACCTTAATGACACTCTTGGGCTTCCATATAAAGGTATATTTAAGTCAAAATTACAACTGAATAAAAGCCGTTCCTGAGTGTGTTTTGTCAAATTACAGCATGGCACCAGAAATGGTGTACAGTATTTAAATAAGCAATTGACTGCAAAACAAGACAGATATTATTGAAATTTGAAATTGACAGGTGATTGTCAATATGGAATATTTTTAAACATACATTTTTATTGTATCTGAAAGTGGTCAGCAACAGCAACATAAGTGAAGATTATAAACATTGTCATTATTGACCATAGCTGGATCTCAAGAAACAGAAACATATAATATGCTTAAATTCCAGAATGAGAGTGACAGAAATGATTTAGACAACGTAATTGGACAATTCAATGATTATTGTTTACCAAGAAAAAGCTAAGTGTAAGCGAGCCTGGTGAATCAATAGATACTTTTGTCACAGATCTAAGACTAAAAATGCCACCTTGCAACTACAGAGAAATGCAGTCATCCATTATAAGCGACCAGATCACCTTTAGAGTGTATAATAGAAAGGTGCTTGACTGTGGATGATGTAGCGTCAATATGCAGAGCTGAGGAACGAATCAAAATACAAGTGCACACAATAGAGCAGGGAATCTCTGTAGTGCAAACAGTGGTGTTGGAAGTGACGGCCATTGGTACAGTGCAGAAAGATCAGTCCCGACAGCATTGTACATATAGATGGTGAAAAAAACTCATAAAAAATGCAAGTTATAGACTGCACATATGGAGGGGAAAGGCAGAATATCCAGAAATGCCAGGGACATGGAAAGACTTACAGTTTGGCTTTAAAGCATACAAAAGCTTGATGATTGAGGCACAATGTTTATGTAAATTGTAGACACAATACAATACAAAAACTTCAAAATACTTTGACCTCTGTTGTATTGCCAAAAGATAAGGTAATGAAACTTGTGAGAATACGGGACTAATGAAATGTGTTTTAGCTATTTCAGAACCAACTGAAAGAAGCAGAAATGCTTGAAATACTCACCAGACAGTAATAAGGAACATACTGAACACACACAATACTGGAGGTAAATATACCTTGGCATATTTGATGGAATTGGAGTTATACCTTTCACATATAGCATTAAATTAAAACATACAACATAGTCAGAGATTTATGGCTCAGGAAGGATAACTATACCTCTCAAGCAGGAATTATGACATGAATTAGATTGAATGGTGAAGCTTAAAATCATGCAGCCATCAGAATGGGTATACTCTATGGTCTGCCTGTATGGATACAAGAGATCTGAATCAAAGTATGCTTCAAGGGCACTATCAGATACAAAAGGGGGATGACATCCTCCATGAGATGACAGAAGTGCATTATTTCACTAAACTAAATACATCTCATTGTTTTTGGCAGTTTCAGCTTGATAACAAAAGTGCAGAGCTCTGTACCTTTGATATACCCTTTGAACAATTTAGATGTCAGCACCTCTCATTTGGAATTTGTTCTGCACCTGAGATTTTTCATGGAGCCATGGAAATAATTTTTGAAGGTCTAGATGGAGTAAATGAATGTTTTGATGAAATAATCATCTGAACAGAGACACAAGAAAAGTTAAAATGAGAGAGTTTTTAAACTCTTCAAAGAGTACAATAATATTATCTTAAATTTAATAGAAAAATATTATATTTTCAGGCAGGATATCACATTTCTTGTAGACATGCGAACACTGGCCAGATAATAACAAAATCAAAGCAATTAAAGCCAAATGGTATGGAAAACTCTACAGAGAACATTAGGCATGGTTAATTACCTTGGTAAATTTATGCCAAACTTATCTTCTAAGATCATTGCCCTAAGAGAACTACTTCAGTCAAAAAATAAATGGTCATGGCAAAAAGTACATGATGAAGAATGGAAAAAAATTAAAAGAAATACAGGTGAAATTCCGTTACAACAATTATCATTACAACAAAATATTCATTACAATAAAGTATTTGATGGTCCCGACAGTTTCCTCATATGACAGAGACTATAGAAATCTTGTTACTACAAAATACATTCAGCAGATACTTTCATTACAACGAAGTGCCCAAAAGACCTTGAAATGTTTGGATGAATAATCCACAGAGCAGTTAGTTCTGTGATCGTTGCTCAGTTCTGCACAACGATCCCCGAACACAAACATGGTAAATTTTTCTCTTTTGACGAAGTTTCCTCACACTGTTTTTTTTGCTGTTTTTGTTTTCTGTGGTTTTCAGTGACACCTTTTGCTTATTGCTCATCAACATTTGAAAAACATTCATTGGAATTTAACTCATTGTCACCCTCCAATAGAAATGGCAGATGCTCGTTCTAGAAACATTCCTATTAATGCAACACTCATTCAAGAAAAAGCAAACTCACTGTTGTGAGGTTTCTAAACTGTTTTGGGACCTCCCCCAATGGGATGACACGCCGAAGAGCATCCCAAATTGCGATCACCGTGATGATAAAGACTGTTTATCCGTTGCCGGGGCAACAGCAGGCTTGCAGCACTGCAGCGGCTCGCCGCCAATGCAGCTCTGAAAAGATCTCGATGGGTGATGCAAGGAACATTATAAATGCAGGAAACAGTATTACTTGGCCACCAGCCTGGTCACAACCCTGCTTGATTGCTGTGTCAGTGTAAAGGAGAGTAGTAGATCCCGCTACAATAAAAAAACGTGCTGTTCCTGTTTCAAGCTGAATACAGCTGGTTTTGTTAAAGTATTGAGACTGAGCCATATGTCTTGGGGTGTAAGACTTTTGAAGAAGATTTTACAGTCAGCTGAGGTTGGCTAATTCGCTTTTCGGATCATTTTGGAAAAGCAACCAAAGCAATCTGTGGAGAAGAATCTCCAGTTCCAATTGAAGAAGCAAACGAATGTCATACACATGAAATAAGGAAAATCATTTCAGCTAATAAGCCTGAAGCTATTTACAATGCTGATGAGACTGGAATCTTCTCCCAGCTGCTACCGCTTCGCACTTTAGCACTAAAAGGTGATCTATGCTGTGGAGGAAAAAATCTACAACAAAGGTTGACAGCTCTACTTTGTTGCAATTGAACTGGCAGCCACAAAGTTATTCCTCTCATTATTGGCAAGTTGACCAATCCTCTGTTTTTAAGTACGTTACATTTCTTCCCTGCGAGTATACAGTGAACCAGCAAGCTTTTCAGATTTTCTTCCTCGGCGCTCTGCTGTAGCACTGTGAGCCTGCAGTTACCCTGCACTGGCAACGGACAAACATTCTTCCACAGACATGATAATCGCTTTTCAGAAACCTCACAATATGAAGAAGAAGAAGAAGAAAAGAAAGATTCTGCTTCTGATTGATAAGTGTGTGGCCCACAACATGCTTCCACATTTAGATAATGTTCAAGTTGAATTCCTCCCACCGAATTGCACAGCAGTGGTTCATCCATTGGATTTGGCCATCATTTCCACCCTGAAAGTGTATTATCGCAAGGAAATGCTGAGAAAAATTCTCATCAGCATAACTTGTAGACAAGAGGAGTTGAAAACTAACATGAAAGAAGCTATTAAAATGATTGCAAACGCCTGGACGCAAGTTAAATCAAGCATTATAGCGACAAATATAGAATCTCATTAACACAAAATTTTCATTACATTGACATTTTTTTAGGTCACTGGCACTTTGTTGTAACTGAATTTTACCTGTACTTGTTTCTGAGCCAATAATCTTTTTGACCCAAGTATGGGTATCTGCCGATGCTTTCAAATACGGGATGGGTGTTGTGAAAGAAAGTTGAGATGCGTGACTTATGCCCAAATTGAAAAATAGTGTCTGAGTATTGTTTTTGATGTGAAAAGTTTCACTCTTAAATTTTTGGATTACCATTTATTGAAACAAAAACTAATCATAAGCCACCTATCACTATTAGTCAAAAGAACTTGAATGATCTGGCCCATATATACAATGATGACAAGACTACAACATTGAAATTATTGAATGTCTGATAAACCTGGGAAGTATCTGGTTGTTGCACATGCTCTATCTAGAGGAAGAAAGGGAGTTCGCAAAAAGCAGGCTTACAAAAGCTGGAAGAAATCAGTACTCAGGTTTATATGGATTTGGAGGCCATTACTGTTAGAACAAGCCTGAGAAAAAAATAAATAAAATAAAAATGGAAGCCACTACAATTACTTGCGAACGGTCATAGGGATAATGCAGAGTGACTGGCCAAAACAAGTCTACCCCAGTACTATTCTCTTAGGACCACATTGGCAGTAGTAGAAGGACTACTGTTGAAAGTTAATCAGATTGTCATTCCAACCTCACAGAAAAAAGAAGTCCTTCAGAAGTTGTACCAAGGACATGTTGGTACTGAAAAACGCGTCTGGCAAGAGAATCTGTGTACTAGCCAGGAATTAATCAAGACATCAAAGATATGATTGGAAGCTGTGCAACATGCCTTAAACATAAAAAACAAAAAGCCAATAATTATGGATGCTCCTCAACAACCCTGCAGAGAAGATATAAGACGATATGTTAACCTTAATGGCACTCTGGGACATCTGTAGAAAGACATATTTAAGTCAAGGTGGCAAATGAATAAAGACAGTTCCTGTATTGCTAAAAGACTGTGCGTTGTCAAATTATTACACTTTGAAGTCTTTACAGAGATCTTTTAGGGCAAACTAAATGTTAATATTGAATACCCGGACAAAGAAAACAGCTTCAAAATAAGAAAACAACTTCAGAATATGTATTAAAAATGAAAGAAATTACCAGATCACAAAAAATGGCCCCTTCACTGAACTTATACTTCATCTTATGGATATGCTTTCATCTTACGGTTGTGGATTGGCTATGCCTTGTGTGGGCAAATATTTTTGTCTCCTGTTAATCTTTTGTACATTTTAATTCTATTAAATACATTTCTGAAAATGTCTTTATGCTATCATTTCAACATTGTTCATTCAGCCCTTCTGACCTTGTAAAGATTTGTATCATAAGCATATTGTGATTTTTATTCTTCCAAGGTAGGCCTCGGTTTATGCAAGTTTTTTCTTACAACCATTGCCTTTCTAGTTAACAATGACTGTTTTTCTTTTAATGACTCTTTCCTTATTGTAATAGTTAAGACAAGGGGAATTTCTAATAACATTGCTTTAATATTCTAAGAATGGTTAGATAAACTATTTCACATCAGACTAACTTTAATCAAAATGGGTTCTTATCTATTACATGTCAATTCATTAAACAGTGATATTTTCATGCAAATACTATGGAAAATAATAAAAAAAAAACCTACTTATACCTACATTTTAGTTATACTCATAATAGATTATATATAATATTATCTATCTATTATATAAAAAAATCTTGGGTTGAAATCTGATCATCTCGGAGAGATACTTTGAAGTCCCGCGAGACTACTTGCACATCATGACCTACTTATAAACAATTTCTCAGAGACGCTTTAACATCCTGCGATACAAGGAAGTGAGACAAAAGGACAGCTGCTGTACAGGTTTTTAAATGATAGACGCGCAGCTTGACCTGCAGATCATGCACCACGGCACAAGCAGCAGCTGTACAGGCTTTTTAAATGATCATTGCGCAGCGCAACATGCAGATCACGCAGCACGGCAGCAGCAGCTTCTGTACAGGCTTTTAAATGATCGATGCGCAGTGCGACATGCAAAACATCCTTTGGGTTGGAGGGTGGGCGAGCGAAATGAGTAGGGGGCAAAGCCCCCTAGTACATATAATTATATTCTTTAGGGATTTGTAGTCTTTACTGAGCTCTACTTTGCTCTGTTTTCTTTTCTGATTTTTCTATGGTGGCGTTTTGTGCCACCAACACCTGAGACCTAGACCAGGCTAAGATTTGTTTTGCGATAGGGCAGAACAATGTATAGTCAAGCTCTTTAATTGTTTAATTCTACTATTTTTTGCATCTAAGATGTCTCACTTAAATGTTTTCTAATGTTGTATCTGTCCCAGTGTCTATATAAACACAGGGAATTCCAGTCACTCTATTACATCTTGCCTGAAGAAGGAGCCTGAGTTGTCTCAAAAGCTAGAATTTTGTAATCTTTTTAGTTATCCATTAAAACGTGTCATTTTGCTTGACTTCACATTGCACCCATAATGGCTAACACGGTATACCACCCAAGTACTACAGACATACAAAATAATGAAATATACCGCTACTACAATGTATTGAAGACCTGGTGGAAGAAACTGACACACCTGGACAGTGACATCTTCTTCTTAACGAAATGTAAAAAGAAAAAATTCTTATCCTGAAAGGTATCTTGATAAGGAATTCAATCATACACACTCGGTTTGCAGAGCAACTTTGTACAGGTACTAGGACATCTGCAAGGCTAAGAAACTATCTAATCAAAATTTTCTATAACATTAAGAAGAACACACAAGGACAGATCCAAGACCTCATCCTGCTCCTTGGAAATGACAGGCAGGATATGGTAAAGGAGCTACATCTATATTACAAAAGACTCCAGAAACTAATTATTGTCAACAAAAAGAAAAAGCTGCATAGACTGTGAGAGAAAGCTGGACACTTAGTAACAAAAAACAAACAGCAACAGACCTCTATTGTTAATCTCAAAGCCCATTGACAGAATCAGATTCTGCAGTAATATGAAAGAATTCTTCACAAAATTTAGATTTTATGAATTTTTCCACAAGAAAGAAAAGGGCGACACATAAGAATCAACAACAAGCTGTTACAACAACCCCACTAAAAAATCTACACTGGGATCCTAAACAGGCAGCAAAATTGGATACAAAACATCACTATTCACGAACAGAAAGCCATACATTCACTAAGGGAAAATACAGAAATTATTATTAAACCAGCAGACAAAAGGGGCGCCTTAGTTATCATGACCACATCTGACTATATAAAGGAAGATACAAAGGCAATTGTCCAATACTAAGCATTATTACAAAGTACAGGAAGACCCCACAGATCTCTACAAGAAGGGACTAAAAAAGATAGTAAGTAGCTTTCCTCTTGACATCAGGGATCATATAAACAGTTTAAGTATTGAGAATCCCAAAATGGATTACTTCTATATGCTTCCTAAAATCCTCAAAGAAGGGAACCCAGGAAAGCCTATAATCTTAGGACCTGGTTCCCGTATAGAAAATGTTTCAGGATAGGTGGAACACATCCCTAAAAACTGTCTGCCATAGGGAGGGAACCTTACTGGCCACTATGGATGTTGAGGCACTTTACACAAACATCCCCCGTGATGATGGCATATTGGCATGTGAAACATACCTTAAACAACATGATTTACCCACTGAGTCAGTTATACAAATGATAAAATTCACTCTGACATACAATTTATGGACTTGCAACATATAGGGACTGCAATGGGCTGTCAGTTTGCACCCCACTATTCAAACCTATTTATGGCAAAAGTGGAGGAGGATTGTCAATGTGCATCTTAAAACCAGTGTTATATCTCCGTTAAACAGATGACATTTATATAATCCGGACTGCCAGTGAGAAGGACCTCCTCCATTTTCATAACAAATGTAATTCATTACACGCCAACATTAATCCCATCCATCCTTTATCCAACCCGCTATATCCTAACTACAGGGTCACGGGGGTCCGCTGGAGCCAATCCCAGCCAACACAGGGCGCAAGGCAGGAAACAAACCCTGGGCAGGGCGCCAGCCCACCGCAGCACACCAACATTAAGCTGAAGCTTAATTACTCAAAACTAGAAGTCAGCTTCCTTGACACCACTGTTCAATTGAAAGATAACACCATTGTGACTTATGTTTTTCACAAACCATCAGACAGACATACCTAACTGAGAAGTGGTAGATTCCACCTCAAGCATATAAGGCAAGCAATACATTACAACCGTATTTTCTCAGACAAGATTTCATCAGAAAAGGATATACTCCCAAAACAACAGACACTCAAATAAGAAGAGCTACTGCCATACCCAGAGACAATCGTCCGGAATATTAAAACAAAGACAACTAGAACTGCATCCACCTTGTTGTCACCTATAACTCATATCTTGAAGAACTTCAAAAACTTACAAACCTTCAGCCAATACTAAATAATTATGAAACACCGACCGATGTATTTCCAGAACTTCCCCTCTTGCCATACAGGCAACCACCAAACCTGCAGCAACTAATTGTCCAAAGCTCCCTGGATGAACCAACAGGTAATGTTACCTATTCCTGCCTACAGAAAAGATGTTAAATGTGTACTTACATTTATGATACAGATCATGCAGTTATAGCACATTGCCGGCTAGAACATTGCTTAAAGGGATCATTTTCCTGAAGATCATCTTAATGTTGTTTACCTAATTCTCTGCATGTAATGTCCTGACACTGCTCTCTATGTGGGAGAAACTGGACAATCACACCGACAAAGAATGAATTTACACAGGTTTCACATTAAGCATGGACCTCACTTCAACAGCCATGGACACTGTGAGAAGGACTTTAAAGTCACAGTGCTTATGGGCAACTTCAAAACACAGCAAGAGAGAAAAGAATGGAAAGTTAAACTCATGCTAAAATGTAACACATTACAACATGGTTAAATTATAACCAGATATGAGGATTGTTTACATCTCTCTGACTGACCCAGACAACCTGACTACAGATCTACATTGTATGGAAAAACTCATCAAAAACTTCAAAAAAGTTCCTGACTTCTCGTTATTCCCATTCTGCATGAAAACATGAGATCATTTTTTAATATCATTTTGGGGTGGAGTATGGCTTTACTCATCTCTGTGAGACTTTATTTCTCTGTTGAAATAATGAATTAATTATTCTTTATTGGCTGTGAGATATAATTGTGTGATTGTCTGTTATCTTTACTTATTACTATTGTATTTATGTATCTTAAACAAATTTCTTTTTGCACTTTTTGATACTAATACTCTTCATTACAACATTTGGAGTCTTTATAAAATTTTGACAGAATACACTTTATTATTTATTTCTTTTCTTTTCTTGTCAGATGCATAGTGGCTCCCATTTCTAGTTTCAGAGTAGAATAGGCTTTGGGGTACCAGATGTTCCTAATCTCCCCTTTTTTGCAGTTTCCCATTAACTCAAAGTCATGTTATTGTTGTCACCCTTGATAATGTTCTAGTAACAGGATGCATTTTAGTTTAGAAATTTTTCACTTAGGTCTCACCAAATAGACTTAAGTCAGAACATGTATTGGCATTCATTTTCATACCTTCAGCAATATTAACCAGTTTGTAAAAGAGAGAGAGAGCGCATGTGCTGATTATAGCGCATTGTCACACCCACTATACAATGAATGACCCAGATTGGGACCCTAGTACAGACATGCAATGGGTGACACCCCAGCACCATACTACAACAATGTGAGTTTTTTTACAGTAGCTGGAGTGCCAATCCTGCCACCAACCCCCAGGTTTTCCCTCCAAGTTGGAGGACCTGCTTGCAGTACTGGATGCATTTTAAGGTCATACCCAGGATGAAGCAATTGCAGCTTAAGGGCCTTTTCAAGGGCCCAACAGAGTAGAGTTACTTTAGGCATTTACGGGATTCGAACAGAGAACCTTCTGATTGCTGGCACAGATCCCTAGCCTCAGAGCCCAAAATAGTAAAATATAGTGAGTGATTTAGGATAGTTAAAATAGACACAATAATAAGAGATCATTACAATGTGCAATGATTTCAGTGGCAAAAGACCAAATAAGGAAAATACATTTCAAGTTCCATTAAAAACAATGCAAATGTTCTACATTTTTTAAGTGGTTAATTTCATGAGGTATCTACCAACATAAGAAAAAATAGGGAAGAATATTTGTGTAGAGGACCCCCATTTCTGAGTTTCAAGGTTGCTAACGGATTTGCATAGCAATGAAGCTGCTATGCTTATAAGATTAGGGATAGATGGAATCAGGCTAACACGTAAGCCCTACACAGTATTTTCCACTGCAACATCCAAATATTAACAGCACACACCAGAAAAATGTCCAGATATATATATATATACACTAGCTGTCCCCCGCACTAGCCATACTGAAATAGGGCAGTGAGGAGGGCCCTGCCCAGCTCCCCTCCCCTAACGTCATGCTTCCTCATCCCCTTGGCCCGCAGCCTCTGTCTCAGATTAGCGTGAATATATTGCTCCTGCAAACGAACTATGATTCTCAGGGCGATGAGAGAAGTCACAAAATTAACCAGAATGTTCAAGCAAATTACAAAAAAAACCCCAATCTAAATCCATTAAGTAGATCCAGCCATCCATTATCCAACCTGCTATATCCTAACTACAGGGAAACGGGGGTCTGCTGGAGCAAATCCCAGACAACATAGGGCGCAAGGCAGGAAACAAACCCCGGGCAGGCCACCAGCCCACCACAGGGCCCATTAAGTAGATCTCTTGTGAAAAGTGAACAGACATACAGACAGACATTGGATTTTAAATATACAGGTGTATATATATATATATACTTGTTTAATACAGTATAACTATTTATAAACACAGCAAACAAAGGTAATGACAAATATACAAGAAACATACTACGAGCAAATCCTCTGAAGATATTTACAGCCAAAAAAGTCTTTACAGTAAAGTGATGTGTCTGGATCTTGAAGTATAAACAACGGTTAATATAAATAAAGATGTGGTGGAATAATGCCCTTTTTTAAACTGCTTTCTGGAATAATGGATATTGAACACAGTCCTACTTCCAGAGTCTACAAGGTGAATGATCTTCTGAGGTGCACCTTTTCACAAAGAACAACTGCAAACAGGAATGGGGAAAAAAGATACCCACCACCATCCCTGTCTCTGATAGCTGTGCAAAATCCTCCTCCATTGTGAACATCCATTTCATAAAGAATTTTTGTGTTCTGCCAATAATGAAGTTTGAGAAAAATGTAAAAGTCAAAAAACCTTACCACATGCTTTCTTCTCTGGTTTTACATGTACAGTGCTTACAAACTACAAATCCCACTGCCCCCTCTGCATCCATGCAAACCTGTTTAAAGACACAGCCCCATATTCACAAGCCAGGTATCTGAGCTACCAGTGTTATTAATTTAACAATCACCAAACAGTGTATACTATACAAAAATGAAAAACACACTAAATGGCAACGCTACATATTTATTTGAAATTATAAATCTATAGTATGTTTTGAGTTACCATACAGTGATCAGAATGGACAAGAATAACACATGACATATGACAATGGCTTCAATGTGTGATATTTTTACATTCATTGGCAGTATCCTATTGGTAAAGGAAGAATATTCAAGCACAATTTAGATGATATATAGTGATTGAATAATAGCAATTTTAGTGAAAAAAAGAAACACAGTAAGACTAGGCAAATGTCTGCTTTACCATTTAGAACTCCATGAAGTAGGTGAATTTTATTTTTTTTTTCTTCCTATCAAAAACTCCAAGGATTCAATTTTGTCCCTTTAGATCAAAGCTCTGCTTTACCCTGCAGTGGACTGGCACACCTTCCATTACTGGCTCTTGTCCTTTACATATTACTGAAAGGCTACATCTCCCCATGATACTACCCTGAAAAAACAGGTCTAATAAAATTATTAATAAAGCAATTTTTCTCATTTAATCACTGTTCATAATAACATACTGTGATTAGTATTTGTATAACTTCCCTAATTATTTGTCTACATACTGCAACTTAAACATCTCCATTTATTCAAATTTGAATGCAGTCATAGATCAAGAGTGAATAAAATCAGCTTTACATGAAGGTGAAGGTTTAACTTGAGTGCTTACTCTCACACAGCACTATTGTTGAGACCTGTAAAGCAATGATTAGCTGTGGGAGACTTGGCACACTGCAAATTTATTTGATGGTTTTCCTTTGCTACAGTTCTGTATATTGAGCACTGATGGGGTCAGAGAAATCGGTGACAGTGTTCAGCTTTTTAGTGAATACTACTTCATTAATAGTTTGACAAGGCCAAGACCTGTTCTAAGCAGCTTCTAACTTGTCTGAATGTAGCAAGCTGTTTCAATAATGAAGCCTGAAAATAGGCATCACTTGAAAGTGATGAATATCTTCTTTTAAAAATGTTCCAAAAACTACTGATGAATTTCTTCCTTTGTAAATTATTACTTACAAAGCACAGATCTGGTAGCTCTTTGAATAAGTATTATCCAGTTGTCAATGCATTTCAAAACAGTATAATGAAACAATTCTATAATTGTATCAAAAATTCACATTGTGTTTGGAAATTGTCTTTTTTGTAAATTTAATGATAAATTATATTAATTTGGAAAATGAAATTCAATGATGTTGGTAAAATAAGATGAACTATATTTTCAAAATTTCAATACAAGTTTGTGTAGCACACTGTATTAATGTTTAGCATCTTTTTAGTAAATATTTGAGTCAGTCAGACCTACAGTACAGTAGTTGCAACTAGTTATTTAATAGGTAAGCTAGTTTTAAAAATACCTATTACAGCAATAATTTCATCAAATATTATTACCTTTAAAGTAATATATACTGCTTAAAAAAGTTAAAGGAACACTTCTTAATCAGAGTATAGCATCAAGTCAATGAAACTTCTGGGATATTGATCTGGTCAGTTAAGTAGCAGATGAGATTGTTAATCAGTTTCAGCTGCTTTCCGTTTAATGAAATTAACAACAGATGCACTACAGGGGCAACTATGAGACGGCCCCCAAAAGAGGAATGGTTTAACATGTGGAGGCCACTGAAATTTTTCCCTACTCATCTTTTCTGACTGTTTTTTCACTAGTTTTGCATTTAGCTATGGTCAGTGTCAATACTGGTAGCATGAGATGATACCTGGACCCTACAGAGGTTGCACAGGTAGTCCAGCTTCTCCAAGATGGCACATAAAATACTTGCCATTGCCAGAAGGTTTGCTGTGTCTCCCAGCAAAGTCTCAAGGGCATGGAGGAGATTCCAGGAGACAGGCAGTTACTCTAGGAGAGCTGGACAGGGCCATAGAAGGTCCTTAACCCATCAGCAGGATTGGTATCTTCTCCTTTGAGCAACGAGGAACAGGATGAGCACTGCCAGAGCCCTACAAAATTACCTCCAGCAGATCACTGGTGTGAATGTCTCTGACCAAACAATCAGAAACAGACTTCATGAGTGTGGCCTGAGGGCCTGACATCCTCTATTGGGCCTGTGCTCACTGCCCAGCACCGTGGAGCTCGATTGCCATTTGCCATAGAATACCAGAATTGGCAGGTCCACAACTGGTGCCCTGTGCATTTCACAGATGAGAGCAGGTTCACCCTGAGTACATGTGACAGACTTGAAAGGGTCTGGAGAAGCCACGGAGAACATTATGTTACCTGTAACATTGTTCAGCATGACCAGTTTGGTGGGGGGTCAATGATGGCCTGGGAGGGGCATATCCATGGAGGGACGCACAGACCTTTACAGGCTAGACAACATCACATTGACTGCCATTAGGTATCAGGATGAAATCCTTGGACCCATTGTCAGACCCTATGCTGGTGCAGTGGGTCCTGGGTGTCTCCTGGTGCACGACAATGCCAGGCATCATGTGGTGAGAGTATGCAGGCAGTTTCTGGAGGATGAAGGAATTTATATCATTGACTGGCCCCCACGCTTACCTGTCCTAAATCTAATAGAACACCTCTAGGACATTATGTTTCGTTCCATCCAACGCCGCCAGGTTGCACCTCAAACTGTCCAGGAGCTCAATGATGCCCTGGTCCAGATCTGGGAAGAGATACCCCTGGACACCATCCGTCATCTCATTAGGAGCATTCCCGATGTTGACAGGCATGCATACAAGCACGTGGGGGCCATACTAACTATTGAGTATGATTTTGAGTTATTGCAATAAAATTCCAGCAAAATGGACTAGCCTGTCACATCATTTTTTCACTTTGATTTTCAGGGTGTCTTTGAATTCAGCCCTCTGTAGGTTGATAATTTTCATTTCCATTAAACGATGTGGCATCCTTTCATTCCAAACACATTACTCAGTCCATATGAGTATAGATATTCAGCATGATTTTTTTTTTTTCTCATTAAGATCTGATGTGTTTTCAAAGTGTTCCTTTCATTTTTTGTGAGCAGTTTAGAAAACTGCATGCTTTCTGTACAGAATTTAAGATTAATTATGACTTCTGTTGCTTGTAAATTACAACATACATGTAAGACATTATTTACAGTACCAGATTTCTAGTGTAACGTGTAACATAAATATAAATTTCATATTAGATCAACTATGGAAACCTGACTGCTAGAAGTACTCAACAAACCAAACCATTATTAAAATGTATACATTTTTAATTTTCAGAATGCGTTTCTTGCCAGCGAAGAACACTCATTTATACTCTCTTATTATTAATAAAATAGTACTAAAAAGCAGTCAAACACCTTCAGTATGCAGTTAGCAGATTAGGTCCTCTTATACTGTTATATTTGGTATCTGGAAGGTTGCCGGTTCCAATACCATTACTGCCAGAAGGGTTTCTACTATGTTGGGTCCTTAAGAAAGGCACTTAACCAGAAACTTGTTCCAGGGTCACCATACAATGGCTGAACCCTGTACTCTGACCCCCAAAGGTCATGCAAAAAGACAATTTTCCCCCAATAAACTGTATTAAATCAAATCAAATCATGAAATAAAAATGTCTGCAGCAAATTTCAGATATTCTTCCTGAGTCTACCAGATCCATAGGTAATGTGTCCTTCCCTCTCTCTCGGGTTCCCATTTATATGATTCTGAAGAAACATGAATAGGTAGTCCTTATTTTTCTTTTGAGGTCTCGGAAGGCTTACTAGAACTTCACATTGTTTTCAAGGGTGGCTCTTTCCTTCCACACTTTCCCTCGTGAAGAAAAATGAGCAGATGAGAGGCCAAGGTGTCTACAGTTCACATGCTGTTTTTGGTGGTTGCCCTGTTCTCCCCGCACCCAAGGAGGAAGAATGACCTGTCTCTCTTTTTTCAGTCAGTGTTTGTATATCTGTATATATGTATATCCATATGTATTTCTAAATCTATATATGCTGTGTATATGGAAACGAAGGTCTGTGATACGGTTTGCATATTTGTAGCTAGTAATACACAAAGGGAGAACAAGAATCATGTACCTTAAAATTGTTTTTTATTCCTAAGCTTTCAACAACCTACTAGGTATCAGAATCAGAGGAAAGTGATTACACATACAGGAATCAAAGGGAATATATAGCAAATGAGAAGGTGGAGGTGCAAGTTTGGGATCAATAAGGTGGTTTTGGAGGGGGTTGGTCATAAAATCTTTTTTTTTTTTTTAGGTGTCCTTATTTTTAAGGGTTTAATAACAAACCTATTCAAGATTTTTTGGCAAGTATTACTTAAAGTGAAACATAATGTTAAATTTTACAAGAAAGTTCATTTTTTAAAATAGCAGTTCTTATCCCAAAGCTGTGATATTACCTGTTTTTTTAAGCAGTGCTTATTATTTTACTTCTTTCCCACATCTACAGCAGTCATCTCTTTCCTCCTATCAATTTTCTTGTTCAATAAAGTTTGGTTTTTCTTTCTCCCCAGGTACTTCTCATCGCTTTTCCAAATAACTCAACATCTGGCATAAAAGAGTTATTTAAGTCCCATTTCAGTGTCAACCTCCATGAGTAAAGGTTTATCTCAAAAAATGGTGATTGCAGGCACTGTTGCCTCCTGGCAGTTCAGACATGTTTGCTTTATGCTGTGGTTAATATGATAAGAGATGCCATTATGGCTGGGGAATGGGAGTCTCTGATGTGCACAAAGGTGTTGGCATAGCCCCACAACCCTGCTCAGGATTCAGCAAGCTTAGGAAATGGTATGGTAGGGTATTATATTGGTATGCTAGTCTGGTTACAATGCCATATAAATTAACATCAAGGGTGCTTTATCATGTTTACACAATATATGATAAAATAAAACTGACATTTCCATCTTATGAACATTTAGATGTGCCCAAAACCAAAACAGCATGTCACTGAAGAAGCTGGAAATACAAGTAAAGACAAGAAGAATGAATCATATGTGGGCTTTTACATTGCAATGTGTCATCGACAGATAGATATACAAAAAAGATGTCTATTATCTATACTAGAGAAAGAGTTAAAAAAAAGTGACAACAGATGCTTTATCACTTTCACTATTACATATTATAAAAAGTAATTTCTTTTCTTTTATTTAAAGGATTATAACTATTGCTCATGAACAGAGTCTACAATAAGTTTTCATGTTATTGTTTATCAAACTAAAGACAGATCTTCATTTAATCTTCAAATCTTCATTTAACATTAACATTCATACAATAATTAAGTATTCATTGACACAATCAGTTCTGATCAGTTATTTTCAGGATGAAGAACACTGTGTACCAGATGCTTTACACTGTATATATTAAGGGGTCTGAATACATTGTATGTCTGTTTATCTTTTCTGCACTTTCACTGAGATATTTAATAGGTGTACTGTATGTTGTATTCAGATATTTTACCTTGCGAGGCTCATACTTCACAGAGAATAATTTTTCTGGGCTTGTCAAATACATTTACAGAATTCAGCTCTTGTTTGTAATTTGCTATGGAATGATTCACATCTGAGATTGGTGCTGTCGGGATGAAAATTAGCACCTCTAAATCTAAATTCACAGTAATCTTCAGGAAAAGAATGGCTTCTTTCATGGAGACAGCATGAGAAGCTGCCCAAAGTGGAAAAGATAAAAGTATCTTAGTTTTATTTATGAAGGAGGGAAGAAGTAATCATACAATTCACCAGCAGCTTAGTGCAGTGGCAGCAGTTTCATTGATATTAGTGTGGTGGTGCAGTGGGCTGAAGCTGTCGATTTACTAAATAGTCTAAATCACTGTCCTCACCCACTGTCATGAACTCTATGAAAGTGTCTGAAAAAATGAGATCAGAAGAACTAGCAGCTGAAATGTTGTTACTTTGTAGGTTTGCTGAGCTCACTATCTGTGACAGGGTGAGGAACCTGGCAATGCAAGAGGACCAGGTAGTAGAACCACTAGTTATAACAACTGAGAGGAACCAGTTGTGTAAGTGTGGACATATAGTTCTCTAGGTCACTAGACACTTACCTCTGACAGAAGACTGCAGCTCAGCATGTCGCTACCACAAACTTTGACAAGGAAAGTGGAGTAAGGTGGCACGGTGGCGCAGTGGTAGCGCTGCTGCCTCGCAGTTAGGTGGCCCGGGTTTGCTTCCTGGGTCCTCCCTGCGTGGAGTTTGCATGTTCTCCCCGTGTCTGTGTGGGTTTCCTCCGGGTGCTCCGGTTTCCTCCCACAGTCCAAAGACATGCAGGTTAGGTGGATTGGCGATTCTAAATTGTCCCTAGTGTGTGCTTGGTGTGTGGGTGTGTTTGTGTGTGTCCTGCAGTGGGTTGGCACCCTGCCTGGGATTGGTTCCTGCCTTGTGCCCTGTGTTGGTTGGGATTGGCTCCAGCAGACTCCTGTGACCCTGTGTTCGGATTCAGTGGGTTGGAAAATGGATGGATGGATGAAGTGGAGTAAATATGATGATGATGATGTTTCTTGCTTAGTAAATGATGGGCCACAGTAGTGGTGTACTTTGTGAAAATGTTGGTAACCCCTTTTCCTACATTATTTATAAGGCTATGCAGCCAATAACATTCTTATTCTGCTTTTCTTCCTTTACTATGCATGGATTCAAACCATTACATGGATATCCCCACTGCTATGTGCACAATCAAATGTGTATAAATGTCCCCTGCAATGTGCACAAGTAAAACAAACTTTGACATTCGAACATATGCATCATTATATGTGTGCACACAAGAACACGATTCCCCATTCCAGTAACTTCCAAACCAGTCCATATGTTTATTTGCATTGTTCTATTGGCTACTTGAAGTTGCACAATGTACCTTAGCTACAATTAACTCTGCTATCATCTCATCATCTGACCATCAAAGACTTGGGATCTACATTTCTTATCCTGAGAGACATTTATCTGAAATTGATCTACTGGCGTAAGGCAGACACCTTCCTTCTGTGGCCTGAAATCTCTCTCCCTGCCTCTCCTTTCTTTCTGTGTCACTCTCCCTCTTGGGTTCCATCTCACATACAGGGTGTTTGATGTCATGACAACTAATAGAAAGAAATAATTATAATTTGCCAAGAATAGGAAGCTTCTCAATAACTGAATCTTTTGAATATGAATGTTTTCAATCAAATGTGATTTTTTTTTTTTACTTTTCCTGAACTTTACACTTGATCTGAAACATACATTTTCTCTTCCACAGATGAATAATGTGTGACAAACACTTCCTTTACAGTTGCAGAATTGATGCTTCCAAAATTAATGAAACAGCTTGCTCAATTGCAACTTGTCACAACATGTCAGCTCCTACTTTTGCTATTTTTAATGAACATCTTCCACTTCAGTTCAAATCATCAGGATAAGCACTGCCATCATGCTATAGTATAAAAATTAAGAATTCAAAAAGAATAAAAATATATAATGGTACTATCTGAGATTTTATTAAAATTACAAATGAATGTGTCAGTTTTTCAGTGTAAGAGCATTTGCCAGTACAGGTGAAACTGATTGATAGCATCCATCAATTTGAGCAAAATGGAGGAATCACAAGACAAAAAAAATTACATAAACATAAAATATACTGTATTATACTATAATAGATCAACTTTTAACACCTAGGAAAATGACGTGCCTCTTAAAATAAATATATAACTTGCTTCTTTGTATGACTTCAGTTTAAGATTACCTTTTGTAAAATGTTCTTATAAAAGTCAGAAGGAGAATTCTCGTACATTATCCACTTTTTTCTGTAATAATTTAGACAGAGCGCATGTATTTTTGAATCTGCCATGGCACAGAAACAGAGAAAAAAAATTCTTTATGGATAATTTTAAATATATGTTTCTATACATGATATTCAAAACTGTTCCAAAAAATGAATAAACCCTAAGTGTACAAGTGTATGATGAAGTATATGTATGATGGGTAAACAAAAACAGTGTAAGCAAATGGCCTGCTTATTTTGTTTTTGTTCTGATTTTGGCTTTTTAAATATGTATTTAAAATAGTTTAATAATGTATAAATAAGTAAGAAAATATAAATTAAAAAGCTTTACAGGGCTAATCAGGGCAATGAATGAATAAATCAGGTGGGAGTAAAACCAAAAAAAGCAGACAAAAACTGTTCATAAAAATCTAAAACACAAAAACAAAGCCAAACAAAATGTTGCAAAATATCCTTAAACTAACTATTGCAATAACTCCTTGCACAAAAATAAATTGCTGTTTCGAAAAAGATGTGTTCCCATCTTTTAAGGGGGAGGGGGTCATGATGATGCACAGTCACATAACTCTGCATCACTTGAATAACTGTAGACAATATGGTTATGCCATGCTAAAATAACCATAAAATGGTGCCCACCATCCAAAAAGGAGCAAAAAATAAAGAACAACATAAATATTTTAAAAATGCAAAAAAGAAAAAACGAACCATAAATAATCAAAAGGTAGAGAGCAGCATCAGAAATTCCTTTGTCTCAGATAATAACAATGGTACTGAAATTAACATGACTGAGATGGTCACATAATATTGTATACTGTATTGTTCTTTTTCTCGGTTGACTCTCTCATCTTAACTCATTTTGTACACTTTTCCTAAGGTGGCACTTATACTAAATAAACAATAGAGGCTTTAAATGGTGTCTTTTAATCAAAAGAAATAGTTTCAGTACTGTGTGAACGACACGTACATTAGAGGAGACAAGATGCCATCTTTCCTGAGTCCTACACCCATCTCCAAAAGTGTTAATTTAAGAACAAGAACATAGATGCAAATGTCACTCCAAAAAATACTGTGACTTGATGTCACACAATTACTATAGAAAATGACATGTTTTTGTTGATGTGTAAAATACCACTTGTTTATATTTTATATGCAGGTCATGGGTGGTGATGTATTTTTGAAAGTGCAAAAAGTATGTAGATGTTCTGTGGAGTCTGGTCTATAGGCCATCATGGGGATGTGATTGGTTATTTTCTTCTGTTAATTATATTGAAAATGATTTGAAATTTTGGTTGCATAGAGTGTTGCTTAGTGTAAATGATGTCATATTGTTCATATTATGTTGCAATTTAACACTCCCAAAACACTGGGCCCATACCAGATTGCATACTGTCTGAGCTGGTCCACTGAAGATGCCATATCCTATGTCTGACACCTTTCTCTATCGCATCTAGACAAAAAGGCCACATATGAACGAATGCTGTTCATTGATATCAGCTCAGCTTTCAACACAATTATTGCAAGAGGCTAATTATGTAACTTAGGAGACTGGAGCTAAACAAATCCCTCTGTAAGTGGATCCTGGACTTCCTGACAGAGAAGACTCAGTCAGTCTGAATAGGCACCAATGTCTCCAGCACCATGACCTGCAGGGCATGCATAATGTCACCACTGCTTTCACACTACTGACGACAGTGATGTACTTGGATGGAAATGTGGATTCTTCTGCAAAAACTGCTAACAGTCATATTAATTTGATCAAGGAGGCTGGCTACTGTTTTAGGAACTAGTCTGGACTCTTTGGAGAAAGTAGCTGACTGAAGGATATTGGCTAAGCTGCTATCATAAATGCTGTCTCACACAGCCTATTCATGACTCCCTAGTCAACATGTGGAGCACCTTTAGCATAAGGCTGATTTAATTGAAGTACTCCAAAGAAACACAATTTGAGATCTTTTTTACCACCTATCATTAGATGTTGCAACATAACTTCTGATTAAACTGCGTATTTCTGTCACTTTCTGTCAGGTTATAGATAAATGGTAATGTCCACAGAGTATTCATTTAATTATTTTTTTCTGTTTCACTTTGAGCATATTCTGTGTAGGTTTGTTTTTTTTTTCTTAAATTTGTTTGCTGCTCTAACACTGCAGTCTTCCCTTGGCTTCAGTAAAGTATCTATTTAGCTTAACAATGTTTTGAAATAATATGTTTCAAATTAGTTACATAAAGAACATGTTTGTATTTGTTTAGTTAATGAACTGTAAAATGATGTGGAAGTTATTGTAGCCAAACCAGACGGTCTAATTTATTGCTTTCAATTTCTTGGAAGGAGATGTCTAATGATTGTGTAACTGATCATCCAAGAAATAAAATTAAAATACCAGTTCTTTACTGTTATTTGCATTGAGGAACAAGTATATTATTTCTCTGTATAATGCCACATGAATTAGTTTAAAACAAGCTGACTCTTTACATGAATTAAAAATCTATTTAATTCGGAATGACAGTATCACACTAATGTTGTGTGCAGTTTAAGGAAATGTACTTTAATTTGAGTTACTTAAATAAACAACGAATAAATTGACCAAATGATTAAAAAAGGCAGAATTTAAATGTACACCAAATGATGAAAAATAACACGACTGAAATATACAGTTTGTTTGTAATACCATGTTTTTGAAAACAATTCATTTTCATTTGTAAAATATGACTCTTAATTATTAGATATACATTTTTTCTCAATCTTTTTAGTTTTCTTATTTATTTTTTAATTTATTGCTAATTTATTTTTACCATAGCTGAGGCTGGATTGATACTGATTAAAAAATTTAATAAATCAGAGGAGTAAAAAGAGTGGTTACAACCCTGTCTTAATATTTATTACACTTTACCCTACATTTTACAATACAATAACTAGTGTTCAATATACATTAGTTACTAAACTGTTTTATTAGTAATCACTGGCTAGAATATAACATACATTTTTGACAGTTCCATGTTTTTTTTAAAAAAAAGGAGCCATTCAAATATTTATCTCAAGGTTTGTACATGTTAGAATGCTGTGAATTTGGTTTAAAACTAAGAGAAACCTTTATATAGTGTGTATGTCAGTTCCATTTGCTGTCTCTAATTAGATAATATTGCACAATATGATGAGCAATGCATGTGCCATTTTTAATGATAAGTATAAAATATTTTAAGTCCTGACTGCTTAGAATGCATAATAATTACATATAATGTACAGTAAACAGTAAGATAAATGCTGAAAGATTAACCTGCTAGATGTTCAGAAAAGTCCTTAAAGAAATATTTGTTGGGATTGTTCGTATTAAAAAATAGAAAGATAGTGAATAAACACATAACATTTGGAGATGTTTACATAAAGCTAAAAAAATAGAAATATGTCAAAAATTGTTGAATGAAAATGACCAATTTTTAAACATGTTTTCTTCCAAGCATAATTTCGAAGCATCTGAGTCTTGCCTCGTACTGTCAATTTATTGATTTTTCTCGCCAGTTAAATGTTTGCATTGGAAGTTTATACTTTTTCTGTTGCCGTATTGTTGCTAAGATCTTGGAACAATTGATATTACTGAAGAAAAAATGTTAAGTTGAAACGAAGGAAAAAAGAAAAAGGCTTTTTTTAAAATACCAACAAACATTTTTTCATGATATATCTTATAAAATGTCTTCCAGTATTTACTAGGATGTCTTGTAATGTGGTTTGGTTGATCTAAACATTTTTGGATTTCTTTCACATAATATAAATTGGACAGCAATATAAACATGTCATGGTGAGATGAACTCCAACATAGAAAATAAAATTTCCTTGGGACTTATTTTTAGTGGATAATTTGAAAGGAACTAGTGGAAATGGATTTGTCTCCAGCACAAAAGCTACAGCTTATGAGAAAATGAAAATGTCAGTAGTAGCTTATTCACTTTGACTGGTAGGGACTTCTTACAAAAAGTCAGATTTAATAGGTTGACTAGCAGAGATTTAGGGAACATCAGTGCAATGAACCTGAAGGTTAGCAACAGTGAAGATATAAAGATCGTTCATCAAGTTCAGGAAGCACACTAAATTCAAAGTAATTAGTAAAACCAGTGGCAGATTGTAATGCTGGGTGCTGGGGTGCCCCCCCTGGGTATTTTAAAAACTCTGCTTAAATTAATTAGATAATGTGAAACATTCAGGAAATCTATTTATTTGCACAATGTGCCTGGTGTCATCAAAGGTCAATATCCACTAAAAATTAGTCCATACTTCTTTAATTTCTGTGTGAATTAAAAAAAAACAAAAAACTGTGTGAATACTTATAAATCAGGAGTGAAGGACGTCGGTCAAATCAGAGTCTGTGTAAGTCCTTGACCTTTTCACAAGCAGGTAACCTGAGGCTGCCCTTTGATTGTTTGCTTTCAAATTTTTCTTGTGACGCAGCTCTGTACACCTCGGACACTCCCACATTTATTGGTGTGAATTAGTATTGTCTAAGGTTTTTTTAAAATATAATGTCTATATACTATGTCATGTTGATTTCAATGGTTCATTGTTCACACGCACCTTTAACGTTACGTAACTACAGATGAGCGAGCACGATTGTAAGAAGACTGCAACTTCAAGGAGAACTTCAGAAATCAAAGAAAATTCGGTTAATTTTTTAATGAAATGCCCCTTCATAAACTGTTGACTTGAAGAAAAAAGAAGATAAAGGACCTTGGACCAGACCAATCTGAGCTAAGGCAAGTGATCAAGAACACTTACCCACTGACTTTTTCCAGCTGTTGTTATGACAAAATGTAAGCTAACTGTGAATGCAGGACTGGCATGTCTTTGTGTGTATATAGGTGCATCTCAATAAATTAGAATATCATCGAAAAGTTAATTTATTTCAGTAATTCAATTCAAAAAGTGAATCTCATATATTATATAGATACATTACACACAGAGTGATGTATTTCAAGCCTTTAGTTCTTTTAATTTTGCTGATTATGCCTTATAGCTAATGAAAACCCAAAATTCAGTATCTCAGAAAATTAGAATATTGTGAAAAAGTTCAATATTGTAGACTCCTGGGGCCTCATGTATAAACGGTGCGTACGCACAGAAATGTTGCGTAAGAACATTTCCACGTTCAAATCGCGATGTATAAAACCTACACTTGGCGTAAAGCCATGTACTTTTCCACGGTAACTCATACCCTGTTGTACGCAAGTTCTCCGCTCGGTTTTGCAGACTGGTGCCACCCAGCGTCAAAGCAGTGCTACTGTTCCTGTGTGGCTACCCTTTATTTCTTAGAACCACATTCCTGACGCGGCTTTATAAATGCACTGAAACTAACCGCATATTGTTTATTAGTGTAATGCATCTGATTGTAATTAACCTGTAACAATATAATGGCCCAGGGAATAGCCATAGTATTCCAAATACCATAACTGCTTTAGCGTTGTTACTCTCACTGCACCTTCTTCTTCTTCTTCTTCTTTCAGCTGCTCCCGTTAGGGGTTGCCACAACAGATCATCTTTTTCCATATTACTCTCACTGCACCACTCGGAGTATTTATATCACTGTATCTGAGTGGGGAATCACAGCAGCAGCTAATCGGAAAGAGAATTATCGGTATACAGCATCAAGCACACGCTGTCTCAGCCATGGCAAAACGTTTCAAAGCCTTTCCTGTACGGACCTCACGGTTCAGAAACAGTGTCATCACAAGAACTATAAACGTACTCAATCAATTGCCTCTTGTTAGAACTGTTTGTACTTATAAGTACAATCACCTCACTGTAAACTTGCGCTACAGTTATAATATTGCACAACCTGCGCCACTTTATAAAGCGCGTATCTACATATGATGATGATATCATTTTTAAGATGAAATGCAGCAAAATATGTTGATTATATTATATAGATAAAACTTTAACTTCATTTAAATAATCTGTATTGTTAATAATTAAACATGTGAGGGCATGGTGCCGCAGTGCTAGCAAGTTCACGTATTGTCCCTGCCTTGTGCTGTATATTTACTAAGGCTGGCGCGACACTGGAAGGATAGACAGATAGAATAATTAAACATGTACTATGAAGATATTTCATCCATCCATTTTCAAACCCGCTGAATCCGAACACAGGGTCACGGGGGTCTGCTGGAGCCAATCCCAGCCAACACTGGGCATAAGGCAGGAACCAATCCTGGGCAGGGTGCCAACCCACCGCAGGACACACACAAACACACCCACACACCAAGCACACACTAGGGCCAATTTAGAATCGCCAATCCACCTAACCTGCATGTCTTTGGACTGTGGGAGGAAACCGGAGCACCCGGAGGAAACCCACGCAGACACGGGGAGAACATGCAAACTCCATGCAGGAAGGACCTGGGAAGCAAACCCGAGTCTGAAGATATTTCAATGTTCCTTAAAAGTTCTGAAGAATCGTCGTTGTAAGCTTACAGATGGCTTAACATCTATTACAGAGCTGATTGTGTGGCGATTGAGTATTTGGGGAAAGAAAAGTAAGGACAGGAATTGGAGGTTAGTATGTTTGACAGAGACAGCACTGCTACAATAAATTATTTCATCGAAGGTCGCGCATGGCGCAGCAGCATCTTGTGTGAGACATGAACAATCACTGTGCCACCGTGTTCCCATGTTTAATAACATGCTTTAACTCCTATCATTATGAAAATATCACATATACATCTCAGTATTTTAATTATTTAGAGAGCTGAAATATCACAAATGTAGTGGATTCTGTGTCCTATCGGAGAAAGAGAAAGAACGGAAGCTCATAGTGATTCACACACATAGAGCACATAGAAGATCAAATACAAAACAAAGCATTTAACTTGCTAGTTTAGTTATGATGGGATTTGAGAAACTAGTAAATTAAATGATTTTAAGATGAAGTTTATGTTTTTCTACTTTAATGACAAAATAAACGACGTGATTAAAGTGGAAATTTTGAGATTAAAGTTGACATTTCGTGCTTTTTTCTCACTGTGTGCCTTTTTATTTTGTCTGTACCTTAATAAGCTCAGAGGGTGGGCTACGACTCCCTTTTCATGGCGACTTTGATATCTGACAACTTCTTTTTTATTTTGGCACTGTACGACTTTGTGAACATGAGCTTTCGAGTTACTCCGACATGCTGTGTCACTCAATCAACTTCCTTTTGTTGATTATACCACTGTTTAAATTAACAAATAGTATGTTTTTCCTTTGCCTCCACTTGGTATTCGCTGAAATTCTTATATTTTCCCCCATGCTTTTCCCATTGTCTTTTCACAGAAGGCTGAGCTTAAGGGCTATTTATATTGATTTGCATATTCAAAGGGGCGTAATTCTGGGAGGAGTTGGGGTGGAACAGCACGCACGTTACTTTTCACACTAACCGGGATTTATGTAGAAGACCTCTATCAAAGCATCCTGGGCTTCCATAACATCTCGGCAGTTCCATAGGCTGATTGCCTCTATGCTATGCCATATGATGCAGTAATTCATGCAAAAGGAGCCCCGACCAAGTATTGAGTGCATACATGGACATACTTTTCAGTAGCTTTCAAAATATCCATGACGAGTAATCACAGAAGCAATTCAACGCTGTACTAAGTAATGGTATTTATTTAATGGTGTTTCATACAATAGAAACTAAATATTAATGAATACAAACAAGCAAAATTATTTGCTTACAACCTGACAAGAGAATTGGGATATTCTGACTCAGGTGGTTTGTTATTCTTGCAATCATTTCAAAATCTGTCTTTTCTTTTTATACATTGTGTGTTTTATTCCCTATTCCCATTTTATTAGTGTGCTTTAATAATAAGCATACTCTTTGTTAAGGTCATGTAGGTTAAGAAGGTACAACTGAGCAAGGGTTCAAGGGAGAGAAAAACATTCATGTTGTTCACCACAGGCCATTATTGGTGTCTATAGTTTGGGTACAGTTTTGTCTGACCAACTGTCTGTAATCTGAGGGTCCAGGGTTCATGTCCCTGTTCGGGCGCCAGAAAAACTGTGAAAGGAGATCTCAGAGGAAGACAGGAATGGATCAATCAATCAGTCTTTATTCAGTCACAGATGAGTACATGGATTCTATGTTGCAGGATAGAAGAGTAAAGTTCCCATGTTTCAATCATCTTTTAATATCCATTTTCCTCTCTCTCCCTTACTTATGAAACAGCATCTAAGCATTTCATCTTATATTATGCAAATCAGCCAACCGTTTTGGTTTTTGTGTACGTGTCAAGAGAGGCCCCAAAGAAGGAAAGGTCATCTTTCCTGTGTCTAACAGATGCATTCCTAAAGAAGGAAGCTGTCCTAGGTCAGCTTACTGCAACCTGTCTTATGACAGACACCTATATGAATAACCTGTCGTTAAAATAAAACAGCTTTTAATTCTTAGTAGTTTGCAAGCAGTTAATGTTTCTTTCACACTACTCAAAGCGCACTGTGTGGTAACATTATGGTTTGTGCATGTGTTTTTACTTTTCTTTTCTCCTGAGGTACTGTATGATGTGGTGCTTCAGTTGCCCAATAACCTGCGCCCCCTTCCAAATTTTTTTCACCAGCCACCACTCATGACCAACTCAGCAGCACTCCATCAATCAAGAATTTAGACAGAAGCCACTCTTGAGTAAAAGGCTTTTGATTATACTTAAAGGACTCTGACAGCATAAGAAAAAAGATTCTCTAGTCTGATGAGAACAAAATGTAACTCTTTAAGCAGAACTCCAAACACAATGGCAATGACCAGACACTGGTCATCATTGATTAAAACTGAGGGAAGAATGAACGCAGCCAAATATAGAGAGGTCCTTGAAGAAACCCTGCTCCAGAGTGCATGCAATCTCAGACCTTTTGGCATGACAACAACCCTAAACATAGAGCCAAGACAAGGTCATACTAAAAGTCAAATTCTCCTCAGGAGTAATACAATGTACTATATACCAAAAAAGAAAAAAAAAAGACAATGCTAGATTGGCTTTCAGAACAAGTCTCTGACTGTCCTTGAATGGCCCAGCCCACACTTAACCTCATATAGCATGTGTGGAGACACCTGAAGATGGTAGTGTACACACACATTCCATATAATGTAACAGAGCTTGAGAGGATCTGCCAGGAAGAAAGGGAACAGATGCTCAATAACCGGTGTATAAAGCTTGTAGAGACTTACACAAGAAGAAAGGAAGCTGCAATTGCTGCCAAATGGAAGTTTACAAAGTACTGAATTAGAGGTCTCAATATTATATGAATAAGATTTTATTTTTTGATTTTTAATAAATTTTCTGAAACCATGTTTTCACTTTGTCTCTATGTGCTATTGACTGTAGATTGATAAACAAAAAATGGCAAATGCATTCATCTGAATTAACAATAAATTGTGTAGAAAGTGAGAAGGTCTGAAATCCACTTTGGATCTCTTTTATTTAGAATAAGAAATAGCATTTTTGAAAAAATTGCTGCTCCAGAGGTATATGAGAAATGTTTGATATTACGGGGCTTTTAGTTATCTGACTATACATTCAATGCATAGCAAGTAGGATTTTGGTGCATTGTAAGACCAAGATCGGCATTAATATCTGTGGAGAGGCAATTTAGTATTTTTTTTTTTTTGCATGGTCTAGTGTGCATGCTATTTTCCACAAGTTGTCATAGGTATACTATAAATTGTAATGGTTCAGAAATTCAAATGGCAGTCTTATTCTGTGTTATTACTGTTCTATAGATCTTTAAAAGCAAAAGCTCTGTTTTTTGCTTAAGTGAAATAGCTAGCATTTCAATACTGGCACATGAATAAAGTAGCAACCATTACATATTTTTTTTACAGAAATCACTTTAGAGAAATTTGAACAGCTCTATGATGACTAACTTTTGCCATAGAAATGTTTTTTGATTACTCATCTACTTTTGAATAGCCCCAAAAATAGTCGTGCAATCTCAAAATTATACAATGGCTACAATTTTGATTATGCTGAGAACATTATATGCAACTTTGGGAAGAAAATTGTTTCAGTAGAAATAAAATAAAAAATATATTTTTTTGTCAATCTGTGCAACATGTGAATTGATAAAATCACATTTTACATAAGTCTTGAAAATCTACCCAGGGTTGGATCTACCTGTGACATGTTCTACCAGCTTCACTTATTCGTGTGCTTTATATTTTTCATTTGACTAAAATTCTACTGGACATTTACTTTAAGTGTCTTATTGAGTGCTTTGGCCCACATTCTCTTAGTGTCTCTTTTTAAGCTCTCCTACTTGGCACATAGTTCCTGAATAATTTTTTAAATGTTGTTGCTTTGTTACAGTATTAACTTGCTGCCTAATCTTGCTCAAGTGAAAGAATCCTAGGCCATGTTCTATTTTACAATGGCCTCAGAAATAATTAAGTTCACTCAATAGGGTTCAGTCCAACAGTTTTAAAAATTATTGCAGCCTTTGTAGCTAAAGCTGTTTCTTTAACACCAAAGAAGTCTTAGATCTTACACCTTTCTTTTCTGATCTTTGCTTCCAGTTATGTGATTTGTGGAGAAAAATTGACAATATTCAAAGTGAGAAAAAAATTAGCATTTTCTTTTATGTTGTGCAAATTATGTATTTTTGCAGAAAGCAGTGTTTAAAATATTGTGGAAGATAAAGTATGGCACAATTTTAATTAGCAAATGGAGATCTTTATTTAACTTTATAGGAGTTCATTTCTATAGCAGAATTGCCAAATTATATTTTCAAGACAATCTATTGGAAGAGTATGACTTCTTATGTATTTGACTAGTAAATAAATAAATAAACAAACACAGGACATCTTATTCTGAATCGGCAATTTCTCGTAACAGTGTCAAATTTCCTTCATTTTTTCATTTCGTATATGATTGCATACAGAGACATTGTAGAATATGGGGTAGACAAAGTTTTTGGAAGACCTTGAGCTTCTCTAAATCTGATCTGAGTAAGATCCAGGTCTCTGATCCATACAGAAGGATTGGCAGAATCAGAGTCTGGAATAGGCGAACTTTGGTCTTGGTCAAGATGTTAGTTGGCTTCCACAGACACCACTTCAGGGAAGTAAATGCTGCAGCTGCTTGACCAATTCAGATGTGGATTTCTGCTGTTGACACAATTTTCTTTTCCTGCACCAACCACCCCAAGTATTTGAACTCTTGGACTTGCTCAATCTGGATGCCATCGAGATGAAAAATGGCCGGCAATCCATCAGTTGTCAGTACTTTCATCTTGTCTGTGTTGATTTTGAGCCCGTATTACTGGGCGATGTGATCAGTGTTGTAGAGGATATCTGTGGCCTCCGCATCCTTATAGGCCAATGTGGCGCTGTCATCGGCGAACATGAGAAATTGGTCCTCACCAGACTGAACTCAATGCCTATCCTGGAACTGCTCTCATGATGGCATCGATCACAATGTTGAAAAGCCATGGGGAAGCCACATCTCCTTGGTGGACTCCAGTCTTGATGGTGAACTCCTCAGAAAGATCGTTATGGATCCGCAATGGACTGGATGATTGCTGGTAATTCTCTTGGAGAAGCTTGACAATCTTCTTAGGTATTGTAATGAAATAAACACAATCGCATAATGGTTTGGGGTTGTTAGCCCCGTATACTGTAACAATATCACAGGTCAATAGTTTCAAATAACTCAAAGACCTAGAAGGAGGGGTAGACAGACAATTTATAGGGATGGACAGGAAATTAAACGGTGGGATGCTGGATGGGTAGCTGTTGTCATCACATCAGGACCAGCGGGAAGAAAGGAACCCGGAAGTGCTGCGGCTCTTTGGATTGTCAGGGCGGTATTACGGTGGCGGAGCCTCGTTCTTTCTGAGGAAATAAAGAGAGAGAGGTTAGCACGTTGCTGTTGTCTCCTGGCACGACTTGTCGCAGTGCGTGTTGGGTCCTTAAACTGCATAGAATTCACACTAAAATATGTCATACAGACAAAAACAGAAATGTATGTACGCAAATAAATATCCAGATACATAAAACTTTGTGTACACCAAGTTCCACACATTTCCCCTGTATAAATCCCAATGAATGTGAAATTTAACACATGTGCACACCTACAGCCCTACCCAGACTCCTCCCAGAACTGTACATATTTTAATATGCAAATATGCAATTTTTTCTAAAAAAGAATAGCAAAATCACATGAAAAAAAGAAGAATTTCAACAAATACAAAGTGAAGGCAAAGAAAAATGTACTATTTGATGGCTTAAGCAGTGGTATAAGCAAGAAAAAGAAGTTATGGAGTGATGCAGCATGGCAGACACACTCAAACGTCACACAGTTCCTGAAATAAAAAAGAAGCGGTCAGATATCAAAGTCAACATGAAAAAGCAACTTGCAGGCCACCATCTGTTTATTTGTTTCAGAGAATACCACAAACACTGAACTCCATGCCGATGACACAACTCCATGTGGTGATGGTGCTGCTCTGCCCAGCACAACTTCAGACGCTGACTGCACACATACCTCTGCCTTGGAAATTGCTGTTCGACCATCTGGCAGAGTGATGGACTGTTCTGGAGTCACAAAATGCAATATTGAATGCTGTAAGAGATGTGGTCAATGAAGTAAGGTATATAAGGGCTGTACTATTTGACATTGCCACAATTTAAATGAATGTTTTTACATCCTGCTAATTACTGTACATTTAAACAAAGTTGTAATGCTGTCCGATTTGGCTGATCATTTGGTGGGTCAGGGTCATCATACCACATCTCTTCAGGTATGGGGGCAAGCAGGATGCTACATGCCTACACCAGGCAACACACTTAATGTGCTGCTCTGTAGTCCACAGAAATAGAGTGGAAATGCATTCTATTTACATGAGCAAATTCATTCTCTGAAGGCATCTTTATATTGTAGCATTGGCACCAACCAACACAACGGATTGATTCTCTTCTCTTTACATGGCTATTTGAAGGGACTCGCTGTCTTTAAAAGTACTGCTTACCTTTTGCTGCAATAATTGGACAAAGCACCTGCGATTGTATGGAGCTGCCGTTTTTATAGGTTCTCCAGCTATTCCTTAAGTCCAGACTTACCTTAGCTATATAGCTTCTTTTGCTGATTCATCCCTGGCTGATGTAACTTGTCCAGCGCCGTTGCAATAGCAATGTGTATACAGCTGACCACTCTGATTGTCTTCTAAAGCAGCTATAGTAGTTGGAATAGTCTGCCCATTCCAATGACTATTATATTGTTACAGAATGACTACTATTAAGTGAATTTAATTACTAAATGATATGCGATTAATTTCAGTGTATTTGATAAATCCTACATCATTGATGCGAATATGAAAAATAAAGGTAAATGACACAGAAACGGTAGCACTGCTTTGATGCTGCGTGCCGCAGTTTGCAAAACTGAGTAGAAATGTGTGTACGCATGGTAGGGGTCTACTATGAAAATGTGTTTTGCTTTACACCAAGTTTGCTTTACACCAAGTTTTTTTTATACATCTCATAGTGTGAGAGGAAATGGGAGTATGCAACATTTTTGTGCATGCGCACTGTTTATACATGAGGCCCCTGTCTTTAAAAAACAACTGCGCTGTGCAATGACATGCTATTAACGCATGCAGGCACTGGTTGTCCATTGCCAGTGTTACTGCAACTTTGCAGAGTCCCTGCGTAACGCATCTGTTGCCTGCTGCTTGATGCAGGAAATATTTAAAACCATGCTGACTTTCTGTTTCTTCACTTGTGCAGGAAGGCTATCTGTTCTTTTGATCTGAGAAGGGAGTGAATGCAGGACAACATCATCATCCCTGCTGGCATGCTGTGTGTGTTTGAGTAACAGCTCATGTTTGAATAAATGCTTTCAGAATGTTGCTGTCTTCACAACATTAAAGCTGATTTTTTGGGAACTTGGAGTCGCCTCCTTCCCTCTTGTGCAAGTCTGTGACTAACATCACAATAAATATATTGTAATGGACAGCGTGAGTGGGCTGACATCCTGACTGGAACCTCACAAGGAACCTTACCCTGGCCGGGAGGCCAGTACAATGTAAGCATTGGGGGAAATGAGCACTGCTAAATATTTTCTCCTCCAATATGCTATGTGGTAGCCGCCTTGAATTAGGATTCCCACATGGATGCTGGCAGGGCATGCTGAGACCTGTAGTCCTGTAAGGCAGCCATGTTGAGTTCCACGGGGGTCACCAAGGAGAACTAATGGAATTTATAATCCCTACTTAGTGGGACTTTTGATTGGCCTGGAAATACTTCCATTGGGCTATGCTGTAGCACCAGAAATACTCCTGGGTCCAAGGTAAAAGAGACCACCTGTGTTTGTACTGACCATTACCCCCAGGTTGACCCAGACCTCTAAGAGAAAACTGGAAGGAGGAAGTTTAAATCATATACCATTTATTCTTTTTGAAGAGGGAGCGTTCTCATCACAGCACGCTATCATGAGAAGCACACACCCTTCTGCAAGTTCAAGTCTTTTTATAAACAAGTAAAAATGACACAACACCACAGGTTACTTACATCATACAAAGTTTATGTCATTGTTGGTTACTTCTTAGTTGCTAGACAGATACAGGATAAAACAAGCCATACAAGGTTATGAGTGACTCTGACATACATTTGACTTACAAACAGTTCACTACAATAAAAATAACTTTTCAGCATAGAGAAAACCTGCCATTTCTGCAGCTTCCTATCTCAGGATAGAAGCAGGACAGGCAATCACAACAGCAGCTGCAGCTGTCAGCTTATATCCTGTCTCAGAGCACAATACATTTGCTTAATACCCTAAGTTACTTAGTAATGCCTTTACATAAAATAAGTTAGCTAAATGTGCTTACTACTTTAAGATATATAAAATGTAAACTTTGTAACTATTAAAGATACCTTAAGTGGAAAAAGAGAAGAGGAATTGCAATGTATGAATTTTCAGAACCTTTTTGTAAGGTATTTTGTATATTATTTGAAACCGGAACTTGAGTCTGTAAGGTTGTGTCTGAAGTTTGGGGTATTATCTATTGTATAAAAAAATCTTGGGTCGAGACATGATCATCTTGGAGAGACACTTTGACATAACGTGAGACTAGACATTACATCCTTACGAAGCAAGACCCGTGAGAAGGGGACTTTTGCACTGCACGCCCTACTTACAAACAATTTAAAACAAGTTCATGGACATCTAACCTCACAGTTGTTGGAAAGCTTTTGCCAGACACACTTCATGTGCTCCCAGCTCTTAAATATGTTATACATTCTAGATGGCATGTGAACGACTAAGCGAAGAAGAAAAAGCAGGGCATAGAAAAGAGACACAAAAGTGTTGGAGAGAAAAGGAGAGAAAAGAAGGCAAAAAAGGATGCACAAGAGAACAATAATAATCTATGTGCAAATTCAGAAAATAAGGAAAGTAATAATCAGCCTGGACGTCCCACGAGAGACACTTTAATGTCCCGCAAGACAAAGCAGTGCGACCAAAGGACAGCTGCTGTACAGGCTTTTAAATGATCGATGCACAGCGCGACAAGCATAACACACAGTTCAGCAGCAGGAGCAGAAAGACAGCAGCTGATTCGTCCGCATCTCCTTAGCATGCATTCAGTCCTCCCTCTCTACCCCCACTTCACAACGCGAGCAGAGACATGAAGTGGCAGGCACTTAGCGTGCCCTGCATGGGGGTGGGGGGTGGGTAAGTGAGGCAAGCAAGGACAGATGCTTTACAGATTTTGAAATGATCGACGTGCAGCACGAGAAGCAGAATACGCTGGATAGCAGGAGGAGCAGTAAGCAAGCAGGACATCCATCCGCATCTCCAAAGTGTGCATTCAACCCCTCCCTCCACAATGCGAGCAGCAGAGTATATAAATATATATATATATTAGATTATGTACCCATATTAAG
Source organism: Polypterus bichir lapradei (assembly GCA_026402145.1). Classification (NCBI taxonomy): domain Eukaryota; kingdom Metazoa; phylum Chordata; class Cladistia; order Polypteriformes; family Polypteridae; genus Polypterus; species Polypterus bichir. The sequence goes on along the minus strand of JANRMT010062821.1, from coordinate 19,464,836 downwards.
GAATTCTACAACCCAGCCACAGGAAACACACAAACCAGTGTGTTTCTTCGTGCCGGTCCCAAGCCTGGATAAATGGAGAGGGTTACATCAGGAAGGGCATCCGGTGTAAAAATTTTGTCAAATCAATATGCGGACAACAATACAAATTTCTATACCAGATCGGTTAAGCCCCGGGTTAACAACGACCACCACCAGTACTGTTAGCCAACAGGATGCTGGCAGAAATTGGGTTACTGCTGGCCAAAGAAGAAGAAAGAGAAGAAGAGGGGGGAGACATGTCCTGAGGCAGGAGGAGAGGAGAAAGGTAAAGAGAGTGGAACCGAGGGTAGGAACTTTGAATGTTGGCAGTATGACTGGTAAGGGGAGAGAGTTAGCAGATATGATGAAGAGAAGGAAGGTTGATATATTGTGCATGCAAGAGATGAAATGGAAGGGGAGTAAGGCCAGGTAGATCGGAGGTGGATTCAAATTGTTCTATCATGGTGTGAATAGGAGGAGAAATGGGTAGAGGTTATTCTGAAGGAACACTATGTCAAAAGTGTTTTGGAGGAGAAAAGAGTGTCAGACAGAGTAATGATTATGAAGCTGGAAATTTGAGGTGTGACGATGCATGTTGTTAGTTGTTAGTTCCAGATTTTTGGAATGACTTGGATGAAGTGATGAACAGTCTACCCAAGGGACAGAAAGTGGTGATTGGAGCGGATTTCAATGGACATGCTGGTGAAGGTAACAGAGGAGATGAGGAGGTGATGGGTAGGTATGGTGTCAAGGAGAGGAATGAAGAAGGTCAGAGGAAACTGGATTTTGCTAAAAGGATAGACATGGATTTGGTGAATACATATTTTAAGAAGATTGGAGGAAGATAGGGTTATGTACAAGAATGGACGAAGATGCACACAGGTAGATTACATCCTATGCAGAAGAGTCAATCTGATGAAGGAGATTGCGGACTGCAAAGTGGTGGCAGGGGAAAGTGTAGTTAAGCAGCATAGGATGGTGGTCTGTAGGATAATGTTGGAGATCAAGAAGAGGAAGAGAGTGAGAGCAGAGCCAAGGATCAAATAGTGGAAGTTGAAAAAGGAAGACTGCAAGGTTGAGTTTAGGGAGAAGGTGAGACAGGCACTGGGTGGTAGTGAAGAGTTACCAGACAGTTGGGAAACTACAGCAGATGTAGTAAGGGTGACAGCAAGAAGGGTGCTTAGCGTGACATCTGGACAGAGGAAGGAAGAAAAGGAAACCTGGTGGTGGAATGGGGAAGTACAGGAGAGTATACAAAGGAAGAGGATGGCTAAGAAGTGAGATAGTTAGAGAGATACAAAAAGTAGACAAGAGTGCAAGGAGATAAGGTGCAAGGTGAAGAGAGAGTTGGCAAAGGCTAAAGAAAAGGCGTATGATGAGTTGTATGAGAGGTTGGACATTAAGGAGGGAAATAAGGACCTGTACCGATTGGCTAGACAGAGGGCCTGAGCTGGGAAAGATGTGCAGCAGGTTAGGGTAATAAAGGATAAAGATGAAAACGTACTCACAAGAGAAGAGAGTGTGTTGAGCAAATGGAAAGAGTACTTTGAGAGGCTGATGAATAAAGAGAATGAGAGAGAGAAGAGGTCGGATGATGTGGAGATAGTGAATCAGGAAGTGCAACGGATTAGCAAGGAGGAAGTAAGGACAGCTATGAAGAGGATGAAAAATGGAAAGGCCATTTGGTCCAGTTGACATACCTGTTGAAGCATGGAGGTATTTAGGAGAGATGGCAGTGGAGTTTTTAACCATATTGTTTAATGGAATCTTGGAAAGTAAGAGGATGCCTGAGGAGTGGAGAAGAAGTGTACTGGTGCCGATATTTAAGAATAAGGGGGATGTGCAGGACTGTAGTAGCTACAGGGGGATAAAATTGATAAGCCACAGCATGAAGTTATGGGAAACAGTGGTGGAAGCTAGGTTAAGAAGTGAGGTGATGATTAGTGAGCAGCAGTATGGTTTCATGCCAAGAAAGAGCACACAGAGCATGTTTGCTCTGAGGGTGTTGATGGAGAAGTATAGAGAAGGCCAGAAGGAGTTGCATTGCGTCTTTGTGGACCTGGAGAAAGCATGTGACAGGGTGACTTGAGAGGAGTTGTGGTATTGTATGAGGAAGTCGGGAGTGGCAGAGAAGTATGCAAGAGTTGTACAGGATATGTACGAGGGAATTGTGACCATGGTGAGGTCTACGGTAGGAGTGACGGATGCATTCAAGGTGGAGGTGGGATTACATTAGGGATCGGCCCTGAGCCCTTTCTTATTTGCAATGGTGATGGACAGGTTGACAGACAAGATTAGACAGGAGTCCCCGTGGACTATGATGTTTGCTGATGACATTGTGATCTGTAGCGATAGTAGGGAGCAGGTTGAGGAGACCCTGGAGAGGTGGAGATATGCTCTAGAGAGGAGAGGAATGAAGGTCAGTAGGAACAAGACAGAATACATGTGCGTAAGCAAGGGGGAGGTCAGTGGAATGGTGAGGATGCAAGAAGTAGAGTTGGTGAAGGTGGATGAGTTTAAATACTTGGGATTAACAGTACAGAGTAATGGGGATTGTGAAAGAGAGGTGAAAAAGAGAGTGCAGGTAGGGTGGAATGGGTGGAGAAGAGTGTCAGGAGTAATCTGTGACAAATGGGTATTAGCAAGAGTGAAAGGGAAGGTCTGCAGGACGGTAGTGAGACCAGCTATGTTATATGGGTTGGAGATGGTAGCACTGACCAGAAAGCAGGAGACAGAGCTGGAGGTAGGAGAGTTAAAGATGCTAAGATTTGAATTGGGTGTGACGAGGATGGATAGGATTAGAAATGAGTACATTATAGGGTCAGCTCAAGTTGGACAGCTGGGAGACAAAGTCAGAGAGGCGAGATTGTGTTGGTTTGGACATGTGCAGAGGAGAGATGCTAAGTATATTGGGAGAAGGGTGCTAAGGATAGAGCTGCCAGGGAAGAAGAAAAGAGGAAGGCCTAAGAGAAGGTTTATGGATGTGGTGAAAGAGGACATGCAGGTGATGGGTGTAACAGAACAAGATGCAGAGGATAGAAAGATATGGAAGAAGAGGATCTGCTGTGGCAACCCCTAACAGGAGCAGCCGAAAGAAGAAGATTAAGGAATTCTACCTGGGATAGGACACTTCTTTTAAAAGAATATTGTTGCATTATGAAGATGCAGAATGTGTTTGATTGTTTCATTCCACAAGACATAAAGAAATCTTACCATATTCCCTAAGAAATGCATGTATTTAATTAGCAAACATCTTAGTAATACCTTCAGAATAATACATACAACCCAAGATTATTTATAGGGAGACAGGAAAACATCTGTATGTGTTCTTACAGTGGGTCATGTTTTTCACACCTGCATTTTGTTCTCTGGTAGTATGACTGCAACGTCAGGAGAGCATGGCAATATCAAACAAATATTTACATTTCAAAACCTGTTTTTACACAAAAAAATATTTTTATACTGAAAACAGATTTCATACTGTGCATTAACAGTGAGAGAATGGGTTTGTGAAATAAACTGTTACAAAGATGTGTTGTGGAAAGTATTCGTATATACTGTATCACCCAGTGCCATTTTAATTTTTTCCAGCCTATGCATACATTAAAATCATGTTTCATATTTTTAAAGCCTTTTATATACTCTATTATAAAAGGTAATCTTATAATTAGAATGCATTTGTTATTGCTAATCATAACAATGATTTAATGTTTTGATTTCATATTTAATAATTAACATATACACAACATTTTTAATAATTCAGCTGTCTCAGATTTACAAAGTGGGCTTTGTATATCCTTTGATAAGATACAGCATTTTATAACATAAAATGTAATATACTTTAACACATATCTATTTGGTTATTGGAATAGAAAAATGTGCATAATTCTGCATGTTTGACAATAAGATTAATAGAATATACTGCACTGTTGATTCAAATTCCAAAATCTACTGTTCTTAGCAAGTAAGATGAGTCAAAATAATAAAAAATTACAGATTTAATTTGTGATTATTTTAATTAGATATTTGGGCCACTTTCAAGACATCAGACTTTTGAATAATTAAATTACCTTGAAGTGTACCTGTAAGTCAATAATATTAATGGTGCAGTTATATGCTTGACAGCTGTAGCAAACTTTGACAAAACATGACAGTACTAAAACAGCAATTTCATATATACTAATATGGGCTGCTGCCAGAAATAGACATAGATTAATAAATTAAGAAAGAGCTATTCAGCATAACCTGGGTTAGTGTCCAGATTAAAATAACAGACAGAGTAAGTCACAGTAGATGATTCAAACTAACATCTGTCATTTTCATCTTTTTCTTCTAATAATATTTTCAGTCTATTCAATGAAACTGAAAATTTTAATTTCATTATTTTAAATCCTTAAACAGAACCAAAAACAATGTATTTATGTCTTAATTTTCCAAATCTGTTTATTCTAGTATTGTGGCTCACTAAGGTCTTAGATCTAATATCCATGTGTAGGGATAGAGATATGGATAACCACTAATTTTAAACTTCATTCCAAAGAGATGTTGCCACATTACAACAACAGTTTGGTAAAACAGGAACAACTCTCAAAAACCTTTTTATGCTCCTCCACTCAGGCTTCTACTTTTCTATAACATGCAGAAAGCAAACTCGTTATGTCCAACTCAGCTGCTATCTGCTCCACTGCACAGTATACGTTACAGTCTAAGAAGGTGAAGGGGACCAACATCATAACCAAACAGCAGAGGTGTAAACCTCAAGTTTCCAAACTGAATACTCTTTATTACTTGGTTGTGCCTGAATATCATATCCATTACAAACAAGAGGGGACAAGTAATACACCCACTGTAATAGATTCCGCTTAACACAAAATATACAAACACATTTCTAGCACTGCAAATTTAGGGATTGTATATCATTCAGCAATGGTTCTGAATTCTGTGCTTTTGTAACCTTTCCATAGAAAAGAATATGGTACACGATCATGGTCTTCCTGGAAATCCAAATTCTTCGCATTAGTGCCTAAGTGAACAAAATTTAATTTCATAGTGATCCAGGCCTTTAATGACCTCTTGGGCACAGCCATCAACATTGTGTCTGTTTGCGAAGAGAGTGTTGACCTGGTTGAGAGGTTTACTTACCTTGGCAGCGACATTAATGTCTCTGGTGACTCTTCCTATGAAGTCAGTAGACGGATTGGGAGAGCATGGGGGGGTCATGAGGTCGCTGGAAAGGGGTGTGTGGCTCTCCCGATATCTATGCAAAAGGATGAAGGTCCAAGTCTTTAGAGTTCTAGTGCTTCCTGTTTTGCTATATGGTTGCGAGACATGGACGCTACCCAGTGACCTGAGACGAAGACTGGACTCCTTTGGTACTGTCTCTCCTTGGAGAACTTTTGGGTACCATTGGTTTGACTTTGTTTTGAATGAGGCACATTACCTGCATTGTGAGGTAGCGTCAGTTACGGCACTACGGCCATGTGGCGCGTTTCCCCGAAGGTGATCCTGCTCATAAGATCCTCATTGTTGGGGACCCGTGTGGCTGGATCAGGCCAAGGGGTCACCCACATAAGACCTGGCTGTGACAGATAGTGGGTCATTTCCGGAGGGTGGGACTGGACCGCTTGTCTGCCTGGGGGGTTGCAAACCGGTATCCCAAGTTGTTTCGTCGTGTAGTGGGTGCGACAACACACTGTACCAGTGCATGCTCTCCAACTTGACTTGACTTTTACTACTATATTTTCTCCAAATATCTGAAGTCAAGTCCAGCACATAGGATTGACAGGTAGATAGGACTGGCACAGTCCATGACTCTACAAACATCCATGCAAGAGCAGAGAGTTGCATCATTCAATGAACAGGGCGGAATCTACATTGCTCATCCTGGACTGTCATATCTAGCATATATCTAAGTTAGTCTCTCTTGTACGTGTTCTTTTCTGTTGCATTTTCCTGCCTCAGTTTGAGTTTTTGTTTCTTCTATTCTTCAGTTAAACAATCAGTTAAGCCCTGACTGAGGGGCAGATTTAAATCCCTTTCCATCTTCAGTTCAGTGTTAGTTTTATATTGGGGAGGAATGACAGACCAGAACTCTTTTTAATGCTTCTGGCCGACATAAACCCCTGAATTGTCCATACTCATTAAAGGGTCAAGGTCCCCAGAGAGCCTTTTAGTTGTTGATTTGATTAGATGGACAGCAAAACTCCAATATGTTCTCATTTCGGTCTATGTGTGCCATAGCAGCTAGAAGGTCTTGCCGTCTCCACTACTGTATCCCGTCACTGAATAAGCTCCTCCCATGCTCCTCTCAGCTACCCTAACCTTCTCTCTGCTATGGAGGTGTCTGCCTGTTGTTCTCAAGGATCACAAAACAGCACAGTTACATAACATTGTACCATTGACAATGTTCTCCTTCTTGCTCTGGCTTTATGTGTGATTTTCCGGCCTGCCACTACAGATTTCTAAGTTACCTTGCAATTCCTTCACTCACTTGTGTGTCTAACATAGAATTTATAGACTAATGCATGGATTAATGGCTATAAAGATATAGTATGATGCAGTTCTATTTAAGATGTGCGATGTTTTTAACATTTCTATATTACAGATTATTTTCTGTCCAGATGTTTTATCTCCCACTCATTTATCTAAACTCCATTCCTGTCATATTTTGTCTTTTTCACACTAAGCCCTTAATTATATTATCTTATCACAAATGGCAAACCTATAATAATTCAGCATAAACAAACTCTTACACTTTGTTAATTGTTTATACATTTTCACATTAAATGTGAACTTTTAGGGCAGCATACAGATTCATCAAAAAGTATGGAAGAAAGGGCATTCACAGTTATGTGCACACATGTGGTTGAGCAGTTAATTTCAGCACACTGCAGACAAAAAGGTGTTAAAGGTTAAATCATTAATTACAGAGATAAGCTTAATTAATGTTTATATGCATGGCTTACTATGTAGTGACAGGTAAAATACAAGTTCCCTTCCTTATCTTTATGTAAACCATGTTTATTAATATTAACTATATAACTGTAAATTAAACTAATATATTCCTGAGATTTAAAAAATACAATATTAGTACAATACAATATTCAACTTGATCTTACAATCAGACAGTCATAATAAAAACAGTCCATACATTTCAAGGAAAAATTCTTAACAATTATTTCAGGACTAATCAAGGTATAATATTTGTTCTAACCCTGACAGAAAACTGTGTTTTTTACTGACTGGGGTTAGATAGATAGATAGATAGATAGATAGATAGATAGATAGATAGATAGATAGATAGATAGATAGATAGTGTGTGTAGACACAGACAGGCGGACACTTTTGGATCAACCACAACACATTTTAATCATCAAACTTTATATTTACAAGTGCAGCACACAAACCCCAAAGTCCCCAAAAGTCCTGGCCACAACACAATAATGCCTCACTTCTTCAGGCCGCCCCCTTGCCTCCTACAGAGACCTCGTCCGTCTTCCACCCAACTCTAGCCATTGTATGAAGGGAGGCGGCCCCTATCACCCGAATGTGCTCCAGGTGTGTCCCGGCAATCTTACACCGACACGCTCCAGTGTGGCGGAAGTGTCGGCTGCATCCCCGGAAGCACTCTGGGTGTCCCTGCTCCTCTTCCCCCCAGCACTTCTGGGTGCGGCGGAAGTGCTGAGGTCCAGGGCTCCAAAGGCATAGGGGTGCCCCCTGGTAGTGACCATGGGTCCCTACAAGGTTGAGCTTCAAAGCTCTGTACCCGGGCCCCCAAAGGAACCAGGGCAGTCGCCCCCACATGGTCTGGGGAAGGCACAAGCCCACTTTCGGTCCTCTTGGGCGTCCCGGCCGGGTCGCCACCCCAGCCATCTCCGACAATAGATAGATAGATACTTTACTTGATCCCCAAGGTGAAATTAAAATTTTACAGATGCGCCAAATAAATTAATATGATAAAAATACACATAAAAACTTTTGGCATGGATCACTGAGAGCTGTTGCTGTCAACAATAGACTTGTTGAAGGCAGTAGATGATGTCAGACCTGCTCAATTTGTGCCACACATTTATATTTAAATTCTTTAATATTTGTATAGGTTCAGCTTTTAGCTGCCATGAATGGAACATTCCAAATTGACATGTGATTCCTTGTTTAACCATCCATAATGATTCATCATTAAGATACTGGTACAGAATGAATTATTTCTGTTGCTGAGTCAGCTAGGATTATGTAACATATTTTCCTGGGCGGTAACATGGACAAATTGCAGTCCACATTTCAATGTCTTGATCACACATTTTAGTTCGACTTGTACTGTGCTCCCTTTTTTAGCATTGCACATTCACAAAAATCTCCACCCCCCTAATGATTTTCCACTTAGTCTGATGAAACCCATCCAGCATTAAAATAGCATCTGAAATAAGAAACCAGTTTTCCAAAGCACCCGAAATATTGCAGTATTTGAAATTGGCTGTAACTCACTATTAGATATAACAGTTCAAAAACTTGTTTGAAAGCAAGAGAACATTTCTCATTATATGAAGTCAGACCAGATCTCAATCCTTTCCACATTTTTTTAATCCTTCATCTGGATCTTCGCTTATTCCATCGGCAGACAAGCTTTTAACTTTATCCTTGCGCTGGATATTTACCCTTTCGCCCTTTTCTTTCTTGGAGGAAGCAGCTCTTCTGACAGGACATAACAGGGCACTTTAGGCGGTGGTGATCACAGTACTACCAAGTGAATATGGGAATATTTAATATATCCTATTTTACATTCCTCAAAGTCTCATATTCTCAGATGTCATACCAGTTGAGGCGGTCTGGTGCACAGGTGTGCGTTGACAGCAGCACCTCATCAGTTTAGTTTAAAAAGTCTTTCCAAAATATGTGGCAACAAACCAGAACCAAATCTTAACATTACTAATTAATAACATTAACCAATTACATTAAAAATATAATTATTTTAAATACATTTTTAAAAAGGAGAGTTTCTTAAAGGCTGCTGCAAGGCACAGAACCCAGTAATAGATGCAAAGGCTTCTTAAATAATTACTTAATTAAATTAAATAACTTTTATTTGAATCCCTTACCCTCACTATACTACTGACATAGTCAGGTTTTGCCAATTTATAGGTGAAACTGCATAAGTACCTCATGTGACTTTTCCCATAAATTATTTTTTTCAATGCTGCCTACAAAAGTCTCATTCTTTGTATATCTAATATTCTCATTCATAAACCCTGACTACACTATATGACCAAACATTTGTGGATACCTAACCCTCACAGCTACAAAAGCTTGTTGGACATCCCATTCTAAAACCATAGGAATTAATATGGCGTTGTCCCCTACTCTGCAGCTATAACAGCCTCCACCCTTCTTGTTTGTGGGACATTTTGTCCATTCATTCAAAAGATCATCTGCAAGGTCAAGTACTGATGCTGGATGAAAAGATCTGTCCTCTAATCCTACAATCATTATTTCAGCAGGCTGAAATCTTTCCTGGCAGCACTGGGGGCAAGGCAGGAAACAGATCTGGATGATTTGCTAACCAATTTCAGGGACCACTCACTTTCACACAGGGCTCTGTTTGGAATCACCAATTAACCTAACCAGCACTTTCTGGGAATGTGGTAGGAAAACCAGAGGATCTGGATGAAAACTCCATGCAGAAAGATGAAAAACAGTAACAATACAGAAAGTTCAGTGGGGTCACTGAAAGTCTTAAACATTATTAGTAGTCATGTATAGTGTAAACATGACCAAACTGGAATCCAGTTCTGTATGAGCTAATATCAGGAGTAGAAATGAAGAGTCTGTGGTGGGTTGGCACCCTGCCCAGGATTGGTTCCTGCCTTGTGCACTGTGTTGGCTGGGATTGGCTCCAGCAGATCCCCGTGACCCTGTGTTCGGATTCAGTGGGTTGGATAATGGATAATGGATGGATGGATGGATGGAGAAATGAAGAGATACAGATCAACAAGAGCTGAGATACAGCAGTGCAGCTTTCTCACTTACATTAAAATCAAAATGACTGTGACAGCATATAGTTCTCCAACTAAAAATAAGATCAGTATAGAATGTTTTATTTGTAGATTGATTATGTCAAATGTAAGCACAGAAACTTTGTTATAAACACAAAAACATGCAGGAAATAACTGTTTTATAATGAATATGCTTACTGTAGTTTTTGTGATTTTGCAAACGTCTTAAAGTTTATCTGTAGTATAGTGAAATTTACAGTGAGTATTGTACAATACAAAGTCAATCCAAACAATTAAAGAAGTGGTTAAAAATGGATGCAGTCTCCTTATACTGTATGGTAGGATGGTGCTTCCATGATTGTTTTATATTTTGCTGTCGCTCAACCAAAGAAAGATTATTAGTTGTATTTATTTTTATTTTGTAATGATGTGCTAAGCTATGCACACCATATTAAAAGGGAAAATATTTTAAAAATCCATCAATTTGCACAAAGCAAAAATACATATCAACAAAGGAAAAAACATGCATCTACTTCTAGTTCTTCAGATGCAATATGTCTCTTCAACAAGCTGCATTTGCTTAGTATTATAGTGAATCTACTACTTCAAAATAATCTGTTAGAATAAATACCTTCTCTGCTTTAATAAGGGTCCACTATGTTGTGCAAGTTTTCAAAAGAAAGCTTGAAAATAAAGACAAAAGAACAATCCAAATCAGTCAGAGAGATTATAAAGAAACATGAGTCGGGAGAAGATATAAAACTCTTTGAAAAAAATGAAACATCCCCCAGTGTAGTTCATTGTATACGGCTGGAAAAATACTAAATTACTGGCATACCGACTGACTGAAATTAATTTTCACAGATTTACAAATTCAAGATATAAATTCCACTTAAAAAGCCTCTATAAAAGACTGGCAATGATTAAGTTACTGTATTTATCTTGTAGTAAATGCCATAAATTTGTATAGTGGAACATTTAAGACAGGACTCGAAAAAAGACAGAATCACAATACAAAAAAAAAAAAAAAAAAAAAGCACAATATCCAGCTCCCACTACTCACACTGTGAACTATGTTGATAGCAGCATCATGTTATGAGTAGAGTTGATCAGCAAATTTTGTCAAAGTGTTATTTGCAGCAAATTTGCCCTTGTTGGTCAAATTATTTACTTATAATTCGGTCTGTTTATGAGACCTTTTTTCCCCCCACCCCCAATAATGCTTTGCAAGACCAGTGCAACATCACCTGGAGCTGTAACAGCCAACATTGGATGCAACATGTGCTTCTCACATTACAGACTCTGTGGGACAGATAAGTAAAAATTATGCTGGTTCTCAAAATTTTATTTTTATGAAACATATACAGCATAAATGACAAGTTTATCTCTGCTTGCTGCCACGTGGAGATTATAACAAACCTTGAAGGAGCCCAACACACCTCGACACATATGGGAATCACATATGAGAGTCAAGGCTGGGGGGTTGTCAAGAGGCAGAGCCTGTTAAAGCCCATTGCGGCACTTCCTGTGTGATTTTGGGCTATACAAAAATAAACTGTATTGTATTGTATCTAGGAAATAATAATAAAAATTAAACATTTATTACTATTTATAAGAGGTTTCTATCTTTTTGATAGAAGAAAAAGTACAAAGTACAGACATTTTGGACAGCGTTCAGTGCGACTTCAAAAGAGAGAATGAGCCAGCGTGTTCCTTTAATCATGACATGCCACTTTTCTACGTTTAAAAGACCTATGTATATTTTCTGACTTTTGACTATGATTTTGGCATAAATATGATTGTGCGTCTCTCACTGCATTCTTTCCTCTTTGATCTCATGGAAGCACAGTGGTGCAATGGTTGGCACTGCTGCCGCACAGCTCAGGTCACCTTTTTGGCCACAATTGTCAGTCCAGTATAGTTTGCAGACATTTCCCTAGCTCTCAGTGACACTTTAAAGATGATTGCACCATTAAGTTCCAATCAAATATAGTTCAGTTAATTCTTCTCCATGGACTTCAATGCATTTTGCTGGTTTTGGTGATATTCATGAACACTTCTGTTATTTCTCTGAACTTGAGATGAAGTAAACACTGTGCAGTTTGCTCAGCACAAGTTATGAGATGCTTATCTGTTGCAAATAACAGGAAACCTTTCTTAGGATTGACAGAATCGAGTACAATGCAATACAGTACAATGAAGATCATCCAGGAACTAGAAAATATTCCAGTAAACAGGAGGTCCTGGAATTCCATTGGGAACCCCACAAATAACACAGGGAGTTCAAAAAAGACTAACAGAGGGAGGGAAGAAGGAGGACAGAGAGGAACTTTGAGAGAGAGAGAGTGAGAGAGAGAGAGAAAGAGAAAGAGAGAGAGAGTGTGTCATAAGAGGGTAGATGGGCAGTTTTAATATATTTTCGGGGTCTTTAGGGAAACCACCTCTCTGGTAAACTGATCAGATAATACCAATTGAGTTATATGTAGTAAGAGTGGTGTTTTTTTATAGATTCCCTTAATCTATATACATTTGTAGAGAATATATAGGCCTTTTTTGCAAGTTTAATTTTCTGTTTGGATTATTCCAGTTACAGATAAATTCCAGGAGGTGCTCTCTGGTTACTGTATATACAATATTTGGTAGTTATAAGGGCAGCACATAATAACATATAGTATATAAAGTGAGTGCTTCTCAAGCACAGTCCTAATGGCACAATGTGGCTTCTCGTTTTGTTTGAACTTTTTCACAATCATTGAGTCGGTGTACCTCTAACTGCCCTCATTGTTTTATCTGCTCTTTTTCTTATTGCCTTATTCAAGAATTAAAACAGAGCTATAGTGTGAGATTTAAATTTATAAGAAATTCAGAAATATAAGTATTATTACCATAGCTTTTAACAGGGCTATATGAAATGCCAATTGTTTGTTCAATGCTTATAAGTCTTGTATTGGTCTAACCTTTTCCTCCTATATATTTAAAAAAAATACTTGAAGAAATGTTTCCTTCTGCAAACTGCCTAGATATCACCAATAACAATGTTTGACTTTATGTTCTATGTTGAATACGTTTAAAGAAAGGACCACACATTTTAAAAAGGACTGAAGAGGAAAGGAGGCATCAATTAAGACAAGAATTTAACATGACAAATTCTGCTATAATTTATACAAAAGGAACAACATTATCATCACTTTTCCTCCAGTTACTTATGGCAGTAAGGGGTTTGGGGACTTTTCATCATTCACTATCCATGGCTGTCGCACTGCTATCTGGACTCACTGGTGACTTTTGGGATAGACCCGTTCAATTCAAACAATTTTTAAAAGTTGATCCTGTCACCTACACAACCTGAACATTTCTGTGCTACACACTTCTGTCCCCTGGATCAGCTTTGATCCATTTTTCATTCCCTACAATTACCATATTTTCATATGGACTTTGTGAGTATGTGGATGTTTGTTCTGTGTTAATTATTTATGTTTTATAGTTATAAACTCCCTTTTTCTAACACTGTAAATAATTGCATTTGTATCAGGATTGGCGAATGTGTAATATTTCAACTTTTTAATATATTAATTTTACATTTACACAATCTTTTATTTTTAACTTATTTACCTGTTTTTGTCCATCTACTGAGGGGCCTGAGTTAATTGCGGGTGAGACATTTGACCTCATTGGTATTATTAACCCGGAGTGTCCCGAAGATTCAAGATTCTGTATAAAAAGGTTAACCCCAAGTGTTTCTTGGGTTAAGCATATTTCATTAGCTATGGAGTGCCTAGCCTAAATAACACTCGGGGCAGTATTCTGCTGCTATCTAGTGGATAAAATACCATTCTGCAGAAAATGATGAATAGTTCTATGTATTTTGCCACTCTATGGCAACATACCAATATTTATTAGTGGGTCAAGTGGCAAAAAGGCAAAATAATTGCAATCAAGTGGAATGACAAAAAAGAAGTCTGCCTCCTAAACTCTGTCAATCAACTGTCAAAGTTCATATCAGGGGAAATGTAGGAGTCTCTAAGCCTTGTAAGGTGGTAGGCTACGATAACACAAGGCGTAAATTGATTGCGTAAGTCAGGCCCTGACTTTCTACTCTCTCATATACAAGCAACAGAAATATTTTAGGAAAAGTATTTAAAGAAACATGTCTTTACTGTCCATTTTATGACATATGGCTGTGCATTGGTGACTGGTTCAAAAACGTATCACGTAAAGGACATGTGTTAAATCTACATGACTAGATGTGCCTTTCCTACTGTATTTATGTTGACATTTTGTTATTTACATGTTTCTGTTACATGTAATAACATTTTTTCTTGTTGAAAAAAATTCAACGTTTTTTGGTTGTTTTTCCTTGAGATAAACAAAATGCTATGGAGGTTAAGAGTATGAGCAGTTTTGCCATGGCTTAGTCTGGACTTCATGCCAGCGCTGCCGGAATTGGTAACCTGCTGACATCCGAGCATAAGCACGGTTGTTACAGCTTTAAATGTTTGAGTCTCTTTTGCCATTTTTCGAATATATTTGACCCCTTAATTAGTTTGCTCCATTCATTATAATTTAACAATGACAATTATCAAACTGTGGACTAGACACTGAATGTTGAAAGGCTGAAGCTACTTCAATGACCTAGCCATGGGTCTTAGTACATAATAAGTTAAATAACCAGGGCCCTCATGTATAATGCTGTGCATAGAATTCACACTAAAACATGGCGTATGGACAAAAGTGGAAATGTGCGTATGCACAAAAATATTTTGATGCACAAAACCATATGTAAGCCAACTTCCACACGCTTCCACTCCATAAATCCTGGTCAGCATGAAAAGTAACACGCATGCTCACACCTGCCACCCTACCCTGACTCCTTCCACAATTACTCCCCTTTAAATATGCAAATCAATATAAATAGCCCTTTAAGTTCAGCCATATGTGAAAAGACAATGGAAAAAGCACGGGGGAAATGAAGAATTTCAGGAAATGCAAAGTGGAGGCAAGGAAAAACATACTATATGTTGGCATAAGTAGTGGCATAAGCAACAAAAGGAAGTTGATCAAGTGATACAGAGTGGTGGAGACACTCGAAGGTTCAAGTTCAGAAAGTCACACAGTGCCCGAAATAAAAAATAAGTGGTCAGATATCAAAGTTGCCGTGAAAAGGCTTGTCATAGCCTTTAGTCTGAGTGTCATAAGGAAGCATTTAGGGTACAAACAAAAGAGAAAAAAATAGGGACACAGTGAAGAAAACATGGTTGAAATGTCAATTTTAATCTTGAAATTTCCATTTTAATCTCATAGTTTGTCATTAAATTAGAATGTTGTAAACTTCATCTTAAAATCATTTTTTAATTTACTACGGTTTCTCAGATCCCATCATAACTAAAGTAGCATGTGAAATGCTTCATATTCTATGTGTTCTATGTGTGTGAATCACTACATGCTTAAACAGGCTTTCTTTTTTTGTAGACAGGACCATGCAATACCCCCACCCCGGGATTGTTCCTGCCTCCTGTAAGAAAATTGGTATGGCACGCGCGATCCTGGATGGCATAATTTATTGCAGCAGTACTGTTTCTGTCAAAC
>JANRMT010062821.1:19432838-19444243 GCA_026402145.1 Polypterus bichir lapradei | reverse complement strand
TTTCTTTTTTTTCTTTTTTGTACCAAACATAAGCACTTTGAACAGATGATGTCATTTTCGAGTCCTATCTTAAAGGTTCCACTATACAAATGTATGGCATTTACTACATTTTAAGGACACTATTTCACTTAAATATATATCATTATTATGTAAGTGTGCATTATTTATTTTTTTATATTATTTATTTATTATTATTAATATCTAAATTTAGTTTTTTTCTGTTGCATGTAATAACTTCTTTGACATATTTTAAAGCACTTTGAGCTACATTCCTTGTGTAAAAATGTGCTATAGAAGTAAATGTTGTGAAGATAATTTGGATGAGGATAAAAACATAATAGCCACACTATTGCTGAGGTACAGCACAGTACAGTATATACTTTGTCACCATTTTCATTTGTCACCATGTGGCACAGAATGTTTTCAGCTATGTGCGCTATGGCACAATAAGCCTCATCACAGGTACGTGTGTAGATTGGCTTGCTGCTTCTAATTACAAGCATCCCAGCCATGGCATCTTTGAGTATATCATGGTAAGTGGAAATTGGATGGTGGAGGTTGGTGGGAGGGGGGCACACTGCTTGATTCCTCAAAAGGGATTGCACATATTTCACAATGATCATTGTTGTATTTTTGTCTCATCAGTATGCCATCTCCATTAGGTACTATATCATTATGAAACACTACAGAATGTTTAAGAATAAGGTGGACATACTTTATATACCTGTGGTTCAAATTCTTGGATTAAATTATTTGCTTTTGTTATTTAAAGTACAGTGATGTTGCTTTACTCTCAATTTATGAAAGTTTGAAAAGTATTTCTATAAAATAAGTAATAAAGCATTATACATTTTTGCCAAATACCCATTTACAAACATTTTTCAGTACAAGTCCTGACTTACATACAAGATCGGGTTATTAATTTCTGCAGGAACAGAGCTGCTGGAATTTTTGAAAGATAACCCAAATGCCATCTGCATATAACTTGTTGACTTTTGTGATGATTCTCGCTTTTAGACATTTTAACTTTTGCTTTTTCAGAACTGAATGCATGTACTTACATTATAAATGGACACCTATAGCTACTTCCAGAGTGGACGTTTTGAAAGACAGAACTACTATTTTACAAGTGAATCAGTCAAATGGTTGACTTCATCTGTAAGAGAAAAAAACAGTATTTTGTGGGAAAGGAACAATGATGAGAAACTTCAGTGAATTTTGTATTTTAAAGTAGATAAAAAACAACAACAAACAGGAACAAGGGGAACTTTTTGTTTAGTTGGTAATGGAAAAAAAGGAAAATTACCATGTAATGAAAACAATAATAATAATGAATATGCAGGGGGAGAGAAGTATGTGGCGGAGGGCTGTTCAGATACTGTAAGTGACATGAGGATGGATTTTTAAATAATTGTTGGTGTGATTTGCTTACATCTTAAGTAGGTAGGTAGAAAAAAAACAAAACTTTTCTTGTAACCTCCCATGTATCAGAGAATAGATAAGATCTTGCTATGCCTGTTCAAATCATCACATACCAGGTCAGAACCAGGATAAACTACAAACTAGGGGCCTTTACATACACATCAAGCATTGGCTTTGAGTCTGTCAGGACAAGAAACAACTTTGCTGTAGATCAGGGTAACGAGTGAAACACTGTGTTGCTAGAAGGTTCAAGGACATATGTTGTGCCTGGCCATGATTGGTTCAAAGGCATAAAAGGCCTAAATATGAGAGTGGAGTTAGTCCCTACACTATGACAGCCCATTGGTCTAAGGGGTGCAGGAAGGAAGCGCCAGACTGGTATAAATTCAGAGCTATTAAAAACGATCAATGTCTCTTATTCAATCTAGAGACCACATTGGACCAGAGACCAATCAGTTTACTATATAATGCAAAATTAAGAATCATTTGACCATTTAGGTACAATGGATGCCTAGACTACTAGCAAGAAGGGCACCTATACATCCAGGTTGTATTGGTATGATGTTGTATAATCATTTTGCCTTGTACATTAGGAACCTTAAGTTAGAAAATGTTAATCTATAATATATGATTAAAGTGTAAACATTTTTTCCTACTTGTTTTGGTGCTATATCTTGTCGCCTATAAGAGGGAAGAATTGAGCCACAGTAATGGTCGAGCCTGATGGTGACTGTAAGTGCAGTTACAGATTACAGCTACATCTTTGTGACAGACTGGCTAGTGTAAATATACAGGAGCTATAGTGGAGATGTGGGACACTCTGTTCATGTCAACCTAGGATCTATCCACAAAAACAGTAGGTACGGCATTTGGGCTCTTGTATGTGAAGCAGTGAGATACTATAGAATGTAGGTTTTTGAGTTGAATTTGGACATCTTGATTCATGGGGCACAGAGAAGATTAGATGTAAGAAACTCATGGCTGCTTTAGTGTGTAAACCAGGGACACTGAGGTGTACTGAAGACCAAAGAAGTACATCCTGAGGGATACCCAGTACTACTTAGAGCTAGAGGAGCAGAAGGGGACTTTTGATGTAGCATTGAGGAAGGCCTATTTTTTCCTTTCTTTCTTTTTTTAAGGGTCATTATCATTGATCTTGGCTGTTCAACTTCAATCCAGAGTTAAAAGGTAATGGATCTCCCTTCACACAAATCCAACTGAAAAAGAAAGATTCACTTGCAATGACCTTGGCCTGCCCTTAATTAAGAATGTTCATTGCTCCCCAGTAGACATTTATATTTGGAAATACTTTACTGCTTAAGACCTCTGGGCTTTGAATTTTAAGTACTACTTAATCTAGTGTCCAAGTAAATTAAACTCTTCCATTTAAAACAACATATGCAATATGCATAGGAAAAATATCAAATATTATTTTTATTTTTTGTATCTGATTAGATCATAAGAGGTTGTAGTGAAGACATTTTGGAAATTTATAGGAATAGAAAAATATTTAATAGCATATGGTTTTATATGTCTATTGCGTCTATTACACTATCTGTGGCAATGTTAATGTCTTAAATATGTCTTACATTATTACCTTGTGCAAAACATTATTTGAAAATAGAAGTAAAATTACTAAAACAAGCTCATAAACAGTGCAGCTCACCAGACGGGTTTACTTTTAGTCAAAAATAAAAATAGAAACAGTTGTCAGCTAAGCACACCTTGCACTGATCTTCATTTTTGTAAACAAGTAAAACTCCCCATCTCCATGTGTGAAAAAGATATTGGAGTCTTAACTTTCTTCTAAGACATGTTAAATAAACAATTCAAGTTATATTAAAGATATGTAGGAAAATCGAGTAAATGATCTTTGTTTTGGGCCCACTCGGGGACAGTAAATAAAAATAGGAAATGATGTATGGATGTGAGTAAAAAAAAAAGATTGATGTTAATTAATGACCAGTTTTGCCTTTGGTAATTCCAGCAATTAATTAAAAAGTTTGGTAAGTCCCCCACTCTATATTACTATGTTTGCATGTTTGGCTGTAACTGATGCACACTCATTTTAGGAACCAGAATAATACAATGAATTGATAAATGCATGGATTATAGAATTATGATAATTGCATATATATTGATAGAGCAGACAGGGCGCAAGACAAAAGAGACATACAAACATATAACACAAAATAGGCTGGCTGTTAACCAGATATTTAGCGTTCTAATTTGTCTAACTTTTATTATACCAGGTTTTTATGGATGATATCCAATGTTATGTGGAGATGAGTGCTGCTGTTCCAGGTTTAACTGGATGACTCTGCTTGCGTTGGAGTATTCTCCTTGTCTTTTTTAAATGTTCCTTTGTCCTTGATGTGGTGTGACTGCTGCCTTTCTCAGTTTGCAGTTAGGCTCTTTGCTGCGCCCTCTGCAACTTCATAGGAAAAGCAGAGTGCCAAAGTTAGTTTCTTAAAGTAATCCCGTTTTTTAGCCTTCTCAGAAAGGCTGAGTCACTGGCACAGAACTAGGCTTGGCAGAGTGAATCATAGCTGGTTCAGGGCAAAGACTGAGTGGGAGAAGGGAAACAGATCAAGTTAATATTTACCCTTTTTACTTCCGCAATTGTAAGTGCCAACATAATGATAAGCTACTTAGCCATAATACCTGCCAATAATGGTATTGAAATATGTGTTAAAGGTAAATCCTGAAATAACTCATTACTTTTACTTAAGATTATGAAATGTTCTCAAATATTCACAAATAGTATTTCTCTGACCAAACACTGAACTTTGTCAGCTGGAACATCAAAGGCCTCAAGCAAGATCTAAAAAGAAAAATACCTGTATACTCTTCCACCTCACATGCGTAAAGGCTAAGAAAAAAAGAGGTGGTTCAGGTAACCTAGTTCCAAGGCTGAATTGAGAGTAGCTTACTGGCCAAAGTATGTTTGTGAGCTTTTTGCTTCTCAGGTGGCTTCTCACTCCAAAGAGAGCAGCTCATCAGTGTTCAGCTCCCCTGTAAATAGAATGGCTTGTCAGCTTTCAGTTCCCCAAAATAAACAGAAGAGATTAATCCAGCTAGTTTTGAAAGAAGGTGTAATCTCTATTAGATCATGGTCACTTTCAGTTACAGACACTGTGCATGCTTATAGGTGCATTATTTTGTCTATCATATCCAACAAGAGTTCAGTAAGAGGTTACTAGCCTAAAATGAATATCCATTTGGACACCTCTTTGTCTGCAGGAGTCTATGAGGTGTTAACTCTTATTTACACCTTTATTATTAATTAAAGCACAGCTCTGACCAAAGCGATGACTCAAGCTACAGTTCATTCATTCAGTTTGGAATGCAATCGGCACATCTGAATCTCTGCATTCCTGTTAAATCTGCTGTCTTAAGAAGCCTTGTGTGCCATTAAAAGCTAAGGAAAATGGGCAATTCCCAATTCGTCCTATAGATACCACAGATTCATCTTTAAAATTCTGTCCTTTTTAACTGCCCTGGCATCTGGGTTAGTGTTCTGACACAATACAAATCACTTTGAGATCAGATACATATTTTTCACCAGAAGCAAGAGGACAGAATATCCCCTCCTCTCTTTCATGGATTCAAAAAGTCCTGCCATATTCTGCTTTATTGAAGATACCAACTAGCTTTCTGCATCTTGTAAAACAAAAATGATAGGACACATCAGACCTCCTGAGAGTATTTTTCAGGATGTGAGTACTTTTTTGTCTCGTTTAATGATGCAATTATTTGAAGCTTGTATGATAAGTCAATTCACTTGCTGCTGCTAAGATTATTAAATACTAAGACTATTAAATAAACTGCTGTCAGCATAGCCAATCTACAGACCTTTCTTATAAGATCCACTACCAGTCCAATATGGCTAGTGAAGTTGTGGAGTTCTTGTATATCCTGTCAAACTGTCCACTTGTAGAGGACAGGCCTCATAGTCAATTCACCTAGTTTCATGTTGAGCCTGCAAAGGTAAAATCATTTTTTCCCAGCTTTTTGTACTCTACAGAACAATATGACAACCAGAACCATCTACCTTGCAAATAACGTAGCAGCTGCATCTGTTAGTTTTTCCACAGGAATCCATGAAACATACAATCTAGAGCTTAATCAACCTGGCATCTCCATCCACTTTCTCTGAGTTTACAAGAAAAAACAGCCACAACTGCCTTGACAGTACCATGCAGAAGAAGACTTACTGACACTCCCTTTATTTAAGATAATTGTAGAGCCCCAAAAATGGTAATGTTTTGTCAAGACAGATTCACCTTGTTTAATTGAATGTTGTCATGTTGTTGGCCGGGGTTTGGTAGTTAAATATGTGTCAAAGCCTTAACCTGGTGTGCTTTGCCTTTTCCTGAAGTCATTGTTTGTCTGTCATAAAGGGAACCATGCTTGCAATACCTGTAGTATTGCTGAACATCTTCCCTACAATCTTCTATTTTGTTATTTAAATAATGAACAGTGAAAACTACCTTTAATACAGAAAAACTAATTCTATTAATGGGAGGAAATTCTGCAACAGGAGCAGAATATTGTCAACTTTAAACTCAGATGGCCTCAATAACACTTTTGCTGAATCTGCATGCAATTTATGTACTTACTTTGACACTGATCTATGCTTTAATACTTACTTTACTGCATTATGCAAGATATACTTCTTTCCTGTGGGAAATATGCTACAATTAAGATAGTTTCTCACTACAAAAGATACAGAGAATTTAAATAATGCATGTTTTAACAAAAGAATAAGTTGTAACAATTAACTTACAGATCCAGAGTCCTGGGTTCAGATCCCAGTGCAGGCAATGTCTGTGTGGAATTTGTACATTCTGATAATGTCTGGATGTCTTTCTATAGGAATGTTTGTTTTTCTACAGCATCTTAAAGACATGTAGATTAGATAAATTGGTAACTCTAAATGGGTCCAACATAAGTGACTTTAGTGTTGCGCATGTGTGAGTCTTGCCTCTAATGAACTGGCAGCTAGATACACTATATCCTGTCATACCACAATAGGTCTCACTGCTACCCTTATAATAAAAGATATATTTTATTCTGTATTTTATTTTCATATTACAAGTAATAAATATGTTAACACTAAACCATAAAAGGAACTATGACCATAAACTCGTATGTAGGTCTTACCCTTGGGTTTAAAGTCTATTTTAATAGTATCCTTGTAAAATATAAAGATGTCAATGACTCTCTTTACTTTACCTAATAGAAATATTAATACCTGTCTGCACATTTTATGAAGGAAATCATGTCTTCTTACAATATTAAGGGTTAAAAAAATACTATTGTTTGGTCTTTAACCATTGGGTCCCACATATAATTTGCCACCCAGTGTATATGATGCATTTAAGTAAAGGAAAAAAAGAACATTACATTAGGATGATTGTGTACAGTTATGACAGTTGCTGCTTCAGCTGTTCATACACGACAATATCTGTGAAATAAATTGTTGCAGTCATAATCACTAGCTGATTATAACCCTGTCATACAGTATACTTTATCTGTTCTGGGCATTTGTTGTGGCACATTCTACGTTGGTTAAGCTACAAATTCTGGATATCTTTGGCATCAAAAGCTTTAGGTGCCATATCAGACAGTAGGGTCATATACCAGAAATGTAGAAATTAGCCTGTATACACCATGTCATAGAATGCGGCAGCTGGCCTGTGTTGGATGTGCCAAACATTAATTTATTTTGAAGGACAGTGAAACTCCCAAGCATTTATGTTCTTCATATTCTGTCACAGAGTGAAAAATAGTCAGTTGAAAAGGACAAAGTGGATAAGAAGGTGAAACAAAAATAATCTATAAATAAAAAGGGGGTTAGCACCAAAAAGATGAGTAATCATGGAGCAATGCCCAAATGAGAGAGTTTGTAACCAGGAATCTGAAGCAAAAACATTTGAAAAAAAAACCATCTGTAGAAAGAATCCACAAGGAAGGAAGGGAATGTGACAGTGGTTTATATAATGCTGCACTGGTGACGTCATGCGGAGTAACATCCATAACTGTGCCCTTTCTTAACAATATGTCACATCATGGAAACGTTTAGTGGAAATGGTGGCGCCCATTAAAAGCAACATGGCAGTACTTTCAAAACATAATGACAACTAAAAACCCATCACCCCACTGCTGACTGCATGTTCATCAAAGACTTCCCTGCTTTTCTGAGCAACAATATTCTAATTAAAGATCTAGGAAATCCTTGGTCACCAGTGTAATATATTAAGTAGAGAGATACCAAAAACCTAAAAGGCTCCTTAACAGCTCTTTACTCCATCACATGGTGTTTACTTCTCATCTTCCAAAATATGAATAATTTCAAAAGTAACTTACTGTGAGATACCTTCCTTAACTAAGTGGAATAGTGCTCCGTGATAGAGGTGGTCACTGGCATAGCCACAGAAGTTGACACGGCAAGTGTACACCCCATAATTGCTGGAATTAAAGCTCCATTAACATCTTGCCTTTTATTACAATAAATTAACTTCCTTGAACACTCTTCTCAAAAGAAAAAGATAAAATCTTAGCATATCTTGCCAGTCTTAGCATCATTTTACTTGCCGAGTGTGCACTTTAGGATTGATTTTAACATACTTTTATTCTTTTAATAGTTTGTAATACATTTAAAATCCTAATCATAGTCTTCCACTGACTTGCTCAGTATTCCAAAAGAACTGGTGAAGTGGCATTCTGTTTCTGTACATCAGAAATCTGTACTACTTTACCGCTAGAGATATACATGGCAAAAATAGCTGAACACTGCTAAAAACCTGCCTGTTTAATCTGGATTTCTTTTCATAACTAGCATTCCTTCATATTGAGGAGATAAAGGTGGTTTTCATCAAATTCAGTTCTACTTGCTCTTTTATAGGAGCAGAGGTTAGGAGCATGCACTGCATTGCCGCACCCACCACACGACAAATCAACTCAGAATCCCAGATTAGGACCCGAGTGCAACCATGCAACGGGTGATACCTCAGCAACACACTACTTCAGATGGAGTGTTTTTTTTATGGTTCCTGGAGTGCCAATTCTTCCACCAACCTCCATTCCCTGCAGGGATGGATGCAGATTAACATCATACCAAGGACGGAGCAACTGCAGGTTAAGGGCCCTGCTCAAAGGCCCAACAGAGCAGAGTCCCTTTTGGCATTTTACGGGATTCGAACCGGCAACCTTCCGATTGCCAGTGTAGATCCCTAGCCTCAGAGCCACCACTCTGCTCTTTTACAGGCTGGTCAATAATCACATCTTTTGTGTGTTTTCCTATTTTTCTCCCAGTACTCTGTGGTAGTGCTATGTGCCACTACCCCCTAGTCTATGCATGCTGCAGCCACCTAAAATGCTGGAAAGGTGAAGAGTTCCCTGTTAATAGTGACACATTCATGGATGTGTGGTCATTTAGCCTTGGAAACTACAGGTTTATTATCCCCAGCACCCTGCCAACTGGAACTATTATATTCTTGTCCTTTATGGTCATCTGGCAATAATTTTTGCTATTAAACTGGGCATTATGAATCTTTACTGTTATACAGTAAATAATTGTTCTTTTGCTTTTACTTTCTTTTTTAACTCTATTTAGCCATTATTATTATAAAGCAAATTGGACTGTTTCAGGTTCTATATAAATAAATGCTGTTGTTTAGAAATATGTTTGAGGTAAGAATTTTTAATCCTACTAACATTTTTCTCTCTGCAGTCTACAGTACTTTACAAGTATTCACTATAGCTACTAGAGGTTCTTGAAGTCTTCACAACTTGTAAATGTTACATGGTTTCATAGTTTGTATTTTTTTGTTACTGTAAATCTGCGAATTCTGAGCCAACCTTGAGAGAAGAGAGCTATTCAAGAAAGTTAATTGTGTAACTGGCCAACTTTGCTCGGGGTTAATGAACACATCTATCCGTGCAGGTGTAGCTGCTCTGTATTTGAACCAATCATACACAGTGTTGATCTGAAAAGAAAAGGCCCTTTCAGTGATTCAGGAAAAGATAGAGCACACAGGTGTGATGTCTGAAGAAATTCCTGTGCTGGCAAGCTGAAAACAAACTCGTTGTTTGCTGATAGGGTAGCACAACAAAGAAGTCTACTGAGTATTCTTTTAAGAAAGTAACCCCACCTCTAACTTTAATTTTTATGGGTTTATGGTGTGGAAAAGTGATTTTACTATCAGGAGTAGAATAAGCCTTCATCATGTATTTTATTTTTACATTTATAACTCAAAACAGAGTGAGCTGGGAGGAGACCCTGTGTAAACATTGACTTAACACTGGATAAGATAATTTTACAATAATCTTTTCTGCTTATTCTTTCTTGTGCATATTGTCAAATATGTTTTTAAATGTAGTTTAAATGCAGTTTTAAAAGATATTTTAAATTATTTTTTTGTTTTTCAGCTGGTCATTGTTTGGAAGGTGGAACTGGGATTTGCTTGCTTCATGATAACACACATTTCATTTATACACAGTATTTTATTTCTGCCTGTTGAACTCTTTTACTTGACCTATCTGACTCACCAGCAAAGTTCTGTCACTAACAGGGTTTTTATTTAAGATGAATAAATCAGTGCCACATCTTTGTTCAAAGACTTTCCTCAGCCCTATCAGTTTAAGCTTGCTGGGAAAATACAAATGCACATTTTAATAACCAGTCTTCCACTTTAAACTGTCGTGTGTGAATGCACAGGGTTATGAGGAAATAATACTGAATCACCAGTGATGCATATGCATTTATGTGCAGTAGTATGCTTGATTACATTTGAAAGGTAAAAAGATGGCAAATAACACATAGTTTAAGCTATTTTCTCATGAAAATGAGATGAACCACAGAAGCTAATTCATAATAAAATATTAAAATTGCCATCATTGCATGTAAACAGGATAATGATAAAAATGATTCATCTTAGGAAGAAAACTGAATTCCTATCTATCTAGATTTTTTAATTGTTGGATTGACTATATACAAAAAAGAATTGACCTATGTACTTCCATAAAAATGAAGATGTGCCAACACAACACCTTAGTAATGTATTAAATGTAGGTTTAAATAAACATATAATGCTCTGTTATATCAACTGTTATACTATGGCTGTTGTACTTTTCATCTTCCTTTACAGCATGGATTATTTATCATAATGATAGAGCTGAACTGAAAAGGTTTATAACTTGAATTTATAATTTGTAATATACAAGAAACTCTGTTTACATAATTCATTAATTTTGATTATTTATCATAATGATACTGCTGAATTGAAAAGGCTTATAACTTGAATTTATAATTTGTAATATACAAGAATCTCTGTTTACATAATTTATTCATTTTCCACTGCTTAGGCAGGTCCAGGTCACGGGGGAATACAGTCTTAGCAGTGAGGCCCATAAATCCCTTTCCTGAGCCACACTTGCCAAATCATACTGTGGGATCCCAAGGCATTCCCAGGCCATCTATTAAACTTTTATTTAAATAAACACATATTATTGTTAAAATAGAATTAGAGCTGATTTCAAAATTGTTCTTCTTACTGTAAAAAAAAAAACATTTTAATGCCTTGGGCCCCCACTACTTAACAGAACTTATCAATGCATACATACTGGGACATACTGGAGTGTACACTATGAAATGAAGATGTCAGTCTTTTAAAGATTCCAGAGATAAATACAACTATTGTAGATGGTCAAGCCTTTAGCTGCAGGGCCCCAAACCAATTCAATGATCTGCCTGTGTAAGGGATGCCCTGTCAGTCGTATTCTACTATTCTTATTCTACTATTTCACACTAAAGACTCACTGCTTAAGGCTATCATTCCAAATAAGAGTTAATGACTAACTTGTGGTTTTTAGTTATTTTTTCATAAATAAAAGCCTGGCAGACTTTAATTCTGCTCTATTCTGTGTCTCTAGATAGATAGATAGATAGATAGATAGATAGATAGATAGATAGATAG
>JANRMT010062821.1:19418703-19432828 GCA_026402145.1 Polypterus bichir lapradei | reverse complement strand
TAGATAGATAGATAGATAGATAGATAGATAGATAGATAGATAGATAGATAGATACTTTATTAATCCCAAGGGGAAATTCACATACTCCAGCAGCAGCATACTGATGTCAATGTCCTTCTATAACATTGGTACTCCTGCTACACTGGCAACCTGCTACTACTGTATATGGAATGTATCAAGCCTTGGGATTCAACAATAAAATTATTGAATCTGCTTCTTATTGGACGTTTCAGTGTGTAGAATGCTCATTTTTTTCAGGTTATTCAAACTGTATAACAGCTTACCTTGGACTTCCACAGAGGTCTGACCATATCTCAGCTATGATGTTAATAGACTTTCTTTTGTCAAGATTTGTTTTGTAAAGCACCGGGCTTTCCTCGGTTTTACAATTGCGCTGAGCACACACATATTCTGAAACTTGGAAGGGTGCAAAAAGAAAAAAAAATTGTACTGCCATATTAATAAATCATTTTCAGACTCAGGTTTATATGTCTAGTTCTCTCCTGTTGCTACTACTAATTAGAAAATTAAGTAGCAATCTACAGGCTCAACACTCACTCCAAATATCATATCAGTGGTAGAAGATACTAAAATGCTACTATTAACTGCACTTATGTACAGTATGGCAATCTTTTATATCAACCATCCTTAACATGCAATGTATTAAACATATAACAGATGATTAAAACTGGGACCTTTAAAGATTTCTGTAACTGAATCCAGTTCAGAACCACAGGCCTAGAACCAATTCCAGAAGCACAGCTCCAATTTAGATTCACCAATTGACATAATCTGATTGTCTTTGGGGATGTGGGAGGAAGACAAAGAGCTCATAGAGCAAAACCCATGCAGACATGTGAAAACTTTTTAAAAACACACAGATATTTATGTCTCACATTTTTCCTTTGTGTAACTCATATGTTGTATAATATACGAAGGATGTTCAAATAGTTTCCACACTTTTATATTTTCGTTGGAAATGGGAGGAGTAGTGACTGGGCATTAAAAAGTTGGTACGATGCTAGGAAAATTGCATCGTAAAGGAAGGTGACTATGTAGAAAAGTGATGTAATTTGTTTTTAAAATTCTTAATAAATAGAGTTTGAAAAAAGTGTGAGAACTTTTTGAATGTCCCTCATACAAGGCAGACATTTTTTTTTAAAGATACCTGTCATATTTTCTCCAAATATGTTATATACAGTATGCTATACAGCTATATTGAATAGATTGTTAGAGTGAAGGAATACGGCAGTTTTTTTAAGTTCAGATAATCTGAAGTGACTCAAATAATGGGATCATTCAGTCTGAATTTTAAATAACAGTCACTGACAAGATAAAGTTGTCACTGATTTGTGAAAAGTATTGTTTAATTCACCTAAATATTGTATACCACACACACTTATCATCTCAAATCAGGTTAAGTGAAATGTACCCAATTCCCCCAATTTTAAACAGGATCAACAAGCAACACCTCGTTTGGTTATATATTATAATATTGTCCTGCACTAAGACTCTATTTGGGAAAAAAAAAAATCTTTGCTATCCTGCCAGGCAGTACTGGAACCATAATTACCACTAATCCTTCTCCATCATAATTTAGAATACTATCTGTTAAAAATACTACATAATAAAAAAATCTGTTGTGATACCTTGGCCTGCATTGCTTGCTTGTCATCCTATGTTATTTAATTGAACAAATCTAATCCATCCACTATAACACAGTAGGAAACAAATGTCCTACTCCACCTACAATTAGAAGCAAATAAATTTGCTAGCCATCAAACTGTCCACAGGTTCTTTTAAATCTGGCAGGAATGTGTTAGTATTCTGCTTAAATAAGCATCTTGGACCTGTATCATCCTTTTATAGGCTTCAATATGTTTTGAGTGAATACTTCATATTTTGATATCCAATTTCATAGGCCTCCAGGTAATGTGGGTATGACATTGAAGTTGAATTTGATGTGAAATATTATATTACTTTATAAATGTTAAATTGTTCCCAACTCGTGTTTAATTTTGCAAAATCTTTAAGTACATAAGCACATTATTAAATTAATGTGATGGTGCAGTTGAATCCTTTATACAGATATGCAAAAATAAAGATAGTTGTATAAATTATATCAATTTCTTTTAAATATTATTATAGTAGTCCAGTTTCACAGTGACACTTTAAGTTATTATAGTTAGAGAGTTGCAGTTTTCATTTTAAAGGCAGATACCATAATTTGCTAATGGAGTCCTCCTGATTTGTTTCTCTTGGCAGGCATTTACAGTTTACATTCCTAAACATACTGCTATAGCTAATAATGATGCATTTTTGAAAGTGGGTACTATGGTAACAAAACTTTCGACATCCACAGAAAGGAAATCACTGTTTGACCAATGAGATACTATTTGTCATCATGCCAAGGAAAATAATTCTGAGGCTACCCAGAAACTCATAAATAATGTATATTGACATTTATAATGTACTGTAGTACTTCTGTTTAAGGTATTCTACTAATCTGATCCACAAAATTGCATATCAAATCCTATCACAATTGGATGCAGTGTAAGGTCATTAAACTGACCTATATGGAATTTGAAATCACTCTGTTTGAAATAAACAAGGGTAAAAGAGGGAAAAAAGGGCCTTTGGGAAATGTTGATAAGTGAGCTGGGCAACGTTAGCTTGACATTCGTAATCTTTTCTCAAAATATATAACAAAGACATAAATATTTCTGACATGTCACATAATACCTACATAATTTTTCCATAATGTATTGTTAAATTGTTGTGCTTTTAAGAACTGGTATGTCTTAATGAAACATAGTTATGCTAAGCCACACAGACTATAAAAGATATATTGTTTGATAGATTTGCCTGCCTGCCTCAAATAATTGACTAATCAATGACAGCACCATGTTTACACTATGTAATGTGTTTAAGCAACACTATTTTAAACAGAAAGAGGTACCATTCTAATTAAAAACAGATTAAATTAAATTAATTAATTAAATTCAACTGAGCTTCCCTGCCCCAGGAAGCTGAGTGTAAACCATAGTCAAGTGACTCTCTGCTTGGATTCCCTTGTTTGTACAGAATTTTCTTTTCACTTCAACTGTTGGGTTACATTGCACACTATGCTCACCAATACAAACAATATGAAAGGGTGAACGACTATGTTTTGCTGAGACTGGCATTCTGTCTAGGGTTGGTTCCTGTATTGCACCCTCTGCTGCAAGGACTGGTTTTAACTCGGTTTCAAATCCTAAATCAAATTGAGATGGTTTGGAAATGAACATATTTAATAGATTGATGTTGGTAAATTATTTTTACTAATCCTTCTATATAAAAGCGGTCGGGATTGTCCTTCCGTCCCGTGAGTGCTACGCAGGCACGGAGTTTCACACACGCCCCATCCATTTTGCAATGCACGATGGGATTTGTAGTTTCGTTTTTCCAGGTAAAAGATGATTTTCTACTCCAGACTCTGCGATATCTTCTTCTTCTTTCTTACTATATAAAAGCTGTCGGGATTGTCCTTCTGTCCCGTGAGTGGACAGCGTAGCGTTATTCCGCTTATCACAGACTTACTACTTGCAGCTTGCGGTACGAAGTGACATGATGTGAGCAGAGTTCTGGTGCTCCCATCGTTCCCTTGCTTTTGTGCGCGATGCGCTGGAAAAATAGACAAAATTATGTCTCTGGAAATAATTAATGTTGATGGAGTACAAATGCCTCACCACATAGTAAATATCAGGGGGGTTCAAAAGGGAGACCTCAATATAGAAAAAAAGTTTAAATTTCATCACAAAAATAACAGAAACTATGAGTATTAAAGTAATACCGCTCAAATGCAATATAACCAAATTAATGAGTTTGTATAAAATATCAAATTGATCTACATATTGAATTGCCTTAAGAAGTGATCAACTTAAAAGTCGGTCGCCCTAAAAGGCGGGTCAGCCTAGTATATCATAAGAATGCCTTTTTCAAAGTATCAGCTTGACCACATTGTATAATAGTGATTGACACAATTATAAAGTATATTCCAAATCCTTTTTGGTTACCCCATGACCTGTGTTGGGATATAGTGGGTTGGGCAATGACTGACTGACTTTTTGGATACAGACAATCAGGATGGCGGCACAGTGGCACAGTGGGTAGCTCTGCTGCCTCGCAGTTAGGAGACCTGGGTCTGCTTCCCGGCTCCTCCCTGCGTGGAGTTTGCATGTTCTCCCCATGTCTGCGTGGGTTTCCTCCGGGTGCTCCAGTTTCCTCCCATAGTCCAAAGACATGTAGGTTAGGTGCATTGGCATTTCTAAATTGTCCCTAGTATGTGCTTGGTGTGTGTGTTTGTGTGCCCTGCGGTGGGCTGGCACCCTGTCCAGGGTTTGTTTCCTGTCTTGCGCCCTGTGTTGGCTGGGATTGGCTCCAGCGGACCTCCGTGACCCTATAGTTTGGATATAGCAGGTTGGATAATGGATGGATGGATGGATTATCTTCAAAGAGGGACTGCTAATACAATCCTTATAAAAATTGTTGGTGCTAATCTACATTTTGTTAACCATATAATTTTTGAAACTATAATGCAATTTCAAATATTACATGTCACATTTTTAATTTGTTTTCAAAATCATGTTAAAAATGCCTATATATTGAATAAATGACTTTACTTACATGTAAATACACTAGACAAAGATAGAAATATTTGTAAGGGAAAGTCTAATTTAGTATTTTATAAAGCTTTGTGACAACATATGCTTTGTCAGAGGAACAAATAAGACTAGTATATATCTTTACTTTTGTCAAACCAGAAACAGTTTTGACAATATGAATGTAAATCTAAGGATTTCTTATGAATTCTTCTGCTACCTAAAAGATAATTATGTCTTGTGTCACTGTAGGCCAACAGGCATTAATTCAGATCCCTGCCACTTTAGATTTGGTCAATGAAACAATTCTAAGTTGGATGATACATTGTAGTTGCATATCAGATACACAGGTTACTGCATTCATAGTCTGCATGCCATGTTCCATGCAGCTTGAAGCCTACAAAATATTGATTTTGTGTTTAAACGTGATGGTTTCTTTCTAAAAAGTATAATACATTCTTTTGCTCTAAAAGATTATATTTGAAAAAAGCTTTGGTGTTGTAAATTATGTTATTATTATTATTATTAGAGTACAACAAAAAAGTAGGTTCTAAACGAATAGTACTAGATGTTATAAATTGCTGCTAAAAAACTGTAACTAATAAAATCTCATATTAAAGAAAGGTAGGTCATAACTAGGATTTAAAACCATTTATCTGCAATAGATATTATACAGTGCATCCGGAAAGTATTCACAGCGCATCACTTTTTCCACATTTTGATATGTTACAGCCTTATTCCAAAATGGATTAAATTCATTTTTTTCTACACACAACACCCCATAATGACAACATGAAAAAAGTTTACTTGAGGTTTTTGCAAATTTATTAAAAATAAAAAAACGGAGAAATCACATGTACATAAGTATTTACAGCCTTTGCTCAAAACGTTGTCGATGCACCTTTGGTAGCAATTACAGCCTCAAGTCTTTGTGAATATGATGCCACAAGCTTGGCACACCCATCCTTGGCCAGTTTCGCCCATTCCTTTTTGCAGCACCTCTCAAGCTCCATCATGTTGGATGGGAAGCGTCGGTGCACAGCAATTTTAAGATCTCTCCAGAGATGTTCAATCAGATTCAAATCTGTGCTCTGGCTGGGCCACTCAAGGACATTTACAGAGTTGTCCTGAAGCCACTCCTTTGCTATCTTGGCTGTGTGCTTAGGGTTGTTGTCCTGCTGAAAGATGAACCGTCGCCCCAGTCTGAGGTCAAGAGTGCTCTGGAGCAGGTTTTCATCCAGGATGTCTTTGTGCATTGCTGCAGTCATCTTTCCCTTTATCCCGACTAGTCTTCCACTTCCCGCTGCTGAAAAACATCCCCACAGCATAATGCTGCCACCACCATGCTTCACTGTAGGGATGGTATTGGTGATGAGCGGTGCCTGGTTTCCTCCAAATGTGATGCCTGGCATTTACACCAAAGAGTTCAATCTTTTTCTCATCAGACCAGAGAATTTTGTTTCTCATGGTCTGAGAGTCCTTCAGGTGCCTTTTGGCAAACTCCAGGCAGGCTGCCATGTGCCTTTTACTAAGGAGTGACTTCTGTCTGGCCACTCTACCATACAGGCCTGATTGGTGTATTGCTGCAGAGATGGTTGTCCTTCTGGAAGGTTCTCCTCTCCCCACAGAGGACCTCTGGAGCTCTGACAAAGTGACCATTGGGTTCTTGGTCACCTCCCTGACTAAGGCCCTTCTCCCCCGATCGCTCAGTTTAGATGGCCGGCCAGCTCTAGGAAGAGTCCTGGTGGTTTCGAACTTCTTCCACTTACGGATGATGGAGGCCACTGTGCTCATTGGGACCTTCAAAGCAGCAGAAATTTTTCTGTAACCTTCCCCAGATTTGTGCAACGAGACAATCCTGTCTCGAAGGTCTACAGACAATTCCTTTTGACTTCATGCTTGGTTTGTGCTCTGACATGAGCTGTCAACTGTGGGACCTTATATAGACAGGTGTGTGCCTTTCCAAATCATGTCCAATCAACTGAATTTACCACAGGTGGTCTCCAATTAAACTGCAGAAACATCTCAAGGATGATCAAGGGAAACAGGATGCACCTGAGCTCAATTTTGAGCTTCATGGCAAAGGCTGTGAATACTTATGTACATGTGATTTCTCAGTTTTTTTATTTTTAATAAATTTGCAAAAACCTCAAGTAAACTTTTTTCACGTTGTCATTATGGGGTGTTGTGTGTAGAATTCTGAGGAAAAAAAATTAATTTAATCCATTTTGGAAAAAGGCAGTAACATAACAAAATGGCGAAAAAGTGATGCGCTGTGAATACTTTCCGGATGCACTGAATGTGAGCTGTCATCTAAGATCTCATAGAGTCTGACTACATATCTGAGACTCATCATCAAATCCGAGATAGCAAACCTCACCACAAAGGATTTTGCAATATGAAAATCTGTTTCAGCATTTCATGAAATATCCACTGTGGACTATGGCTGGCAACTTATCCCGGCCAATACCCCCAAGTCGCCAGATGGAGCCCTCCCTGCAACGTGGAGATGCCCCCAAATCCAGCAGGGCATCATGGACTTTGGAGTTTTAATTCACAGCCCTACTGAATACCGTGGGGGCTGCCAGAGGACGCCACAGGGGGGCTCAAGGACTTATATTTTCCATACAGAAAAGGAGTTTGACCCGACCTGGAAGTGTTAATATAGTCACATGGACTGGAGGGACAGAAACACTTCCAGGTCAAGAAGTATAAAAGGACTGTGGGAGATCCCAGCAGTGGGCCAAGTTGGGAGGAAGGGTGACTGAGCTGTTGGGAGGTGTACAGGATTAATTATTGTGAATTATGGATTATTGTGTATTGTTTATTTAAGTATAGTGTGGGTGCTTGTGCACATTATTGTTAAATAAAGTCAACATTTGGGCTTTTATCTGGTGTCTGGTCTGAGGGTTCAAGGGGACGACAGCGCCCCCTATCTCTCACACCACCCTAAGCAAACAGAACAACATCAACAAAATACTTACTATAGGAGATGAAATCTTGCCTTCAGGTAGTGAAACAAGGAAAAATTAAACATAGCATCACATTAGAAAAAAAAAAAGACTAAAATATCCCACAACTGCAAAAACCTGCACATTCTCTTAAAAAAGGACCTTGTAACTAAGGTGAAACATTAAAAAAATAAAATTCCATCCTTTGCAACATTGTTAGCTTGATATACAGCAGAGAATGTGAAACAATAACCATGTGCTGCCTGCTGGTAACAAGGGTTTCCCTTATCACACTGTAAGTAGATTGATTACTATTAAGGAAATGTGGAGAATTTCTGGTTTTGATTCATGTTGGGACAAACAACTTTGGAAACACATGTTTACATAGCTTGAAGAAGAAAGACTGAGAACTTGGAAGAAAGCTAAAAGCGAAAACTAAGTTAGTTCTATTTTCTGTGATTATTACTGTACTATATCCCATGGAAAAGGCTACACTCTCAGTGCTCAGTATTCAATCATAATGTGTGGCTAAAGGCTAAGAGGGTTTTTCACTTTTCTCAGCTACCAAAAGGCCGTCAAAAATACTTTATCAGTGAGGTAGACTACATATATGTGAAAAAGAGAGAAGTTATCTGGGAGTGAGGATCTTTACTGAAATGTACAAACATACTGTATAAACTTGATTGAGCTAAACAGCCCAATCGAATGACAATTTCGACAAAAGTATAAAATTCCTCTTTGAAACACTTAGGAGCATCAGAAACAAATTATAAAAACTATTAGCAACAGTAATTAATGACTTGGGACAATTATATTTTTGGACATTAAATCACAGCTAAAGAACAATATAGAGAAATATCTTATCAGTGGAAAGAAATATTGTAAGAGGGGGAATTGTGTGGAATTATGTCTAAAAAAATATTCAAACTCATAATATCACATTGAAAAATGGAACAAGTCAGAATCAATGTGGGGCAGATTTGTCAGAAAGAAGTCTGCAGATTTAGTGTTTGGATCTTAATACAG
The DNA here is from genome assembly GCA_026402145.1 of Polypterus bichir lapradei. Taxonomy (NCBI): domain Eukaryota; kingdom Metazoa; phylum Chordata; class Cladistia; order Polypteriformes; family Polypteridae; genus Polypterus; species Polypterus bichir. The sequence goes on along the minus strand of JANRMT010062821.1, from coordinate 19,424,211 downwards.
ATGGCCAAGTCCTATTTCTTCTTATAACAGCATATTATGTAATCTGAAAAGACAATTGTGAGAAAAAAAATTGGGATTTTGAACTTTCCAAAACACTGACTAGAATAGCTCTTTTGGAAGTACATAAGAGGAAACTGAAATGTTGTTTATGTGCCTTCACCTAGCCCAACAAAGGCCAATGGCCTGTCTAGGCATTGTCTTTTCCAATAATAAGGATATAATAGCAGAAATAGAAGTTTTTAATCCTTGAAACAGAGATTACAACATTGATAAAAGTGAAAGTCCTTATACGCTCTCAAATGTAACCTAAAATTAAGACTTATAGTTTGTAGAAGACAGGTTTATGGGATGAGAAAACTACTGTAACGACAAAGAGTAAGGCACAAATAAAAATTAAAACGCAAAACACAAAAAATGAAGACAACTAAAATAAAAACTGAAAACACAACAACAACAACATTTATTTATATAGTACATTTTCATACAAAAAAGTAGCTCAAAGTGCTTTACATAATGAAGAAAAATAAAAGACAAAATAAGAAATTAAAATTAGACACCATTATTTAACATAGAAAGATAATAAGAAATAAGAAAATAAGAAAAAATAAGAAAAGATGAAAATGCAAACAATGAAAAGACAAAACAAAAAATCAAAATAGAAATTATCTTACTCAAAAAATAAGAAGGTAGGTAGATAAGTCTTTGGATTTTTCTGGCTTTTGATAGCTATGAAAGGGCTATACCATCTTCATGCTGGCAGTCAATGGGGTCTCTTTAGAGAGCTCATAGAGTGTGGAGACCAAAGGCTGCTGCAGGGTGCTCAAGTCTGTTGTATCTGTTATAAAACCAACCCTGACTGGGAGATTATTTTGAACATGACTGACAGTGATGTTTGGAGCATAAAGAGATCTTCCATCTAGAAGCCCCGTAAGAGCACAACTGGGTTTTGACTTAACTCTTTTAGGGCGGATGACGACTTTTGTTTACTTGCGCCCTCAACCCCTCCCATCAACAAAAGTCGACATACAGGGTAGAGGGTAATAATCAGCTGTTAATGGAAACAAAACTCACCATTACGTTAAAAGGTAGGCCCTCTTTGCTTGGAGGAATGTTAGACTCGTTGACTCGGCATCTGATCCCGGCGTGTGTGTGAGTTACACAACGTAAACAAAGGCAGGATGACATCGACATCTCTCGAGGGAGCGAAGAGAGTACAGAAAGCTAAATATTCCGCAGACGATGTCTTGCACATTATTGCTGAGTCGGACTCTGATCTCTTGATCACTCTCAACAAAATCATAGTCCAAAAAGTCAAACAGGAGAGTGAGGAAGTGGCATCAGCTGGACCCCAGGGGATCTGCTGCCAGCTGAGCACATTCATGCATCTGCCATACCTACAGCAAGGTTCACCTGACATCAATCTGTGCTTTCTGTTCTTTTTTTTTTTTTTTTTTTTTTTAAAAAACCAAGTTTTTGGAAAAATATTCATCTCTGGGAGAAAAGAAACAAAAAAAATCAAAAGAGTTAAAGGTAAACCTTTAAATGGCAGAAGGGAGAAAGACAGTTCAAAGTACTGTATATAGAGAGAAATATGAAGTGAGGTAATGGAGTGATTTGTAAGGCACTTTGGTGTATAAGTGGGCCAGCCACCATTCCTGGTACATAGTGTGTCAAAAATGTTAGGAAGACTTAAACAGCTAATAGACTTGATTTTAATGTGTGTTTTAGGATTCAAAGAATGTGTCCTTTTGTGTTCACACAATACATTTTCTGAATCTAGTATTTTTAATGGGGGAAAATCAGCCTTCCCAGAAGCACCATAAGGCATCCACAAACACATCCACTAGGTCAATTAAACATCCAGATTTTTGGAATGTTTAATAACTAAATATTCAAGTGTGGACCCATGTAGCATAAGGAAAATGAAAGACTGTGCTCAGAATTGAACCCAGTACCCTGTACAGGTAACAGTTCAAACTACATTTTCATTGGTAAAGGTGTCTTTTTGGTCCTTTACTTTTTGACTGTGGGTTCAATAAGAAAACAGGTCAGTGACAGTGTCACATCTTTACTCTGTGTTTATGTTAAATCCATCCCTAAAAGAGGTGCAGAATACTCACACATATGAAAAACTGGTAAAGGTTCACACACACAGTCCATTAGTTTATGTTTTTCGCCTCTGAAATTGCCCCACAGTGACTAAGAATTTAGGAAATGATTGAAGTGGCTTTTGTTTTTACTTCCTGGATAAGGGTGAATAACATATGATGGTTTCCCACAAATTTCTTTAGATAAGTCATATTCTTTCTGTTCCACCTGGTGCAACAAAGACACCAAAAAGACACTACTATATTAGGGAATTGGGTTTAGTACAATTATGCTTTGTAAAATGCTGTTGATGTGGGAAACATAATGTGTCATTTTCAAAGCATTACATTAAAGAAACAAAATGAAAATGCCCCAGTGATAAGTGGGCAAAAGACTAGAAGTCAGTTTGGATTCTGAATCCAGGGGGCTTTGTGGAGAAACGGTGTATATGCAGCCGTCTCTAATGACTGCTATATTCAAGCCTGTGCAGGAGTGGTAATGTGTTCACTGTACAAATGGTACTGTTGTAAAATCAATACACTGCATATATATACCCTGATCGTGGAAGTGGGCAACCAATTATATTTAGTGTAAGTGTAATAATTTAGGCTGTAAAAAATCTGAACATATACCCTGGAGACACTGGAACATATCATTTATCATCAGCTAGTAGAATAATCAGTAAACAATGTGTTCATTATTTTTGGCATACCAGCCGTAATTTAACACAGATCACCAGTAGTGTAAGGCTGACAGCTTTCCAAAAGAAATTCTAGGATATTGTGTAACTGAGAAGGAGGTTTACTGCTTGCCTAAAAGCAAAGGCTGTGAACACATCCTTAGTTTACTGATGAGATCAACTTCACTCTCACCCCCACATTGCAGCCAGAGAGTCCAGAAAAAGATATGGAAGACCGAAGGCACAGTGTTGTTGAAGTTAATTAGAGAGGTACAAAAATGGGTAATTTGACAAAAATACAAAATTGTTTGTAGCGTTTGCATAGGTACATAATTTCAAGTTAATTGGGGCAAACACAGCATGTGGTATTTTTCCATCAAACATTTCTGTTTAAATTGTATAATAATTTTAAGGATGTGTATTTGTGGCTGGCTTATTTCAATAGCTACACAAAATATAACGATCTTTCCTTTAATTCATTAATCTGCCAAGATTCACATTAAACACATTTCTGCTTCATCCTCACATTGATAATATAAATTGTATACATAAATGAAAACGGATTATTGCTAGCTAACTTTCAGATTTAAACACTTAAAAATATGTAAACAACAGAATTTATGCACTATTTAAAAATCTGAATATTGTTTTGGGAAGATTTTCATGATGTTGAGGGCTATTTAGATTTTACAGAAGTTAAAAGAAAACAGTGGCACATAACTGAATTCCAAATGACTTTATGTGTCAATTTAAAAGCTTACAATTACAATCAGACACACATTTATAAGTAGTGACATTTTAAACATTGAAATGCATTTGATGAATCTGCAGAAGCTCACAAATTAAACAGCTATTTCTAATGCGCATTGGATGTTTGCATTCCATCAATTATATACCAACATTTTTAGTATATTATTCAGTATATTACATGGATATTAATAGCAAGTGTTTATATGGCTATGTTCAATAAAATATGATATAAGCATAAACAGTAGATTGATTAGAAATTACTTGGTAAAATTCTGTGCAAGGCTTTGTTGTTTTTTAAAAAATGGTAAAATACTTCTGCAAATTTTAGCAGCTAGTTCCCACTATGCAATGGATTTGCAGTGTATCTAATTATGACATTTCAAGTTAAACATGTCTGAGATGAGATATTAGGTTAATATACAAAAGAACCAGTTCCCAAAGCATCATGGCCTTCTTTCTTTGCCATCATAAACATAACATAAGCATGGTCATTATACACACACACACACACACACACACACACACACACACATATATATATATATATATATATATATATATATATATATATATACACACACACACACACATATCTCTATATATAATCTTCATTTGGATCTTGATCTTTGATTGTCCGTGAATGAATTAGAAGAAGAAGCACTAAATGGCAGTAGAGAGACAGCTAAAACATAGGCATTGCATTAAGAATCTCCTCCAGGCTTATACTACTGAAGACTGTAGTACGCCAGTCACACCTCAAAACACAGACATTCAAACTAAACAAATTGTTGTGCTTTAAATTAACTAAAGAGATCTTCATTTAGATCTTGATCTTTGTTTGTCCGCGAATTCCACGCATGCGTAGACCACCTTCCAGTTTAGTATGTTGTTGTTACTCACAGATGTCAACAATGTGCCGGAATAACGAAAGGGGTGGTGGACAGTGTTACGCTGGTTAGCTCCTGAGGCCTGGTTAGAGAATGAGATTGCCGAAGATAAAAGGTACGTGCCTACGTAACATATGAATGAAAGAAAGACAGTAGGTAAAATGAATAACAACGTAACAGCACATTCCGGAAATTATTATTGTTACGTTGTAGCCGGCGAGTGCTGGGCGTCTGACAGTTGTACCGTGGCTTGCCAGTGAAGTGATCCCTATTTATGCTTTAAAGTGCCTGGATACCTATGTGTCCGCCTTTTATAACCATTGCTCCGTGTATATTGCCTTACTCTTTGGATTGCCACAAAGCAACCTGCAAGATTAGAGAAAGGTTGAGAAGACATCTTGAGAGGAAATGATAGCGTTGTGAAAACGAGACGGACTGTGAACGAACAGAAGCAGAAATGCTCCTACACCACCTCATAATTACGATTCGGACAGTGATTCCGAGTAGGCCGTTCCTATCGAATCAATATCCAAGGGTTTTCTTTTGTAATTTTGTTTCCCTTATAAAAAATCATAATGCTGTGCGACGAAGGGCCCAGTTCACAACTGGCAGCCACGTTTAAACAGGGAGCCCTTCACAGACAACTTTAACATGCGCAACGTAGTTGGGCGCACATGGCTAGTATATTATATATATATATATATATACACACACAGTATAGGCCAAAAGTTTGGACACACCTCCTCATTCAATGTGTTTTCTTTATTTTATGACCATTTACAGCACTCCATCACTCTCCTTCTTGGTCAAATAGCCCTTACACAGCCTGGAGGTGTGTTTGGGGTCATTGTCCTGTTGAAAAATAAATGATCGTCCAACTAACCTGACTTCTGCACAACACAACTGCTGGTCCCAACCCCATTGATAAAGCAAGAAATTCCACTAAATAACCTTGATAAGGCACACCTGTGAAGTGAAAACCATTTCAGGTGACTACCTGTTGAAGCTCATCGAGAGAATGCCAAGAGTGTGCAAAGCAGTAATCAGAGCAAAGGGTGGCTATTTTGAAGAAACTAGAATATAAAACATGTTTTCAGTTATTTC
>JANRMT010062821.1:19397966-19408329 GCA_026402145.1 Polypterus bichir lapradei | reverse complement strand
ATGCTATACAAAAAAGAGGATTTGAAAGGCTGCTACCATTTTAAAGTAAAATGTAAACTAGAAAAAATGTACTGTATAAATAGATAATAGATAAATATCAAAAGTGTAGACCAACATAGACATTCAAAACTCACATCATTTTGAATGTGGACTGATTTCCTCTGTTTGTCTGGCACCTACATTTTTTAACATAGTTCCATCTGAATTTTCATTACAGATTCTCACACAACAGCTGATGATAGCATATTGTAGACAGTTCTTTTCTGTATCACATGAGATGACCTCTGAGAATTTCTAAGCTCAGTTCAGAAAGAGACATTTTTTGTGGCATTCATACTTGTGTGAAAAATGAAAAGAATGTGGTCTCAGATCAGGAAAAAAAATTCAAAAGAAGTAAGTGTCCTTCGAATATAAAAATTAAGAAATTAATTATTAAGAAATTAATTAAGAAATACTCATGCTGGAGTAAGCAGGTACCCATCAAAATAATTCAAGTCTCATTTATGCAATCAATCAACAAATGAATGCAGCTCTCTTTACCATCAGGGTACACTGCACTCAGATTTGGAATATTTTAAATAATGGCTCCAGATGGAATATTTCTCAGGGAAAACAACTTGCAGATAAAAAGGTCAAAGTGAGCATTCTTATCTCTTTTACACTTATTCAGTATTACTTGGCCTGCAGCTCATGTCCTATCTGTTGCCTCTGTGTATCCACACAGAATAAAAAAAAATGACCAGGGGATGATTAATATCTCAAACCACCTGAGACAATGAAGAACAAAGCAGTTTTTTGACATGTAAAGCCTTATATTGTTAATCCCACCCTTTACCTTGCATAGGTTGTTAATGCCTACTCTTCAGAGCATACATTGCAATTTTATGAGTCAGATTTCTTAAAAGTTCCAAGAGCAAAATGATCTTCTATAGCTGCAAACAGAGCAACCTCAGTCCAAGCATTTAAATCAAGGCTAAAAACATATTTATTATACATACTCTTGTAAGAATTCAGGCTGTTCATATAGCTTCTTTCTATTGCCTTTAAATAATTGTCCCAACCGTTTGTTTTCCAGTAATTAATTCTTTCCAATTGAACTCTCTTTCTGGCATCTGAAGTGAAACTTGGTGTATCTTCATTTAAAAGTGTGGTCACCAATGATGGACCCACTGTGCAATGTTTATGGTTTGCTGCTTTAATCATCATAACATTTCCACGGTAGCTCATACCCTGGCATACGCAAGTTCTGCGCTCGGTTTTGCAGACTGGCGGCACCCAGTGTCAAAGCAGTGTTACTGTTCCACTGTGGTTTCCCTTTCGTTTTTAGATCCACATCCCTGACGCGGCTTTATAAATACACTGAAATTAACCGCATATTGTTTATTAGTGTAATGCATCTGATTGTAATTAACCTGTAACAATATAATGGTCCACGGAATGGCAAAACTATTCCAAATACCATAGCTGCTTTAGTGTTGTTACTCTCACTGCACCTTCTTTTTCTTCTTTCAGCTGCTCCCATTAGGGGTTGCCACAGCAGATCATCTTTTTCCATATTACTCTCACTGTACCACTCGGAGCAGCTGATCGGAAAGAGAATTATTGGTATACAACATCAGGCACACGCCACCTCAGCCATGCTGCCTATTTGAACTGCTCTCACACAGCAAACACTTCAAAACCTTTCCTGAATGGAGCTCGCGGTTCAGAAACAGTTTCATCCCAAGAACTATAAATGCACTCAATCAGTCCATCAAGTGCTCCTTGTAGAACTGTTTGTACTGATTAGTACAATCACCTCACTGTAAACTTGCACTACAGTTATAATATTGCACAACCTAAGCCATTTTATAAAGCGCGTATTTACATATGATGACAATATTATTTTTAAGATGAAATGCAGCAAAATATGTTTATTATATTATACAGATAAAACATTAACTTCATTTAAATAATCTATATTGTTAATAATTAAACATGTGAGGACATTGTGTCACTGCGCTAGCAAGGATCTGCCGCTCCGTTCATGGATTATTTCTGCCTTGTGCTGTATGCTTGCTGGGACTGGCGTGATACTGAAAGGACAGAATAATTAAACATGTACTACGAAGATATTTCAATGTTCCTTAAAAGTTTTGAAGAATCTGCGTTCTAAGCTTACAGATGGCTTAACGTCTATTACAGAGCTAATTGTGTGGTGATTGGGTATTTGGAGAGAGAAAAGTAAGGAGAGGAATTGGGGGTTAGTACGTTTGAAAGAGACAATACTGCTGCAATAAATTATTTCATCGAAGGTCGTGCACAATCACTGCGCCACCGTGTTCCCATGTTTAATAACATGCTTTAACTCCTATCATCATGAAAATTATATCAAGTATACATCTAGGTATTTTAATTATTCAGAGAGCTGTAATATTACAAATGTAATGGATTCTGTGTCCTGCTGGAGGAAGAGAAAGCCTGGAAGTGCGTAGTGATTCACACACTTAGAGCACATAGAAGATCAAATACAAAACAAAGCATTTAACGTGCTATCTTAGCTACGATGGGAATTGAGAAACTAGTAAATTAAACAATTTTAAGGTGAAGTTTATGATGTTCTACTTTAATGACAAAATAAACTACGTGATTAAAGTGGAAATTTCAAGATTAAAGTTGACATTTCGTGCTTTTTTCCCCACTGTGTGCCTATTTTTTTTTTCTCTGTACCCTAATAAGCTTTCATATGAAACTCAGACAGTGGGCTATGACTCACCTTTTCACGGCGACTTTGATATCTGACAACGTTTTTATTTCGAGCACTGTGCAACTTTGTGAACTTGAGTTTGAGTTTCTCCGACACTCTATGTCACTCGATCAACTTCCTTTTGTTGTTTATACCACTGTTTAAACCAACAAATAGTACATTTTTCCTTGCCTCCACTTGGTATTCGGTGAACTTCTTCTGTTTCCCTATTCGTCATTGCCTTTTCACAACGCTGAGCTTAAGGGCTATTTATATTGATTTGCATATTCAAAGAGCCGTAATTCTGGGAGGAGACGGGGTGGGACAGCAAACGCGTGCACGTGCATTAGCTGACAGGGATTTATGTAGCGAAAGAATGTGGAAGTTGGCGTTCGCACAGATTTATGCATCTGGATTTTTTTGTGCGTAAGCACAGTTCCACTTTTGTACTTATGCCATGTTATAGTGTGAATTCTACGCACAGCGTTATGCATGAGGCCCCTGGCCACGACTATGCCCATTTGCTGTGTCTGTGTACAGGAGAGTGGTAACTCCCACTGCAATAAATAACCCTGCTGTTCCTGTTTCAAGTTGAATAAAGCTGGTTTTGCTAAAGTATTGACACTCAGGTTTGTGTTTTGGGGTTCAAGACAGTGACTCACGTGTCACATGATACCAGGAGTGTACAGGGTGGTCCAGATCTAATTATGCAGATCCAGATTGTCTGGATGACTTTAAATTATGTGGGGACGATTCCAGTTCGGCGCAAAGACGATTCTTCATGTTGTCAGTTCGCACACTTCGATGGTCCGGGATTTTTCGGGTGATTTTCTATGTAATAAACTTAATAAGTTATAATGTACTGAAAATTGCATACTTAGATCTAGACCACCCTATAGTCTTGCACCAATGGAACCCCAAGAGGCATATGATATCACGATACCAGCAGAACAAAATAAGGCTCCAGCAGGCACTCTGGACTTCGTGCTCCCCAGGCATGTGCTGATGAAGTGGCTCCCTTGGATGAGACAGATTGTTTCCTGTTTTGCTTCGAGTGCATGGCAACATTCATGCGCTGGGACTGGGGAAACTGGCCGGCTATGGTGGGCCAGTTTTTAACTGGGGAGGCACTACAGGTCGTGCAAAATCTCCCTCCTGAAACACTCAATGATTATGTCTTCTTGAAGCAACAGATCCTCTTCCGCACGGCTGTGTGCCCGGTGCTGAAGGGGCGCAGTTTCATCTGTGGCATATTGATCCGGACTGCCCTATACAAGGACAAATCCAGGGCTTAGTGGACCTGATTCAAAGTTGGATCCATGGAGACACTTTCAAGCGCATTGTGGAGAAGCTTGCTATTGATGCAGTCCTGCCAGGGATAGATGAGAGCCTTTGTGATGAAATGTTACGGAACGATGTCTACTCGCTGCTGAATCTGACACACAGACTAGAGGGTGCACAAACAACCTGAAAACAATGGGATTACCCAGGCTTGACCCTGATTTCGATCCAGCCAGCACAGACCTCCAGGGTGGCCAGAGCTACGGGTGGAAGACACCATAGTGGGAATACCATAGTTCGGACTGAATGCAGCTGCTTTTTACTGTGATCAACTGGGACATCTGGCTCAGAAGTGCTATCTCCCACCTATGCGGCTCGCAAGTTTCCCCTAAGATGTTAAAGGAGGACAGTTTCAAGTTCTCTATTATGCTGGCCGGACTGGAATTCTCTGCACTGTTGGACTCTGGTAGCGACCTCTGCATAGTCCGCAGTGACTTGCTCCAGCAGACCCCTTATAAGACCATAGGCAAAGTGAACATCCGCTGCATCCATGGGGACATTAAAACATACAAGATTATATTACTCTCTCTGAAATTTAAAGGGAAGAACTTTAAGGTTTGGGCTGCAATATCAAACACCTCACCCTGGCCATTCCTAATAGAAAAAAGGAATGCCCTCTGCCCACGGGTCTTGGCCACCTGCAGAGAGCACCTTCCTCTTTAGTGGATAGAGAAAGGCTTGCTGCAGACAATGTCAGTCAAGAAATCGGGTTTGAAATTGAACCCGAGTTGTCCAGCAAGGTGGAGAACGAATTCTCAAATGAAGACCCTTGACAACTGGCAGACTTTTCCACACTGTCACATGCACCAATAGCTTCCCCAGACCAAACACTCAATACGGACCCAGACAAAAATGAAATAGCAGTGGGAGGTGAGTGTGATGCTGCATCGAACATGGAGGAAGCAGAGACTGCCATCCAGATGGAATTTGCTCACCTGCAATGAGTTTTTAGCAAATTGGATTTTGCATTCAGACAAACCCACATCACAAATGACTCTTACTACATTTTTTACTTAAGGAAGGTTTTCTGTATCGTTTGATTTATGATTGCATGGGTGATGGGCATATCGAGCAGTTGGTAGTGTCAAGTGAGCATAGGGAGAAGGATTTAAAAATTGCTCACAGTCACGTTTTTGGTGGGGGGGTGTCACCTTGGTGCAGAAAAGATGAGGGTACACATTTTGAAATGCTTTTATTGGGTGAATATGGGCTGGGATGTGGAGCAATTTTGTAAGGCCTGTACCGACTGTCAAATAGTTTCCGCTCACAGACCCAGCAGGGCACCACTTGTACTGGTGCCTATTTTAGATGTCCCCTTTGAGAGGGTGGGATTAGATATCGTTGGCCCGCTTCCCAAGAGTAAAAGTGGCTTTCAGTGTATGCTCGTATTAATTATTTACACCACAAGTTACAAAGAAATGGCCGTGCTGTGGACACCCGCTGTATTGCAAAAGCACTCTCAGAAATGTTGATGCATATTGGTTTCCCTTGGGCACACCCTTTGTGTCTCACATCACGAAGCAGCTATGCGAAAGCTTTGTAATTAAGCAGTTACACTTTACGGTTGATCATCCACACACGAATGGCCTGACTGAACAATTTCATAATACCCTAAACCATACAATTTGATGAGTCACCCATGATGACCCGACCTCGAGGGATACAGTAGTGCCTTTCCTCCTGTTTGCTGTTAGGGAGTCTCTGCAGGTGTCTATGGGGCTGAGCCCTTTCGAGCTACTCTTTGGCTGCCGACTGCATGGTGTGTTAGACATTTTTCGAGAAGGGTGGACAGGGACTCGTTCAACACCTTGAGGGGATAGGTTTGTTGACCGAGTTGTGTTACTGAAGGAACAGATTTCCAGACTGTCCGCTATTGCGGTGGAACATCTTCAGCATGAGCAGGAGGCGCCAGAATGATTACTATAACACAAGTAAACTTCACGAGTTTAAGAAGGGGGATTGGGTACTGGTGTTGATTCCATCAGATCCAGATAAATTCGGGGCTGAGTGGTTGGGTCTGGCGGTCATCAAAGAGTGCATATCCCCCCATGAATTAAAAAGTTAGAATTCCAGAGTGGCAGAAGGTTGTACAGGTTTTGCATATTAACCTACTGAAGGAGTGGCATGAACTGTGTGAGGTCATGGTCACGTCCGCAGTGGCCCCTCAAACAGAAGTCACTATAGGCTAGGATTTAACTGACACTCAGAAAGCGGAATTGCTGTCGGTAATCGAGAGGAACTCCAACGTCTTTCTGGCCGTGCCTGACTGGACAATAATTGCAGAACACAAGATTGTAACACCTCCCAGTGTTGCCATACAGGTGACTACATACCTCCTGCAAAGAGGCGACTAGAAAGGTGATACGTGAAGAAGTTCAGCAGATGCTTCAGTTAGGCATTATTCTCTGAGCAAAATTGAGTGGCGGAGCCCAGTTGTGCTTGTATCAATGCCCGACAATTTGGTTTGGTTTTGTATTTATTTTAGGAGTTTGAATAAGATTTCGAAGTTTCATGCATACCCAATGCTGCGTGTGGATGAGCTGTTGGAGAAGCTCAGACAGGCCTGATATATTTCCACCCTAGACCTACCACTCCCGATGGGCTATTTGAATTTACAGCACTCCCATTTGGTCTCCATGGCACACCGTTGACTGTTTAGTGGATGATGGACCAGATCCTGCATCCCCATTCTGTGTATGCGTGCCTATTTTGACGATATTATCATTTTCAGTAATGACTGTGAATCTAATCTTATTCGTCCTTGGGCAGTACTTGACAGTTTACAGCTGGCAGGGTTGACGGCTAACCCTAAGAAGTGCAGGCTGGGTATTTTGGAAACCCATTATCTGAGATATTCCATGGGGAAGGGTTTGCTCAAGCCTCAAATGGACAAGGTTGGGGAGGTACTTGCATATCCACATCCCGAAACACAGAGGCAGGTTCATGCCTTCCTTGGGCTTGCGAGGTGCTACAGGCGGTTCATTCCCAACTTTGCGCATCCGGCCACCCACCTCACTGACTTGATAAAGGGCAGAAAGAATCATAGTGTTGTCTGGAATGACACCTGTGAGGGAGCCTTCTTGTACCTAAAAGCCAGCTTTATCATCGTTCCTGGTTCTGCGCAATCTAGACTTTTTAAAGGAGAAGTCACCCTGATGGTAGATCATCATCCACCCATGAGTTACAGACAGAAAAGTATTCTTCACATACTATTCTACTAACATTTACTTTCATTGTCATTACTTTTTATATATAGTTTCCATAGATTTCATGGTCTTTTCAAATGTTCAACGTGAAAAGCATTTTATATAATGATAATGACACTCATTTAGATCTAATGTAGATTAATGATGGGGATTATTTATATTAAGTTTACATGAGAACATACTTTTTTCCCCTGTGCTCAGTCCCCTTAAATTGAGAGGAATGTGCAGCTGCATGTCTTTAATTGAGAGAGGTCGAGATATTAATTGCTGGTATATTGCTGTTAATGGGCAATCAAAAGGCCAGCTGAGCAAACTGAGCAGAAACAGGGAACAAGACTAGGTACATATTAGTTAAACTTGGTAATGATCTTGTTCTGCTGTTCACTGCAGTAGCACTTAGACTTGTGGATGGTCTCCTCTTAGTACTACGCAGTCTAACTCTTAGAGATAAAACATGCTAAAAACTAACCTCATGGGACCAGACGTGATTCTTAAATGAGAATATACAGTATGTCTGGGGACAACCCATTAAAAATTATGTAGTGAATAGCGGTGAAATTCTGCACTGTAAAGTCTACACCCACAGGGCTTCTTCCTTAAACACCCACCCCCGATTTCTCCAATATATGAGTTTTAATTCACCTCTGGGTTTTGAGGGAGACAGCAAAAAAACTGAACAAGACTCAACACTGAGACAAAATAAATACGATGATATCCTTGTTATTTTAACTATTACATCACTATATAACATAACAACAACAAACAGAGTTTAGTTAAGCATTGTGGTCTATGGATATACTATGTGGTATAATGCCGCGGCTATTTTGTCGTGACATGTTTGCATTGCCAATTAGACAGTAATGTTAAATTTCTTTAGTTATACATGTTGACGGGCAGTCAAAAGGTGGATGTTGTACAGCCTTCTTCCTGATTTTACTGGTTTTAATAGGCCGATTTTTTGAATCAGGTGTTTTGAGTACTGAAATGTGGATCTCCTGGGACTTTTCGTTATTAGTTCTCTTAACAGCAGTCCTTTTGACTGAGTGTGACACACTGTTTACTTCAAATGCCATTTTTATAGTTCATATTTTCATGAATATAACTGCCAGTTCTTTCAAGCTTAAATAGACTCCTGCACTATTGACATAACGCTGAACAACAGAGAGCAGACACAGAACCTGCAACATCATATCATTCATGTTTACCAATCACCTTCTAATGGCAATGTATAATCTGATATTGCAGTAAGATTTTTACCTTGCAACAGGTTATGTTTCATTTTTTTTGGGGAGACTTTAACTGTAGACTGTTTATTGTAAAGAGAAGCTTGTTTTCTGTCAGACCAGGTTAATAAGATCACCTCTGCTCCTCTCTGCAGTTGAAAAGCTTTCATGAGGCATTGGACTTGATTAGGAATGTGACACTCAGTGAGCCGTCTAATTGTTCCTACCCATTTTTAACAAAATTCAGTCATGGTTGTCTCTAAACATATTTATTATACGTACATCTGGCTTCAGCATGATGAAGATAAAACTTACACAGAAATTGTAAAACATCTGAAAAAGAGATTCATTACTAACTACTCCTAGCACTTTGATAGTGTGTCTTTACATAAAATGACTACATCATACATATGAAAACTCTACATTTATAGAATGTTTTATTATCTCTGATATTCCCTATTAAAACATATATGACACTGGGGAAAAAAAATTTGAGTAGTTCGTGTAGGTTTTTAAAGCGACTATCCTCCCTGATTTACTGAAGTTAAGTTGTGCAAGATATGGTGTCTGTCATCAGTTGAGATGATTACCAGTTTTATCAACATATCCCTTTGACACACACACCTGCCAAATCATCTCTGTCGGTCCCAATTGCTTTATCTGCCTTTTTGGTAATCTGCTGGAACTTTTTTAAATTTTGGTTTGTCAGTCCACTAAACCAGGCAATGAAGCTGAACATGATGACAGACTGAATCACACGGAGATAAAAGGACAACTTGATGTCCTTGTCTACTTTAATTAGTCTGAGTTTACGGTAAAGAAATAAGCTCTGATAGCTTGTAGAGTATATGTTTTTTGTATTTATGTTCCAATTAATATAATTATCTGGGATAGTTCCTAAGTATTAATATTCAGTCAATATTTCTATCCATTCCCAAGACAAAGATGGGTGAACATGCAGATTTCTGCCTATTAAAGTCAAATGTCATTTCTTTGGTCTCTTTGTCATTTAGAGTAAGTGTTCTGAAAGTCCTCTCTCACAAGCAGAACTGCTTAAATGCAACATGAGGAAAAATGGCACACAGTATTTTGTGAATATTGGGGTAGGAATCTAGGCTACTAGTGTTAACACTATTCACCACATCATACATAGAAGAGGTTGACAAATATTTCCTAGCTTGGCTCAAGTGCACCCATTTGCCCCCATTTCAAATACAGAAATCAAAGCTGTTAAAAGATCCACATTAACGTTGTCAGGATCAGCACGTGGAGAAGTTGTGGTACAGATTACTGTTTTAAAATACAAGTGCGAACAATTCTGAGGTTCGATCCCCGCGAGGGGATGCAGTGGAGTGTGTACGCCAGATAAGCCCAAATAAGGGCGAAACACGTGTCACGTACTCTTTGCATTATTTGACAGTAAAACTATATAACATTCTATGATCTGCTTCTCTCGACTGAGAGGGCGTGGCAGACATTTGCCAACTTGCACACCAGCCACATGTGTTACCTGGTAGGTAACCACCCATACAATCAGATTGTGTTTCAGACTACGAATGCTATGAATGTAATTACTCCGATCTCCAGGCTGTCAAATAAACGAACCACACGCCGTGGTGCAGCGTAAAGGGGCTTCGCCTCTGAAACTGACGTCCGAGGTTCAATCCCCCCCGAGGGGATGCAGTGGAGTGTGTACACCTGATAAGCCCAAATAAGGGCGAAACACGTGTTGCGTACTCTTTGCATTATTTGACAGTAAAACTATATAACATATATATACACATATATGTATATACACACATATATACACATATATGTATAAACACACATATATACATATATATATATATATATATATATATATATAT
>JANRMT010062821.1:19374313-19392966 GCA_026402145.1 Polypterus bichir lapradei | reverse complement strand
ACTAGCAAAATACTAGCAAAAATAATTCGCAGCGACGAAGTACTGCCTTTAAATTTTTATTAAGAAGAAAAGAAAACCTTTTTAAACTGAGGGAAAATATACCAATAATTATTTGTTAAGGATCTCTTTGTATACCACATTGTGAGTTCGGCCCTCCGGTTGTAATATGACCAAGCTGTGCGCTGAACTTACTCTTGAGCATGCAATGTACAGTTGGCCATGTGAACAGTAATGTTGTTTCAAATGTCACAGCTTGGATTGCTGCTGTCATAATCGGTTTGAGTTTCATGGTTTGTTTCAATTACGACAGTATTTGTAGGACTTGTGTTGAAGAGACATTCGGCATCTGTCAAGCACTGTATACAACCGGTTTCATCGATAACTTCACATCCAGCTTTTGAGAGTTTAAACATTCATAAACATCAAAGTGTCCACTACTGAAATCGTCACCTGTGAATCTAAGATGTTTAAGAGGCATTGGCGGTTGTTAAAAGGTGTAAAATATTTGGCCATTTCGGTACACTTGAAAGCGACAACCGAACAATTCAGCGGCAGCCATCAACTCACATGCAGATCCATAGGTGAAGGGCTTAAGCATTTCACTCTTCTAGTGCTCCTGTGTAGTCTCCTGTACCATCATCAGTCCACACCTTGAACCTGTCCCAGTCATACAATACATAAGACACAATGTTCCTCCGGATATCAAGAGTGAGCCTGATATGGCCGTGCAATATGTAACAAAGAGAATAGAAAGTGTAGGTGCCATCTCCAGCCATGGAAACCACTCGGTAAGTGACAGTTCTTTGATCGATGGTGATCACCTCGATAGACATGTTAATAAGGGTACGGTTGGAATGATAAAGCAAATGGGTACCTGAACAATGTAAAGTAAGTCTAAAATACCTACATAATAACTATAATCGTAATAAATGAACAATAAAACAGCGGAGAAGCCGTGGATTAAGTTAAAAGGCTGTAGTTATCAGCAGGGAGACGTGAATCCAATGGCGTAGCAAGGAAGGGAATGTAGAGACTGGAGCGACGGATGGCCTTATATAGGCAGGGAGCCAACAACATGGGAGGCGTTGGGATGGGGGACCCAACGCCGCCTCACACAGTGACCGAGTTGCAGGCTATGGACGTATATATGTACGTAAGTAGGATTCAGTTAGCATTGGGAAACCGCGTACCAAATTTCTTGAAGATGGGCCCATAAGTAACAAAGAACGTTGAAAAGTTCAATATGGCAGCCGACAGTGGCATCATACCACTGAAATAAGTACGTACATCGGTTTTGGTTAGCGCAGGGAAGCCACCTACCAAATTTCGTGAAGATGGGGCCATAAATAAGAAAGTTGAACATGGAGAACATTGTCAACCGTTATGACCGTTACGCGTAGAATTTCGAAATGAAACCTGCTTAACTTTTGTAAGTAAGCTGTAAGGAATGAGCCTGCCAAATTTCAGCTTTTTACCTACACGGGAAGTTGGAGAATTAGTGACGTTGGAAAGTTCAATATGGCGGCTGACAGTGGCGTCATACCACTGAAATAAGTATGTACATTGGTTTCGGTTAGCGCAGGGAAGCCGATTACCAAATTTCGTGAAGATGGGGCCATGAATAAGAAAGTTCAACATGGCGGACATTGTCAACCGTTATGACCGTTACGCGTAGAATTTCGAAATGAAACCTGCTTAACTTTTGTAAGAAATCTGTAAGGAATGAGCCTGCCAAATTTCAGCCTTCTACCTACACAGGAAGTGGGAGAATTAGTGATGTTTGGAAAATTCAATATGGCGGCCGACAGTGGCGTCATACCACCGAAATAAGTACGTACTTCGGTTTTGGTTAACGTAGGGAAGCCACCTACCAAATTTCTTGAAGATGGGGTCAGCCTTCTACCTACACGGGAAGTTGGAAAATTAGTGACGTTGGAAAGTTCAATATGGCAGCCGACAGTGGCGTCATACCATCGAAATAAGTACATACATCGGTTTCGGTTAGCGCAGGGAATCCGCCTACCAAATTTTGTGAAGATGGGGCCATAAATAAGAACGTTCAATATGGCGGACGTTGTCGACCATTATGACCGTTACGTGTAGAATTTCGAAATGAAACCTGCTTAACTTTTGTAAGTAAGCTGTAAGGAATGAGCCTGCCAAATTTCAGCCTTCTACCTACACGGGAAGTTGGTGAATTAGTGACGTTGTAAAGTTCAATATGGCGGCTGACAGTGGCGTCATACCACCGAAATAAGTATGTACATTGGTTTCGGTTAGCGCAGGGAAGCCGCCTACCAAATTTCGTGAAGATGGGGCCATGAATAAGAAAGTTCAACATGGCGGATATTGTTGACCGTTATGACCGTTACGCGTAGAATTTTGAAATGAAACCTGCTTAACTATTGTAAGTAAGCTGTAAGGAATGACCCTGCCAAATTTCAGCCTTCTACCTACATGGGAAGTTGGAGAATTAGTGATGTTTGGAAAATTCAATATGGCGGCCGACAGTGGCGTCATACCATCGAAATAAGTACATACATCGGTTTCGGTTAGCGCAGGGAAGCCGCTTACCAAATTTCGTGAAGATGGTGCCATAAATAAGAAAGTTCAACATGGCGGACGTTGTCGACCGTTATCGACCGTTATGTGTAGAATTTCGAAATGAAACCTGCTTAACTATTGTAAGTAAGCTGTAAGGAATAAGCCTGCCAAATTTCAGCCTTCTACCTACACAGGAAGTTGGAGAATTAGTGATGAGTGAGTGAGTGAGTCAGTCAGTCAGTCAGTCAGTCAGTCAGTCAGTCAGTCAGTCAGTCAGTGAGGGCTTTGCCTTTTATTAGTATAGATATATATATTAATGCCCTCCACAATTATTGGCACCCCTGGTTAAGATGTGTTCTTAGGCTTCTAATAAATTATTTTTTTTTCCCAAAAAAATATATGCTCACAACATAAAAAAGAGAAAACTCCAACCTTTAATTAAAGTACATTTATTCATTGGGGGAAAAAAATCCTACATTAAAAAAACATTTTTTACATGAAATCATGTGTACCACAATTATTGGCACCCCTAACAATTCCTATAAAATAAATGTAATTAAAGCACTTTTGTAATTTCTAGTTTTGTTTTTAAAGTTGATCAAAGTAAATTGGACTGTTTAATTAGTAATTAATGACATCCTGTGTCCCTGGGGTATAAATATGACATGACACAGAGTCCTATTGCTCTTAGCCACTCTTCAATATGGTAAACACAAGAGAACATGCTGTTCAAGTAAGTCAGATGTGTGTCGACCTTCATAAGTCAGGTAGTGGCTACAAGAAAATAGCTCCTCGCCTAAACCTGCCTGTATCTACAGTTGGAGGAATAATAAAGAAGTGTAAAACAACGGGAACAGTGACAAACAAGGCTGGACGAGGACCCAAGTTTATCTTGCCACCACACACAATGAGGAGGATGGTAAGAGAAGTAAAAAATTCTCCAAAGCTCACTCTTAGAGAACTGCACCAAAGAGCAGTTGGGAGACATACAAGGAGAAAGCCTTTTCTCACCTACAATCACAAACGTAAACTTCTGGAGTTTGCTAAGCGGTACTGGGGTTTCAACTGGGACTGTGTGCTTTGGTCAGATGAGACTAAAATTGAGCTTTTTGGCAACAAACATTCTAAGTGGGTCTGGCGTGAATCCAAGAATGAGTATGCGGAAAAGCACCTCATACCCACTGTAAGGTATGGTGGAGGATCTGTGGTGCTATGGGGCTGTTTCTCTTCCAAAGGCCCTTCTTAGGGTGTATGGCATCATGAACTCCTTGAAATACCAGGACATTTTAAATCAAAATCATCTGGTAATCTGGTGGCCTCTGTCAGAAAGCTGAAGATGGGTCGTCATTGAATCTTCCAGCAGGATAATGACCCTAAACATATGGCAAACTCTACACAAAAATGGCTCACCAGACACAAAATCAAGCTCCTTCCATGGCCATCTCAGTCCCCAGACCTCAACTCCATTGAAAACCTGTGGGGTGAGCTGAAGAGGAGAGGACCCAGGACTCTGGACAATCTAGACAGATTGTGCAAAAAGGAATGGTCAAAAATTTCTGTCTCTGTATTCTCCAACCTTGTAAAATGTTATAGGAGAAGATTAAGTCCTGTCGTGTTGGCAAAAGGGGGTTGTACAAAATATTAACAGCAGGGGTGCCAATAATTGTGGCACACATGATTTCATGTAAAAAACTTATTTCTTAATGTGGGATTTATTTCCTAATGAATAAATGTACTTCAATTAAAGGTTGTATTTTTCTCTTTTTTGTGTTGTAAGCCTATATTTTTTGGGAAAAAAATTTTTTTATTAGAAGCCTAAGAACATATCTTAACCAGGGGTATCAATAATTGTGGAGGGCACTGTATATACACACACACACACATATATAAATATATATACTCAAGGTAAAGCAATTGTATAAAACAATGCATTATCTTTACTTAAGATTACAAAATCTCCTCAAAAGTTCAGAAGCAGTGTCTCCCTGACCAGACAGTGAACTTTGTAAAGCTAAAATGTTAAACGTCTCAATCACCAACTAAAGAGAAAAAAAATATTTTCTCACCTAAGAGCCCTAAATACCAAGATAGTATTTTTACAGGAGACTCACTTAATAAGTAAAGATCAGTTTCAGTTGCAAATAGATTGGATCGGCCAAACGTTTCACTCCAGCTATACAAAGAAAACTAGAGGTGTGGGAATCTTAATCTCATTTATACTATCAAACATATTAGATCCTGAATGGTGATATGACATGGTGATGAGTAATTTATTTAAATCTAAAGTGATTTTGATAAATATCTATTTACCTAATGTGGATGAGAGAGAGAGAGGTTGGGAGTATGCGCTAATTAAAGTGCACAGAGATTTACATTTACATTACATTTCATTTATGGAGCTGAAGTTCATAGAAGTTGGCTTACACATGGTTTTGTGCATCTGAATTTTTGTGCGTACACACATTTCCACTTTTGCCTGTACACCATGTTTTAATGTGACTTCTACGCATGGTGTTATACATAAGGCCCCTGGACATTGACACAAATCTTGCTGTACTTATTTATATGCCCTGCTTTGTGCCCAAGTAAATACAAAATATTGTCAATATAAACTGCTCAAAAAAGGAACACCTTGAAAACACATCAGATCTCGATGGGGGTTGGTCTCGTCCGTTGCGGGAGATGGACGTCTGAAGCAGAGCTCTGTTAGCAGCGGTTTTATTTTGTCTCTTATTTCTTATTATTCTGAGGTATCCTGTATTTACCCAACCCGAGGAGTTTCTACTACAGTATATAAACATGAGCAACAAGAAAGGGGGTCAGAAAGAAATGGAAAAGAAATCTAAAGCTACATCCAAGTCTAGACAGGCATTAAGTCCAAGTGCAATGTACGGCCTTTGAGAGACTGACCTGGAACAGACAGGCGAAAGCACAGACTCCCCAGGACCCTGCTTCGCTGCATCGTCTCCTGTCGAGAGTGAAAATGGGAGCGAATGTGCAAGTGATGCAGGTCACGATAGCTCACCGATTCCAGAAGATCACTTGAAACTGGAAATGGCCTTCCAGTCCGCCCTTTCATCTACTCCTCGCGAGCCGGAAGCATCGGCTGTAATTGGGATTGCCACTTCACCC
This sequence comes from Polypterus bichir lapradei, assembly GCA_026402145.1. Classification (NCBI taxonomy): domain Eukaryota; kingdom Metazoa; phylum Chordata; class Cladistia; order Polypteriformes; family Polypteridae; genus Polypterus; species Polypterus bichir. The sequence goes on along the minus strand of JANRMT010062821.1, from coordinate 19,387,290 downwards.
ACGGAGCATGAAAGCCAAAATGATCTGTCCAAACTGAAGGTAATGATTGCAACAATGACCACAGCCATAAATGAGCTCAAGAAAGACATTCAGAATAATATAAAGAAAGAAAGCGAGAAGACAAACGAGAAGCTGTGGCTGGAGATGCAGGAGCTGTAGCAGGATAATAAAGACTTGGATAAACATATATATAAAATCGTTTTGATACAGCCTTTAAAGGTATGCTGGGAAAAATTGACAAACACATTCAGGAAAATGCGTCCACTTGCGGATCAGCTGGAAGACGTTAAGCAGACATTCATGACTTGAATTGAAACAGCTGAGCATTTGGCATGTACCGCTGATGAAAAAGCTACAGCTGTGATTTCCAAATGCAAAAAACTCAGAGACAGACTTGCTGCTCTGGAAGATGGATGCAGAAGGAATAATATTAGAATTGAAGGTCTACCTGAGAATCGTGAAAGTCCAAACCCAGTGAAATTCGTAGCTGAACTATTCTCAAAAATACTTTTTTTATATACTGTAGGCGATGCGGAAAATCTATCTAAAAGTGCAATTTGCCAGGCAATTCGTAAAGTCTGTTTGGCTCTGAAATATTTCCTTCGGGTTTTCATAGTGTTTCCTGGACACCTGCGTGTGCAGACAATAAAAGAGGTGTTTCATGCCATTGCAGGTAGGTAATACACAGGCAAAAACACCCACAGTTCCATAAAGAATCTCACAATCAGCCTAACATTCTCATTACCCAGGATTTCCAAATGTAATTGGGGCACATGGGACTGATCAGAGTGGATTTTGATCAAATATTATTTGGAAAATGTACCTCTCCTCCTGATGAATAATCAGACACAGTGTCTTCAAATATCAAATAAAAATCAAATATTTTACCCTCATCAATATCTCGTTGGTCAGACACAAGTTTTAGGGATATGACATTCCCTGCAACTGACCCAACCAAAAAAAAAAAAGAGGGCTATATGGAACATACCTATTGGATACATTGAGGACAAATATATGCAATGACCAATCTTTACCGGAAATGAAGTGACCACTGCATCCTGCCACAGGTTTTGAGGAGGAGCTTCCCCCTGCTGCTCTCAGAAACAGGGCGATGGGCATTTTGCCAACTCTTCTGCAGGGGTTAGGTCTGGAATATGTGGACCTCCACCTGTTTTTTGCTTGTCTGCCTTCTTATTAGCTTTAAAATTAATGTTTTTTTATATTATATATGAGTCTTTATGTCAACAATTCTTTAAATAGTTATATACCCATATTTACCAGTTTGGAGTATATCTTGTACTTCACTTTAACCTGTTCCCATGTTCTCCTTGTGCTCACGTCTTATCTGGAATTATGACATATTAAATAATAATTAATCTGACACATAGGAAATGAAATGCTGCATTCAGTAAGTACAATGCACACTACTTAGCGTTTAAACTGTTGGACACTTTTTGCCAGCCATCTTTTCTGGTTTGGGCTCCTTTTGCAGTGTTACTCCTTGTGCATATTAAATCTTGAATTTCTTCATATCCTTCGAATAAAAGATCCTGCTCCGCTTGTGTGAAAAAAATGCGCCTGTTCTTTCGTCATTTTGTTACAGCCTATCAAAGACTTGCTGATCATGTTTTCTAGACTCAATATATATGGACTTTTCAATCAGCGCGGGCGTGCACATTCATCTCGGATGATTAGATCCAGCTAAACTAATCTACTACACGGCTGCGTTTGAAAAACCAACTTATCCCAGATGAGTTTCACCGGCATTAACTCATCCAAGATGAGGCATCTGATTTCGGATGATTTAAGTGACGTATGGAAAATACCCCCCACGTATGTCAGAGGACTGGGACTTTGTGAAGTGGGGTCCAGCCTTACATGTGGAGGCAAAATGGGGGGGTGGGGGGATAAGGTTGGGAGAGAAAGCTATATCTAATCTATCCTTTTAATCCTTATAATTATAATTGCCAATGTAACAATAGGCTGCATGGCCATAACTCGTGGGAGAATTGGAAATTAAGGTTAAAGCTGTCTCACTTCCAGTTAAGACTACCAAATGACATCAAAAATTCAGAATCAGTGTCTCCATGATGGGACAGTTAACTTTGTGAGCTGAAATGTTAAAGGCCTGAATCACGAATTAAAGAAACCTAACAGATCTAAACGCTAAAATAGTATTTTTACAGGAGACCCTCTTACTAAGAAAGGATCAGTTCCGGCTGCAAAAAGACTGGACTGGCCAAATGTTCATTCCAGTTTTACAAAGAAAACTAGAGGTGTGGGAATTCTCATACATACAACAGTCTCATCTGTGGTATTTGTGATCCTGAAGGGAGATATGTGATTGTCATGGGCAATTTATTTAACTGTAAAGTGATTTTGATAAATGTTTATGCACCCAATGTCGATGATAGGGAATTCGTGCAAAATGTATTTGCATCCATTCCCAATGTGAAAACTCATAAAACTATAATGGCTGGGGACTTTAATTGTGTTTTAAATCCACTTTTAGATAGGTCTACTGTCACAGGGGTGATGACATCCAACACTGCAAAGACAATTACACAGTTTTTAACTGACCACAACTTATCAGAACCCTGGAGGTTTCTAAACACAAACTCAAGAACATATTCCTTCTACTCACCAGTGCATCATTGCTACTCAAGAATTGATTATTTCTTTATAGATAATTTCTTGCCTACGATTAAATCTTGCAAGTATGACGCTATTGTTATTTCCGACCATGGCCCTCTGATCTTGGAGCTAAAATCATTATGCCCCACATACTCATCTTCCAAATGGCGTCTTAACCCACTTCTATTAGCAGACGAGAACTGTACAAAATTTATATCAAAACAAATCAGTTTCTTTCTAGAGACAAATACATCCTCAGAGATCTCTGCAGGAATACTCTGGGAAACTCTGAAGGCCATCTTAAGAGGACAGATTATTTCATATCTTTTCTACAGAAATAAATTAGAAACCAAGAAGGTATCAGAACTAACCAGCAAAATTACTAGAATAGATCAAGAACATGTCAGGTGTCCAAGTGAGGCTCTTCATAGGAAAAGGCAGGCTCTGCATTCAGAGCTCAACCTCTTAATAACTAAAGAAACTGAACAACTCATTTTTAAATCAAGACATCCTTACTATGAACATGGAAAGAAAGCTAATAAGCTCTTAGCTCAACAAATCCACAAGCAAGAAGTTCGCAATGCAATCCCAGCAATCACCAACACGAACAGAGACAAAATCATTGACCATAAAAATATAATGCACACATTTAGAGACTACTATAAATCCTTATATTCTACTGAGTTTAAAGAAGACAACACACTATCTAATGCATTTCTGGATACATTACAGATACCACAAATAGATACTCTTAGTGCAGAGGAATTGGATAAACCTTTGGTGCTATTAGAATAACTAGATGCTATAAAGTCACTTCAGAGTGGGAAAGCAGCAGGCCCCGATGGCTACCCTGTTGAATTTTATAAGAAATTTTATACTCAGCTAGCTCCCCTCTTATTAGCAATATTTACAGAAGTTAGAGACAATTAAATTCTACCTGAAATTCTCTCCCAGCATTAATCACCGTTTTCCTAAACAAAAAAAGGACTTATTACAATGTGCATCATACAGACCAATTTCACTTCTGAATAAAGATGTTAAGATACTCTTCAAAGTCCTAGCTAGAAGGATGGAGGAAGTGCTGCCTTCGGTAATATCACAAGATCAAACTGGATTTATTAACGGGCGACACTTAGCATCCAATCTTCGACGCCTGTTTAATGTAATATATTCACCTGCAAAGTCAAACACCCCAGAGGTATTATTATCATTGGATGCAGAAAAAAGCATTTGATATGACTGAATGGAAGTACTTTTTCACTACATTGGAGAAATTTGGGTTTGGCTCAAACATTTGTGCATGGATCAAACTACTGTATAGCAATCCAGAAGCTTCAGTTTGTATTAACAACATTAATTCAGACTACTTTAAACTAGAACGCGGTACCAGACAAGGATGCCTCTTGGCACCACTACATTTTGCTATCACAATTGAGTCACTGGCAGTTCACTGTCGAAATGCTTATTAGATAAAGGGGATTATCAGAGAAGGATGTGAACAGAAAATTTCTCTATATGCAGATGATATGGTACTGTATATATAAGACCCACAAAATACTGTGCCTGCAGTCCTAACAACACTTACGGAATTTCAAAAGATTTCTGGTCTCAGAATTAATTTGAATAAAAAAGTTTGCTCTTTTCAGTGAATTCTCAAGCATACAATATTAGATTGGACACCTTCCCTTTAATCAGTGCAGATCAGTTTAAATACCTAGGGGTAAATATCACAAGCAAACATAAAGCTCTTTATCAACAAAATTTCACCATCTGTATGGAAAAAATTAAGCAAGACTTGCATAGATGGTCAACCCTTCATGTCACTCTAGCTGGAAGAATTAATGCTGTTAAGATGAATATCCTTCCTAAGCTTCTCTTTTTATTTCAGAACATTCCAATATACACAAATAAATCATTTTTTAAGCAATTAGATTCAACCATAACCTCATTTATTTGGAACTTATAACATCCACGTATCCAAAGAGCGACCCTACAAAGACCTAAGGCAGAAGGTGGCATGGCTCTACCTAACTTATAGTTTTATTACTGGGCAGCAAATATACAAGCTATACAAACCTGGACATGGACACATGAACATATACAGGCTTCATCCGCAATAGAAAAAAAATCCTGCAGTACTTATTTATATTCCCTGCTTTGTGCCTCAATAAATACAAGTTATCGCTAATTTACTAACTACCCAATTGTGCTTCACTCACTCAGAATATGGAACCAATGTAGGAAGCATTTTAAGATAGAGAATCTTTTATCTGTGGTACCTCTGCACGCGAACCACCTTTTTCAACCCTTGCAAACATATGCAGTTTTTAATATCTGGAAAACATTTGGGATTAAATTACTTAGAGATCTTTATATAGACAACATCTTTGCATCCTATGAACAACTCCATTCCAAATTTAACTTTCCAGCAACACATTTCTTTCACTATCTTCAAATTAGAAACTTTGTTAAACAGAACCTGCCCAATTTCCCTCATCTCCCACCTACCTCTATGATGGAAAAAATATTGCTCAGTTTCAAGGACTCAGACAGCATTTCTGCAATATATAAAATCATTTTACAGTCCCTCCCTTTCAAAGATTCAAGAGGACAATGGGAAAAGGATCTATCACTCAACATATCAGAAAAGGAGTGGAAGGTAGCAATGCAGAGAATTCACTTGAGCTCCATATGCGCAAAGCATACAATTATCCAACTCAAAATTATATATTGAGCACATCTGTCTCATTTAAAATTGTCCAAAATGTTTCCAGGGCAAGATCCAACCTGCGAACGCTGCAATCAAATTCCAGCCTCACTGGGTCACATGTTTTGGACCTGCACCAAATTAACATCATTCTGAACAAAAAAATTTAAGTGCCTTTCAGACAGCCTTGGTGTCACAATCCCTCCTAACCTATTAACAGCTGTGTTTGGTGTACTTAGAGATGGGCTTAAAGTGGAGAAGGACAAACAAAATGTGATCGCCTTTACTACACTATTGGCACATAGACTTATCTTGCTAAACTGGAAGAAACCTAACTCTCCTTTTTTAAGTCAGTGGGTAACTGATGTTTTATACTATTTGAAATTGGAAAAAATCTAATTCTCACTTAGGGGATCTGTGCAGAACTTTTTCAAAACCTGGCAGGATCTAATTAATAACATTTTAGATTAAGCTCTTAAAGCACTGAGGAAGCAGATTCTCTTCCCATTTCTTTTTCTTCTCCATTTATCTTTATCCACTTATTAAACTCAATTTACTTATTTTTACTAGCTTTAAGTTTTACACCGTTGGCCATGCTTTCTTTTTGTAAAAATTGATCTATTTCTATGGAATGATTACAATAAAATCAATACAATTAAAAAAAAAAAAAAAAAAAAAAAGATCTCAGTGGGAAAAAAATCATGCTGGATATCTATATAGATATAGACTGAGTAATGTGTTAGGAACGAAAGGATGCCACATTGTTTGATTGCAATGAAAATGATGAACCTACAGAGGGCTGAATTCAAAGACACCCCAATAATCAAAGTGAAAAAATGACGTGGCAGGCTAGTCCATTTTGTCGAAATTTAATTGCAACAACTCAAAATCGTACTCAATAGTTTGTATGGCTCCCCACGTGCTTGTATGCTTGCCTGACAACATCATGAGATGACGAATGGTGTTCTGGGGGATCTCCTCTCAGATCTGGACCAGGGCATCACTGAGCTCCTGGACAGTCTGAGGTGCAATCCGACGGCATTGGATAGACAGAAACAATGTCCCCGAGGTGTTCTATTGGATTTAGGTCAGGTGAGCGTGGGGGCCAGTCAGTGGTATCAATTCTTTCATCCTCCGGAAATTGTCTACATACTCTCGCCACATCAGACCAGGCATTGTCGAGCACCAGGAGGAACCCAGGACCCACTGCACCAGCATTGGGTCTGACAATGGGTCCAAGGATTTCATCCCGATACCTAATGGCACTCAAGGTGCCGTTGTCTAGCCTGTACAGGTCTTTGTATCTCTCCATGGATATGCCTCCCCAGATCATCACTGACCCAACACCAAATTGGTCATGCTGAATGATACTACACGCAGCATAACGTTCTCAGGGTGAACTTGCTCTCATCTTTGAAAAGCACAGGGCGCCCATGGTGGACCTGCCAATTCTGGTATTCTACGGCAAATGTCAGTCGAGATCCATGGTGCCCGGCAGTGAGCACAGGGCCCACTAGAGGACGTTGGGCTCTCAGGCCACCCTCATGAAGTCTGTTTCTGATTGATCAGAGACATTCACAGCAGTGGCCTGCTGGTGGTCATTTTGTAGGGCTCTGGCAATGCTCATGCTGTTCCTCCTTGCCCAAAGGAGCAGATACCAGTCCTGCTGATGGGTTAAGGACCTTCTATGGCCCTGTTCAGTTCTCCTAGAGTAATTGCATGTCTCCTGGAATCTCCTCCATGCCCTTAAGACTGTGCTGGGAGACACAGCAAATCTTCTGGCAATGGCATGCCATCCTGGAGAAGCTGGACTACCTGTGCAACCTCTGTAGGGTCCAGGCATCACCAGGTATGCTACCAGTAGTGACACTGACTGTAGCCAAATGCAAAACTAGTGAAAAAACAGTCAGAAAAGATGAGTAGGGAAAAATGTCAGTGGCCTCCACCTGTTAAATCATTCCTGTTTTGGGGGTCATCTCATTGTTGCCCCTCTAGTGCAACTGTTAATTTTATTATCATCACAGCAGCTGCAACTGATTAGCAACCCCCTCTGCTACTTAACTGAGAAGATCAATATCCCGGAAGTGGTCCTTTAATTTTTTGAACAGTATATATAACCTCAGTAACAACCTTCATTCTCTTCCTTATTCCTCTTCTTTTACTCATCCACAGGTGACCGTTGTCCTTCTCCACTCCAGACTCCAAGTCACCTGTGTGAGGCAAAGTAGTTTCCTTTATCCCAGACCTTAAGTACTTCCAGTACTACCATGTTCTACCGAGAAAGCTCTTCCAGGTCAGGTTGAACCACATTAAACTAAGGAATCTTTTTCCCCGCCACTCACAAGAAACCCAGAAGGGACTCCCATCAAGACTACAACTCCCGTGTAGCCCTGGCAGATGTGTACATAGAATATATTGTACTAGGGATCATGTGGTCCTGGGAGGTAGTCTCCTTGCTGTCTTCTATTACAAGGTCTTTCCAGCCATGTAATAAACCATCCAATCCAGCATACCCATGTCCTCACATATATTTTATTACATTTATATGGCACTAGCTGCTCAAAGTGCTTCAAATAGTGAGGCATCACTTCAACTACTGCCAGTGTGTAGTGGCCACCTGAATGATGTGACAGAAGCAATTACTGGACCAGTAAACTCATAGCACATTAGCTATTAGGTGGTGAAGTGGGGAGAGTGTTATGTAAGCCAATAGGGAATTGAGGATTAATTAGGTATCCAGAATAGACTAGGCTGTGATGGACAATACACACTACTCTTTAGAAAAAATACCCAGGGGTTTGTTATCACCAGAGAGAGTCAAGAACTCTGTTTTATGTCTCATCCCATGGATGCCACCAGTGTCCCCATCATTGCACTGAGATTCACATAAAGACAACAGGGTAAACAACCCTTGCTGGCCTCACCAACACCTCTTCCAAACATATACACACACAGACATTCATACATAAATACATCCATCCATCCATCCATTATCCAACCCGCTATATCCTAACTACAGGGTCACGGGGGCCTGCTAGAGCCAATCCCAGCCAACACAGGGCACAAGGCAGGAAACAAACCCCGGGCAGGGTGCCAGCCAACCGCAGGGCACACACACACACCAAGCACACATTAGGGACAATTTAGGATCACCAATGCACTTAACCTGCATGTCTTTGGACTGTGGGAGGAAACAGGAGCACCCGGAGGAAACCCATGCAGACACGGGGAGAACATGCAAACTCCACGCAGGGAGGATCCGGGAAGCGTTACCACTGCGCCACCGTGCCGCCCAACATACATACATACATCCATCCATCCATTATCCAACCCGCTGTATCCTAACTACAGGGTCACGGGGGTCTGCTGGAGCCAATCCCAGCCAACATAGGGCGCAAGGCAGGAAACAAACCCCGGGCAGGGTGCCAGCCCACCACAGGGCGTGCGCGCACACACACACACACACACACACACACACACACACACACAAGGGACAATTTAAAATCGCCAATGCACCTAACCTGCATGTCTTTGGACCGTGGGAGGTACATACATAAATTCACTATTAAACCCAGTTAATTATATAAAGGGTTGTGTAGTTTCCAAAACAGGGCACAAGGCAGGAAACAACCCTTGAAAAGTCTCATCACAGGACCCAATCATGTGCACACCTACACATTAACAATTTAGAACTAACCACTTAATTTACATGTCTCTGGGAATGTGTTTGGAAAAGCAGAATCCCTAAAGGAAAGCCCTCATAGACAAAAAGAGAGTGAGGGAGCAGGATTCAAACCCAAGACCCTGGATTTATTTTCTCAAGTTCCACATTCAGGGTTTCAAGTTTGCGAATTGCTGGGTTTATCGTGTTTTTCCATCAGTATTTTGAGTCTTAGTGGGGCTGTTTCTGTCACTGTCATTTTATTCATTTTAAAGAAACAGAGCATTGTTTTGATAAATCTAATGAAATGAACATTTTAATTGCTTATAGCTGTTGGTTTTAAATTTTTGTTTTAATTTGTTCAGAAGAGAGTAAAATAAATGGTTTTGTGTACAAAACCTTTTATGTGCAATTATTATTATACATGTGTGCTCAAAAAACAAGCTTTTTCCTCGGCTGATGCAAAATAATTTGTACAACAAACACTATAGTGAAAAAAAACATTGATGGAAAATATTAAACATCAAAATAACACTCCTAGAGAAAATTAAAGAGGGCATTCCCTGCTGTGTAGCCATCACAAACGAACACAGCCACAGCTGTTCGTTTATGCTTTTCATTTTTTCACCTTGCTTAACAATTTATTTCCTTCTGTGAAAAGCTCTTTGTGCATGGATAAGGGAAAATAATACTAAACTCTTCAAATGGCCTTCTGTTTTATTCATATTTTTGTTTTATATACAAAATAAGGACCAACAAATATTTTATGACAAGATACTACATTCATGTAAGTATGATTGGGCTCTTCCTCCTCAATCAAGCACCAAGGGAGTCATCTAGAAGATGCCCTCTGTGGTGTGGCCTTACATGCTTTGTTTCATTCTGATTATGGTTATTCTGTTGCTTTGAAACTATTGTTAGGGCTTGTCTAGGAAACAATCTGTGAATCCCTACTGACCCCAGCACCTTCATCTTAATGATGTCTCTGAACATGTACCACAAATGTGGTCTGAGTGTTTGAATGGTCCATTATGGATATGAAAACTGGAAATCAAAGCATGTTCATGGGTCTGGTCATTTCTATAGAGATCAGACATCAAGACACCTTCTACGTCTATGTGTCTAATCTAAAAGCAATTGAGTTGTTGGCTTGGTCTGCGCTGTAGCCAGTGTTGAAAGGTACTCTAATCAAAGTGGCTGGCTACTTTTACCATGAAAGCACTATATAGTATGTGGCTAACAGCTGCCTTTTTGCCATTGTTGCAGGGTTTCATCACACATAGTATTAGGGAGAAACTGGTTTGCTTTTGGAGTCACTTTAACGAATCTCTGGGGCCACTATATTCAATAAATTTGAATTATGATTTGCACAGTACAAGAAATTATATGTTTTTTTTTGTCCAAATTTGTAAAACATGGAACAGAATTTAGAAATGGTGTGTATTTGTGAGCAGCATTTTATTTTTGGTGCATACCAGTTATGTTGTATGACATACTGTGGATAAAATTACATTGTGTCTCCTACACTTTGGATGGCACACTCATTTGTGAATCCAGTAATATCACATTTTTTTTTCCAAGTAGCCCTCATTATCCATTACATAGTTATAGGGAACTTAAGCCATGTAAATTAAAAGACTATAAATATTGTATACTGCCATTGCATCACACAGCGCACTCTCCCACATGCCCACTGCCATTCATGCCAGGCTATTTTGGAGTTACCATTTAAGCAAACATGCAAGTCCAAAAAAAAAAGAAAGTTCATACTTCACTTAGACAGTAACCAAATCTCTACTTGACAGGCAGTAATGATGAGCACTGTACTATACACTATTCATACAGCTTAGTAAAATATGAATAACTATTTGTGAAAAATAGAAATAAATACATAATTTTTGAGCTATCAATTACTTTAGTTAACTTAAAGGTGTATTTTCCACATTTAAGTGGGTAATTTAATACATCTCTTTGTATGAAACAAAAAAAGGAAGTTGAAACCTAATGAGTCAAGCCTTAGAGATCTTTTCAAATATGGTAAAGGACAACAAGCCTTAATGCACTAATAGATACACTTTTGAATATACGGTACACAATATGCATGAAATCCATGCACCATTGATTGTATATATCATGAATTACAATAATGTTAGCATGATATACAGACAGGAATTCAGTACATCCATCCTTTCAATTGTTGTACAAGTGCAATAACATTAATAGCAAGCAGAGGGTCAGGTTATTTATTTATAATCTGCCTTTTTCTTTCTCCACATTGTGCAATCAGCACAAATAGCTGTTTGGAATGTTAATACTGCATCAGCTTATTTCTTGAGAACATTTTGCTCATCATGGCAGATTGCCTTGGGAGGTGCATTCTGATTGACTGTACTTGAGGACCCATGCAGGCTTTTAACTGCTGCCCCTTCAGTTATGGATTTCAGCAGTTCCTGCAACTTGCAGAGATAGTGCTGTCACTATTTATTTATTCTCCTAGCTTTGAACCTTTTTGCTGTAATTTATCAATATATTCTGTACTGTTATTTTTGTGTCACTATTGTGACGTGCACCCTTTTGTAGCTTTATACCAAAATTTTGTTGGATGGAGAAAAAATTTATTTTGATATTTGCTGCTTTGATCTATTATGGTTCTGTCTTTCTCCTGTACGTGCTATATAGTTTTTATCACAGATCTTACCACATACCATATATTTAATGTTAGAAAACAAACTTGTTTGCTTTATAAAATACTTTGTAATTGTGAACATAGTTAATGATGCTAGTCAAGCAGAGATTAATAGAATGCTTGGTTGATTAATTAGAATTTCTTTTAGAAATTTTTAACACATATGTAATAAAAAATTAACAATTAGTAATTCTGAAGCAACATGGAAGTGGTAGAACTAAAAAAATGTTCAGAAATTAGCCTAATCGAACAATATACAACGCTTGAAAGTTGAAATTAGAAAAACAAAAAGCCAGAAACTAATTAATATAAAATGGCACTGACTATTATCAATAATGAAATCATATAAAGCATAAAAATTATACGGTTACTGACACTCTACCTCTTATTGTTGTGAACATCACAGTGACAACACTTTTAGTTAAATACACATTCGATTTGGCCAAAGCAGAGTGGAGGAGCTTGTTTGTTTCCATGTGACACTTAGAGCTATTATAACATAACTTAACATCCTCATACCTTCTTAATCCAGTTTGCAGTTTTGTGTGCCAAAGTGTATAGTGACAGCATGCAACATAACCCAGGAACCAGCTCTGGGAAGGGTAGCAGACTGTCTCATGAGCCTTTCACTCACACATTTGGCCAATTTAAAACCAGCATTTAACTTTAGAGCTATGTCTTAGAGTAGTGTTTCCCAACCTCCGTCCTGGAGGCACACTGTGGCTGCAGGTTTTTGTTCCAACCAGAGCCCTAATAAGTAACCACACCTGATAACACTGATCTCATTTAATTAGCTGGTATTATTTTTCTTTTATTCTGCATTCAGAAAAGCACAGCAGCATAATTTTTACATTTATAAGACATTTAGAAATATTTCTGATTTTGCTATAGATTTAAATGTTTACATTTATTTTGTTGATTTCATTATATTTTGCCCTTTCTCTGTGCAGTTTTTCCCCTTCATTGTATCTTCTTAATTACAATTAAAAATGAGCAAAGCAGACACGCTGGCAAACAACAATGAATAATCAAAGGCTGCAAGTACTTTAGCATCAGACCCACTAATTAGTAAATAATGGATTAATTAAACAATTAGAACACCTAGAAAAGTAGAAAGAAAATCAAGATGAAAATATTGTTAAAAAGAAAAAAAATACATTATTCCTATATAACTGCTTGATACATTTTAACATACATACATACATACATATATATATACATACATATATATATATATATATATATATATATATATATATATATATATATATACATATATATATATATAC
>JANRMT010062821.1:19342783-19365256 GCA_026402145.1 Polypterus bichir lapradei | reverse complement strand
TATATATATATATATATATATATAGATATAATTTTTGGGTTGAGTATTCATTTAGACTACTTATTCCCAACCTTTTTTATGGCCCAGCACCCCTTGAAAACATTTATGTTTGCACTGGCTACAAAAATAATATCACATTTGAAGATAAAGAAGTCAAATTTCTAATTTTTGAACCAAACATTGAACCACATATAGTACTGTGGGTGAACAAATTGAACTAAAAAAATAACCTCTTAACTCAGTGAATAAAATTTAAATAGAAATTTAGAAATTTAACTTTATAAGTCTCAGAAATTTTGTAAATGTGTCTCCTGTGAAGATTAGACACTTGATTTATGATCCATATGTTTAGATATCACAGAAAGCATCAAGAGGTGTGAGGAAATGATACATGATTAACAAATCAACAATCAAGGAGCAGGGAATTGCAGACCCCCTGTGAAGCAGTGGGAGCTAGCACACTACTAAGTAATAAAATACAGTCAATGAGTTTTGTCCCCCATTAACCCCAGTTCAAAAACTGATGTGTCACGTAGCTAAAATTGCCTGCAGCACTGCCAGGACCGTCAGCAGGAGAGATGAGCTGCCCCCTTGTTCCACCCAGCAAAAATGTCAAACCTCAAAATCAGTGACGTTTCACAATCAGGGCTTGCACAGGAATCAATACTAGACTTTGCCCTTCTAGACGATCATTGCAAGGTCCAAATTCCATTCTTTTAAAAAAAACGTTGTTCATCTTTATGAACGCTTTGCTCACAGTAAGAAACGCACGAGAACGTGCATTTCTGTGGCTAATTCACAGGTGACAATTGCACATGCAAGTCTTGATTCTTTCCATATCACAGAACAGAAGCACTTAATAATAAATGGCCTACAAATGAAGGCACTCTGCAAGACACAGATTGCATCATGATAAAGTCAGACAAGACATATGCACAAAAAATCAGGTTTATAAAACTGTCCATACACCACGTGCCATGCCAAGTTACCTTATAAATCTCAAACCACCTTAAAATTATGCACGTACACGCTTTTAGCAACTCCCTATCACCATCTGTCAGTAACCATGTATGGCATAAACACGTCTTTTTTGATTACTCACGATCTAATCTGATTGATGTCTTTACTACAGTCCATGGAAGAACAGTAGGGAAAGAATTTAGAAAGTAAAACTTAAGTGAATATGAACTTGAGGTATTACTGACTGAAGTGAAGAACTACAAAAACATTATTTTTAATGGTTTCTCTGTGGGACACACAAATTTAATAAAAACACAAGAGTTGAAGCAAGCAACAGCAGTTGAGGGGAGAGCAATTGCAATGTGTGATTGTATAGTACCCAAACTACCACCAATGCTGTAGGACCTACAGTACATAAAGTGTATTAACTGATGAGTTTCTGCAGACACAAAAATAATTGATTCAGGGTGTTCTTACCTTGTGTCAAACACAGAATGAATTGACCCAGGCTGTAAGTGAAGAATTGAGATACAGTAATCCCTCCTCAATCGCGGGGGTTGCATTCCAGAACCCCCTGCGAAAGGTGAAAATCCGCGAAGTAAAAACCATATGTTTATATGGTTATGTTTATATATTTTAAGCCCGGCAGTCTTCAATCCAAATCCCTAAAGCAGATTCCATCCGGACTACTGCCTTATTACGTCCACTTACAACTCGTTTTGCGCCCTGGTTAAAAGGACACTGCAGCCGTAGATCTTATCTTCTTTTCCTCCTTTTTAAATAAAAAGAATTGTGGACTTATTGATGCCATAATGGCGTCCTACAGCAGTGTAGCTTTTCCCTTCCTTCAACGTATCCAAAACTTTTACCTTTTCGGCAATCGTTAGCATCTTCCGTTGGCGCTTGGGCACGGCCCCTGAAGCAGTAGCAACAGCAGATCATTTTGGAGCCATAACGAAGGGCTTGACTACGCACAGATAAACACAAAAGAGCATAAAAGTTAACTGTTTACGCAGCGAAACACGTTGATGCTGAATGAGCGAGTCGAGACTTCCTGGTTAATGCCACGGAATCGAATTCGGCGCTCCGTCGCTAAGCCAATCAGCACACAGGAACTTAACTGCGTGCTCTGATTGGTTAGCTTCTCAGCCATCTGCCAATAGCGTTCCTTGTATGAAATCAGCTGGGCAAACCAACTGAGGAAGCATGTACGAGAAGTAAAAAGACCCATTGTCCACAGAAACCCGTGAAGCAGTGAAAAATCTGCGTTATATATTTAGATATGCTTACATATTAAATCCGCGATAGAGTGAAGCCGCGAAAAGTCGAAGCGCGATATAGCAAGGAATTACTGTATATTACTGCCATTCTTTTTGTAGTTGTAAAAAGCATTTTGCTAATTAAACGTCAGTGCTGCAATACATACAAGTCTCTTTACATTTTTTACAAGATCCAAAGTGAAATGCTATTGCAGTGATGTCCTGAGGGACAGGGTCAAGGTCATCCATGTGCTCATCTTGCCCTATTTCAGAATCACAGGGGCAGTTAATGTTTCAGTGCTATGTTGTGAAGTACTTCTGTGCAGCAGTGTACCATCTAATGAGTCCAGACACTGCCCTTTACCTTTTAATGAACCAATTATTGATCATATGTGGGAGTGCCTTTCATTGTATCTCATCTTTTGCAGTGTTATCTGAAAGAAAGTCATCTGTAATGTGCTAAACTTAATTGTAGTCCTACCAATTAGGCTTACTTACCAAGATGCAAACAATTAGACACAGCATGACCTTGAAGTCTGCTTCCCACAATACTGTTTGATACTATAAAGAAATCATTGGTTCAGCAGGGCCACCTTGCAAAAGCATTAGTCAGATATATTTAAGCTTCACATATTAGTCGTATATTAATTGAACAAAACTACTCTTCTGTTTACAAAAGCAAAATAACATGTGTGAAGTCAGTTGTTCTGATTACATTAGGAGAATTACCAATGAGTGCAATTTGCCTTTTGATATTGGTTTGATCAATTGGACCAAATGGAAACTGGATGTATCTGTGTAGCATCTTAGTTCTGCCACCTCATACAGATGGCATGACATGGCTCAGGGATGACTGCGAGATTCCTGATCAGTCAGCCAGTTCACGATGAAAAGCACCCATTGCCAAATTGACTAAGAATGCTAAATCTTGTAACAGAACAGGGATTTCATAATTTTGTTGTGATGGTCCCTGTAATGTAGGCTCAGCACGCAACTCCAAGAAGACGACGCTAGGTAGTCTAAATCAGGGGTTACCAACTCCAGTCCTGGAGGACCACTGTGGCTTCAGGTTTTCATTCTAACCCTTTTTTAAGGAATGAACTGTTTTTGCTGCTAATTAATTTCTTTTGAACTATTTTAATTGACTTGGAAGACTCAGATCCCTTAATTGTTTCTTTTTCCTTAATTAGCAGCCAAACAATAATGAGATACAAAATGAGCCAAAACAACTGGTGTCGATCATACAATATCTGAAAATAAAGAAAAACGAATGTCTCAGGAATGTTGATCTGCTCAGATCCCCAAAACATTTTAACAGTGCTCTTAGAAAGAGAAAATCAACAATTTCGGAAATGTATGCTAATGCACCATGAGAGTAGCAACAAGCCACGGAATTAAAGAACGGGTTTAATTAACGACAAGAATCAGCGCCTCATTAAGCAGCTGGTTGGAGTAAGATTGGTTGGAGTTTGAGGCCCTGAATTAGCTGGTCTTCTGTTGGCTCCCTCACTTCACATTTCATTTCTGTTTGGGTGCCATTTAAGGAAAGAAATGAAGCAATTTAGAGGAACAATGAAGAAATTCAGGAAAACAAATCTTAAAAAAGCAATTCAATTAAAATGAATTCACAAGAAGTTAACTAGCAGCACAAACAGGGCAGTCGTTAAAAAAGGGTTAGAATGAAAACCTGCAGCCATGGTGGTCCTCAAGGCTAGTCATCATCATAAGCCAAAATAATCATCACCTGACAGCCTGCTGTTGATAATATCCTCCAAAAGAGTTAACAATGCCATTTCCAGTAATGTTGTACTTCACACAACAAAGCCTTTTTTATGGATAAAATAGAAGGGCTACACAACGTGTATGTATTAGAGAGATCATGTCAATTAACTGTGACCTAATTTGTTCAAGAACATCGGAATGTGACCAACATGACATTGTAAATGCATGCAATGAAACAAGAAATTCTTCACTTCATTGTTCTGTTGCCTAGATCTGCCAAAATCTAAACACCAAAACATTGTGCACAGGGCTTACAAATGGTTGGATTTTTTTACACAAAAGTTAATTTAATTGTTTCTTCTCTTGAAAGAATGTTTTTTCCTTTATCATGTAACTGATTTTTGTCTGAATATAATTAACAAGATACAGTTAAAAACAAAACATTTTCAATGATCCAATTTAAAATATTAATTAGACATTCCTATCTATATACAATTTAAAATTCCTTACATCTTTTATTGAGAAGGCATGCAAAATGACACCTTTTATTGGCTAACTAAAAAGATTACAATATGCAAGCTTTAGAGGCAGGTCAAGCCCCTTCTTTAGGCAAGATCTGCTAAAATGCCAACACTAAAAAAAGACTGCATAGGACTTACAGATGGTTGAAATTTTCACACTAAGTTCCTATTTTATAAATTTCAAAATGACTTGCATGCGTTTCTGAGTGTAAGCAGGTTTTCTACATGAGGCCTCGGTTACTTTCGGTCTAGAGTTTGCAAAGTCCACCCCGCTTACATGTTTCCTCTGTAGAGATTCCAAGTTTCTCCCAAATCTTAAAAACCTGCCTATTAGGTGGATGAGCAAAGGAAGAGGAAACAAGTACATTGCGGAAGTAGAAGTCTATAAGGTACAAAGGATTGCACTATGTTTACGAATTTGGCAGTTAGCCCAAGAGTCTTTAGATATGCCTAAATATTGTTTTGCTTACCCTTTTTTACCTTTCCATTTTATCCGGTGTGGTTTCCTTTTTTCACAATAAATTACCTTTTTTAAATTACAGTGTGGACTGGCCAAACAACTTTCTGGGTTTGATGATTTCTCCAGAGCACCCTGTCAGACCACAAGCTCAATTATGTAAAAGTACATGCTCTTTAATAGTTCATCATCATTAATATTTGGCACTGTTCTTCCTTTTTATTGCTGAACTAATTCACAACATAAGGATTACTATAAATTTACTGCCTTGACTGAGAAAAAAACTTTACTTTTAAGTTTAAATTTACTTCTTAATTAAATATCATTTACTTCTATTATGGAATTTCTTACAATATTCAGTAGAATCTTCAGAAAATAATCTTCATACAGTTGATCTCCACTTAGGAATGCTAATCTTGCCAGAGTGTGCTCTAAATTTATATTTGCATTAGGTTGTCTGATTTCATCTGGAATTTAAAAAATGCTAGGACTGAAACCATGAAAGAATGCCAGCTGAGCTTTAGAGCAAAACCAGCGTGTTCCCACCAATTTTTCAAAGATATTTTCTTATGGACATTCATTTACCACATAAATGGATATTCCTTATTTTAATGTCTATTATTGTTCTAAAAAATTTTAAGCAGTTAGGATGTGTTCACTGTTAAACAATGTTGTTTAGCTTTTAATGTAATTAACTAGCCAAAAAGAAAGAAATCAAAGGGAGGGAGTGGGACAAAATTTTAGGATGCGAAAGACAACAAAGCCACATGTGTTTGTCAGAATATGTGAAGCTCATATTCTTTGAAATTTATGATTGAATGTAGGTGGCTTCCAGACCAACATAAGGAATGGGTTTGTCTGCAGTTGTACTAAGATGAGAGAAGAGAATCTTAGTAGATTTATGGAGGCTATGGAATGCTGTTCAGAAAATATTCTTTTTAAAAATTGTGACTAGAGGAATTTGTTAAAAAAGTAAATAAATAAAAACCTGATAAAGTACAATCATATCAATTTTTACTTAAATGGTAATGATATAACAGTAACAGAGATCACATGTTTTACACAAAAGTTAATTTCATTGTTTCTTCTTTGTTTATCACGTAACTGATTTTTTTGTCTGAACATAATTAGCAAGACATAGTAAAAAAATATATATATATTTTTATAATTATTAGTAGCCATTATTATCTATATACAGTTTAGAATTCCTTATATCTTTTAATGAGAAGACATGCAAAATGACACCTTTTATTGACTAACTAAAAAGATTACAATATGCAAGCTTTTGAGGCAGCTCATCTGATCTTGCCTGAAGAAGGGGCCTGAGTTAGCCAATAACTTGAGGTAGAAATTTGCAAGAAGGGAGAAAGAGACGATGGGATGGACCAGAAGTTGTATGAAGGTTCTATTTCATGGCTGTAATGAATTCTGCTGAGCATTGGACCAGATGCGATGGGAGGCCATAGAAGTTTGCAGAAAGCAGAAAGATAAAGGCATGGTGGCATCTGATGGAAGAGCAAGGTGCCCTGGCAAGCTATGGAGACCGGCTTGAGGTGGCAAATCCAGGAGCTGTGGATATTGGATAAGGTGCCAGTTTTGGTCTGCAGGTGGATCAGGATGCAGAGGGCTGCGTAATTGAGATTCCCACTGTCCTGATGTGGATGGAGATATAAAGAGAACGAAAAGTGTTTACCTCTCAACCTTCATGATTTTAAACATGTTTCTTGGATTTATCTATTAATTTCCACCCAAAGACTTTGTTTTTATTTGGCATGATTTTATGGATATTTTTAGTTATTGAATTATTCATTGAAATGCATTACTTTGCACTTATTGAATGCTTTAGTTGTCATTGATTATCAAACTTGTCTTTGCTTTTGAACACAAATTCTTGCTTGTCTGCTCACTAGCCCAGGTCTATCTCAGTTATAACTACTCATGTCCCTGGAATAGGTTATGCCCGAGGGCTGTAGGTTAAGGAAAATAACAGGGGTTACCGCACCTCTATGAGACCTTATTGTTCCTCAATATGAGGTTCTTGACTGACTATTCTATGTTATTATCATTCTTTACTTAAAAGATGATTTTATAGATGGTGACTAAGAAATTCAAACCATTGTACTTTCAATTTGAATGAGTATAAAGTATAAATTTAACATAGTAAAAAAAATAAAGGAAGTCTTAATAAGTGTAGTTCTACATTTAGTCCCTATGCTTTATGAAAATTTAGAATTCAGATAATAACAATGTAGATTAACAATTTACTCAGTTCAGCTGCAAAGATACGCAGATGAAGATCAGAGAGGGAGAATGTTTCAACAATTCAAAGATGCATTAATAATAATAATGAATGTATCCATTTACAGTATATAACACCATTCACACGCTCAAAACACTTCACAGATATTCAGAAGGGTATAAAAAGAATAAAAGCACAGAAAAAGATACAACAAATTAATATCAAACACTAAACACCAAATAGTTTAACACCACACATGAAACACAACGTTCTGAATTCAAGTAAGAAAAAAGAAGCAGTATTAAAACAGACAAAACCCAAATTGCTAAAAGAAAACTGTGGCCAAATTGCTTAATTTGTGCAAGCTAATATATAGGAATATTAGTAGGGACTTTAACCCACTAGTGGCCTGCAGAGGGCACTCCTGCCACCCCACCCGACACAGACAGACGCAGGACACAAGTTCTGCATACGTTTTTTATTTTTTAACTTTTTCCTTGTGGGAAAACTCTTTCCCCGCTTCTCACCTGTGCAGCACAGTTAAAACAATGGCATAGTACACACTTTTCTTCTTTCTTTTTCTTCTGTCTCTTTTTTCTCTCTCTCTCTATTCACCTTCACTCTTCCTGGAAAACTTTATCCTTTACCTCCCAACTCTGGCTCTCCGAATGGAGTGAGGTGGCTCCTTTTATAGAGCAGCCAGCAGTGCTCCAGGTGTTCCATGACTTTTTTCCGGCAGCACTTCTTCCACACCTACAAAGGGCTCAGCCATACCTGCAGCACCCCCTTGTATCACCCATGGAACCCAACAGGGCTGCTTCAAACTCCAACTCCCATGGAGCCCTGTGGGAGTCCGAGGCACAGCTGCAATCCTGGGGGGCTGCCGTGTAGCATTCTGGGGGAGGTAACGCCCTGAATACGCTCTCTCCCCGGGTCCTTCTAGTATATACATAGGTGTCCTGGCTGTAGGGCACACATTCTTAACAATGACTGTCTGTGAAAGAGAAATTAACTGAGTTACTAATTCAGTCACTTCTCTTTAAAAAGACCCATTGTATTTTGGGTGATGAGCAGTAAAGGACAAGTTTAGTTATCAGTTTTAGAGCTAAACACTCAAAGGGCAACAACCACTAAATGGGTATTCTTTTGATGTTCAGATCAAATGTGCCACATTACAACCAGATCACCACTCTGACCTGAACTGTTAGTCCCGGAAAAGTAAACAGACCCAGACAGAGTCATCTCATTTAGAGAGGCAAGCTCATTCATTTTTTCCTATGTTTCAGATAAGCATTATAAGCAGAGATTTTAGATTGTAAAGAATTCAGGTAGTTCTAGTGCACCTTGTGTTGAGCAAGGCAGTGTTATCAGCGAAAGATCACTGCACACAAATCCACAAAAACAGTGTGATATAGCACAGCAGCCAGCATCTGTCTATTAGTTTTTATTCATTTTTCTCATGAAATGTACATTCAGAATACATATATGTACACACTTATCAGATCTGGGTCTTTCACAAAATTCAATTGAACAGTTAAAAAGAACAAGAAATTCAGATATGAAGCAAAAATCAGAATAGAGTCACTTTTGGCTGAAATGTGAATACAACCTTTAAAGACTTAGGCTTCTTTTACTAAATGACAAAATCAGCTTCTAAAAAAGTTACATCTCAGAAAAAACACTAAATATGAAAAAATTAAGTTGAAAAACAAGGATACAGACTCACAAGACAGAATATCACCAACTCCTAATATTTAAACCATTATACAAAACAAAAACTCATGAACTGCAGAAAACTAAAATTGCAACATCTATAGGAAAACAACCATAGAAAAGGTATGAATAAATTCAAATAAAAAATAATAATGTGTCTAAAAAAAAAGCCAGACACCATAAATTAACGGGTCCCGGCCTGTGCCTTATGCTGTTTGGAGAACCAGGAGGGTGGATAGATATAAAAGATGAATGGCAACATGAGGAAAATCATTCTGCAAATGTACCGTGGTTTAATATGTAATAGCTTATTTCTTATGTTTAAAGGTTCATGGCATTCACATAAATAAAGAATGCTTAAGAAACAAAGAATTACTAGTTTAATATCCTTCCATTTCAAACTATAGCAGGATCACAGTAAGCTTGAGAGTAGCCCAAGACATAACAAGGACCACAGTCCATCACAAGACACAGACACACATACTCCCAGTCTAACTTATATCTGGTCAATTTAAAATGCACAATTAGAATTTGCATTATAAAAATTTTGACAAGAACAGACCATTCAACCCAACATATTTTCTCAATCTTCAGTCACCTATCTTTTGTAAAATATCAAGCATAAATTTGGAGGTCCCCAAAGCAGTACTATCAGTATCATTACCTGGAAATGTACTCTGTATGTTAATGGTTCCCTTTATGAAAAACTACTGCCTAATGTTTTTATACTGTAAATGTTACTCTTAACTAACTTCAATGTGGGCCCCAAGGTCCTGATGAAGACCTCATTTTAAAAAACGGCTGGCATTTACTCCAGTAAATTCCTACACAATGTTTAATCCATTCATTGAATCATCTGTTTTTTTAACTTTACTTAAACAGAAATTTCTACCTCTATAATCTTTCATCATAGCCCATATCCAATTCTGAGTGGTAGAGGCCACTTAAAGAGACAACCTTTTAAAGTACAGAAACTGATTGTTTCCAAGAAGAAAGACATATAACCAGGGCTTGAAGTGACTGGTAATGCCACTTCTCAATTTCTAGCAGTTGCACGCCAGCAGTGTGTGGCATGTATCGGCTTGCATCATGCATATCCAAAAACTTGATTCTACCCTGCACTTTGAAAGAATGTCCATGTAACACATCACTCAAAAGTACAAGGGAGATCGAGGGACACCTGCTTTTCAATCAACTTTTATTGGATTGTGCTGCTTGAAACTTGAAGGGGCAACTCTCCCTGCTCTTCGATGGAATGGTACTGGATCACAGAGCTCGAAGCTTGGGTTTATGTAGGCCACTGCCACTTAATGTGTGTCCACTTCACACACTTCATATAACTGACTGATAATACAGAAAACTAACAGTATTTTTAAACTGAATAGACCATCCACCTTAATAAAAGAACTGAGTATCTGTCTGTGTGTTTGTCTGGTTGTTATGTCTCTATCAGTCCAAACAATGGCACATCAGAAACATTACCACAGCTTTTATGAATCCCATACCAAATGACATATAATAGGCATATGCATTGCATTGTGCACTACAGATGATAATGCTAATGTCTACATTACTTGCATAGATTTGAGCTTGTCTTAAATGTGTAGACTAGCTAGTATAAAATGAAAAATAGGCCCAAGTTAAAAAGCCAGGTTTTAAAATCAATATTCTCTTTCTGAAAGAGTCAGATTAGTAGTTAGCTTGTTGCAAAACTTATGCCGGTGAGAAGAGCATGCAAAATTCTCACTTACTTTCTGAAAAAGAGTGATGCATGGAAAGTATGTTCTCACCACCTCAGGACATGGTCAGAAACTTTCAAACAATTTAATCTATATGATTCTTATTGTGCCAGCAAAGGAACAATTGTTGTTTTAATACACACTGTATTCCTAAAGTACAAAAACATATATACACTACAGAGGTAAATAAAAGACAAAGAACTACTAAAACATATTTACAGAGTAAGTAAGGGGGAAAGAGTAAAAAGTATTGTTTAACAAAATAACATTTACACTCCAAACTTCCGCTACATGGTAAACAAGACTGCAGTTCACCCTTACCCTAGAAAAGAGTCCTGGTTAGTCTGACATACCATTTTTAATATTATGGAAAATTTGTATGGAATGAGTAAGAATTCAGGAAGCCCTTTACAGATTAACTATTAGTCTAAATACTATATGCAGTTATAACACGCTTCTAGGTTTAATATTGGAATGTTCTTTAGACATTAAAGTTGCAGCTAGATTTACCTTAACAGTACAGCTTTCAGTATGGTGATTGACTGTGAGAGGGATATTGGAGAATTCAGGAGAAGGAAAATTGAATAAACAGCTTTTTTGGTCTATGTGCAGTTGCAATAATAAACTGCTGAGAGGACGTTTTACTCAACGCCTGTTTTGTCTGTTTCTCTAACTGTTATCAAATGAGACCAGCTGTTTGCAATACAGTACTATAAAACATGGTCCGCAGACAGTCAAAGACGGTTTTCTTACAGAATAAAATCACTATTAATAAATGACCCCTTTAAGTGTGCTGTATACAGTATATGGGTCAACTCTTTTCATATTTACAATCTTGAGGGTCACTTTAATACTAGGGTTGGCACTGTGTTACAGCGGAAGCGCTGCTGCCTTGCAGTAAGGAGTCTGGAATTTGCATCCTGGGTCCTCCCTGCATGGAGTTTGCATGTTCTCCCTGTGTCTGCATGGGTCACAATCCAAAGACATGAAGGATAGGTGCATTGGCCATTCTAAAGTGGCCATGGTGTGGGTGTGTGTGCCCTGCGAATGACTAGTTCCCTGTTCATGGGATTGTTCCTGCCTTGAGCCCTGTGCTAGCAGGGATGTGCTCCAGCACCCTTTGCATCCCTGTTCCGGTATAAGCAGGTTATAAAATGACAGACTTTAACACTATAAGAGGTACTTAAACAGTTGCAATTTTCTGTGTGCACTTTGTGAGTTTCCAAATACTGTATTAGTTTTATTGAGTATACACATTTAATATGTGTGTAAACAATATTAACATATTATTAAATTCCCTCATTGACATCATTTTTACCCATTGCCACTGTCTCATTGACATCGCTTGAATCTCTTTATCAATCATTAGTAAGATATGCAGCCATACCACATGCACTTCAGAAGAGGTCATCCACCTGATGCTAAGCATGTATGGGCCCAGCCAGTCCTTGGATGGCAGACCATCTAGGAAAAGCTACAATTGCTTCTGGAAGAGGGGTTGGTGAAGTCAGCAGGGGGCACTTACACTGAAGTCTGAATGAGGATCCTAATGCCCCAGCGCAGTGACGGGGACACTGTGTTGTAAACATGGTGCTGTCCTTCGGATGCGATGTAAAACCAAGGTTCTGACTTTCTGTGGTCATAAAAGATCCCTGGGTATCCTTCCTAAAGAGTAGAGACAGAGACAGACCTATAAATACCTGGGAGTGCAGCTGGATGATAAATTGGACTGGACTGCTCTGTGCTGTGATGCTCTGTGTAAGAAAGGTCAGAGCTGACTATACTTCCTTAGAAGGTTGGCGTCCTTCAACATCTGCAATAAGATGCTGCAGATGTTCTACCAGATGGTTGTGGTGAGTGCCCTCTTCTACGCGGTGGTGTGCTGGGGAGGCAGCATAAAGAAGAAGGATATCTCACACCTGGACAAACTGGTGAGGAAGGCAGGCTCTATTGTAGGCACGGAGCTGGACAGGTTGACATCATCTCCAGACAGAGGAGCAGCTTCAGCGACAGACTGCTGTCATTGTCCTGCTCCACTGAGAGACTGAGGAGATCGTTCCTCCCCTACACTATGTGACTCTTCAATTCCACCTGGGGAGGTAAACGTTAACATTATTCAAAGTTATTGTCTGTTTTTACCTGCATTTTTATTACTCTTTAATTTAATATTGTTTTTTGTATCAGTACTGCTGCTGGATTATGTGAATTTCCCCTTGGGATTAATAAAGTATCTATCTATCTATCTATCTATCTATCTATCTATCTATCTATCTATCTATCTAGGTTGTATCCTGATGTTCAGACTTAATTGCTGTCCATGGCTTAGACATTCTGGCCCCCTAATCGCCCCCTTTCTCTAATATGTGGTGAGTGTACTGGTGCGAAAACGGCTACTGTTGCATCATCCAGGTGGATGCTACACATTAGCAGTGGTTGAAGTGGCTCCACACTCACTGAAGCACTTTGAGTAGTGAGAAAAGTGCTATATAAATGTGTAAAGAATTGCTATTATGAGCATTTTTACTTCTTACTGTTACAAACATTGCACATTGTCCATACATTTGCCTTAACATCTGTGTATTTATATCTAGATTTATATCTAGAGACTGGGTTATTACAATTTTTCCATAATTGGCATTTCAAATGTATTCTTTATTTAATTGCTAAATTTGCATTGCTTCACATCAGGTAACCCGTTTAATTGGTTACTTTAATCAAACATTTAGGTGACCTTGCCTCTTAAAAGGAAAGTTTTTTTTTGGGCTGTGGTTTTTGTTTCAACAGTATGAGGTTCCCACTTCTAAATGATCTTCTGGCTAGCACTCAAGAGACAAATGAAAGGGCCTGGTGAGAAACATCTGAGAAGAGCATGAGTTAAACCCACACCATTTGTTAAAGAGAAAATGGCACTTGCTCTCTAAAAATAAATGTGTTAGATTCACTTCCAATATGCATGTAATGAGATAGATGTTTGAGTTGGGAGGAGGTGAACAAAGCTTGCCTGGAAGAAGTGGAGAAAGGAAGAAGAGAAAGAACAGTGTTAATTGTCGAAGAAAACATTTACAACAGTCTAGACTACAACAGGCCATTCAGCCCAACAAAACTTACCATTCCAATCCACTAGAAATGTCAAGTCTAGATTTGAAAGTCTCTAAAGCCCTACTGTCAACCACATTAACTGGTAACTTATTCCATGTGTCTATAGTTCTCTGTGGAAAGAAAAACTTCCTAATGTTTGTGAGAAATTTACCCTTAACATGTTTTCAACTGTGTCTCTGTGTTCTTGTTGAACTCATTTTAAAATAAGTTTTGATCAACGTTACTAATTGCATTCATAATTTTAAACACTTCAGTCATGTCTCTTCTTACTCTTCTTTTGCTTAAACTGAAAAGGCTCAGTTCTTTTAATCTTTCCTCATAGCTCATCCGCTGTAGTCCTGGAATCAGCCTAGTTGCTCTTCTCTGGACTTTTTCTAGTGCTGCTATGTCATTTGTATTGCTTGGAGACTAAAACGCAGTACTGCAGATGAGGCCTCAACAGTATGTTATAAAGTTTGAGCATAAGTCCTTGAAATTGTACTCGATTCATTGTGTTTGTAACCACTAGCGGTGCTAGAAAACCCGAAACTACAGACTCAGCAAAGCACCACATGTTTATAAGGTAAAATAAAGGACTTTTATTCCTTCCCAATTCACCTTTCCACAGACCTCTTTTCACAAAACAGCCAAGATGCAAATACAAACAGAAAAAATTGTACTTAATCCTCCTCCTTCCATCCACCAGTTGAGTTTTGCCTGCTGCCTCCCAACTTGGACTTGACTATGTGCGAAAGCGGCCTTCCTTTTATACCGGATCTGGGAATGCTTCTGGGACCTTTCTATCTCCACCATGAAGTATTTCCCAGCCATAGACAAAGTAAGTTGGTCCTCCCCTGACAGTGCCCTCTTTTTCAATCCCAAGAGACCTAAACAGGAATACATTTCTTGACTCTGGACTGGTCCCGACTGGGCTCTCATATGAGGACCACTGCCACCTAGCACATGGGAGATGGAACCACTCCCAAGTTCCAGTTTATCCTGGTCTGTCCATTATTTTATTCCGGCTGGGCACAAAGTTATCTTTCGGTCCAGCCGGCAGATCCTTCCATAGTTCCTCTCGGACCTCCTGCCCAGGTAATAACTCAAACGCCTGCCTGGCCAGAAGCCCATTCTCATCCCACATGCTATATAACCTAACATTCTGTTAGCCTTCTTAATGGCTTCTGAACACTGGCAGTTGATGGTGTTGAGTCCACTACAACTCCCAAATCCTCCTCATAAGGTGTACTTTCACCTTCCATTATGTATTGAACCCTAAAATTTTTACCTCATACATTTAATACTTAATATTTGCTTACAATACGTTTCACCTGCAACAAATCTGCCCAAGCCTGTATGTTACTCAAGTCCCCCGTTATCATTTATTATCTGCCAATCCACATAGATTGGTATCATCTGCAAAAATAAGCAGCTTGTTACTTATATTCCTATCCAAATCATTTATATATATTAAAACTAGTAAAAATATACCTCAAAGGTCTTTTGAACCAATGACTGCAGCCTATTCTGTTGTGCCTGAGGTTTGGGGCTCTGAGACACCCCTACAGATCACAATAAGATGACACAGCAGAGTCTGCTTTACCAAATAACATGTGCTGGTATCTGAGAAGTGTTGTGACATATGAGAATTATAGGAGGTATCACCATATGCTAGCATGCTGGCCTAACTGATGGAAAGTGGTGCAGCGTGCACCAAGTGCAGCTATAGTGTCATTTTTATTGTTTTGATCTGCAAATGCCTGTAACATAACAGTGTTGCCTACTGGTAAAAAATGAGCATTATTGCCCCACAGTGATGTTTTGCCAAGAACAATCAGAAGAAGTGAGTACTTGTATATACCATAAAACAGTATGACTGAGAGAAACTAGTCCAAAAGCATTTTAAGCTTAGAAGAGATTAACATAATAATATCCATTAGGATTTGCATTTCATTTACAGACAAATAGTCTTTTGAAGATAGGTAAGCTAATAATTGCTAAAAGCTGTTACTGCATGTTTGAGACACCATGGCATAGTATCATATGAATTAATTTTTTCTTTTCATTTTTTAGAAGAGGCTATTTTAACAAGTGAAATAAAAACACAGACAAAATTACAAAATAATTATTATTAGTATTAGGGAGAGAGTGTATGCTTTTTTTTACGGAGTATTCACTAAATGGTTATTTAATAGTTGTTGATAGTCTGGTGGGAAAGATAGCAATTTTCATTTTAAAATGAAAAGTTATATGGTGTATCTTCTTTGTTTTACTGAAAATCTATTAAAATTTAAAATCAAGCATTTGTCATGTACCATTTATTTAAATATTTATCATACATAAAGTGTTGGTGAACCAGTGACTGCTTTTTTTAATTATTCCATTTTTTTTTTGGTATTTAACTTTTTAAATTTAAAGAGATGATATTTTCAGGAACGTTCTCTGACATTTGACCTTAAGATCATTCATCAGTTATTCTGCAGAAATGATTGATGGGCTCTTGAAATTTCAAGTTTCCTGTGCAGGTTAGTTTAATGGACATCCTCGTCTGAACTTCTAAACCATCCAGGGCCTGTCAGCTTGTAAAGTGTAACAATGATTAATGTGCTCGAGGCCAACAGAGTAATACAGATTTGTGCTTATGAGTTATTTGGAGTGTTCATCAAACAATTTAAAAGACAAAAAACAAAATACTCATGGAAATAAAATGCCAGTAGGCCCATGCATACTTATACTTAAAAGCATGCATTAAATCACTATAAAAAGGAAGCATCAATATAAGGGAAGTATCAAAGCAGAAATAATTAACAGACACTTCCAAACTACAAGTTTAAAAATGGAGAAAACACTCATTCATTTTCTAACACACTTAGTCCTGAGCAGGGTTGTGGGAAGTGCCAAAGCCTATGCCAGCAAGAATAAGGCACAAGAACAGGGTGTCAGTCCATCACAGGATGAGACAAGAGAAAACATTTGGATCTAATTTTCTATGTGTCCTTAAGCTACACCAAAGGGTTCTATAGAAGAATAAAATTAACTGAACTGAGTTTACTTTTTAAATGCTTGTAATGTTAAGGTTTGCTTACCTGGCAAAGGGCAAAGATGGTGGCAAGAATTAAAGGAGAAACTGTAAGAATCACAGAGAAGTTGCATTCTAAGAGGCTGTATGATCTTCTGCCCATTAGAATGTATAGTGAGCAGTCTGGAGACCACCCAGGAGAACAGAGTGACTAAAGGCTAAACGGTGTAAGTGATGGCAGAAGCCTCAAAATACATTTTTAGCCCAATTTTCCTACAGCCCAAACTAGAATTGCCTTAAACTTGGATTCTAGGGCTTGGCTTGATGTTTCCTCCCACAGGAGTTTTAAAACTCTCTTTAGTTCGAGTATTCACTGTGTAGAATGGTGAATTTGGGTATGTGCTCAATGGTGGAAGGAAAAATTCAAGTTGTGCTGGTGTGGAAGAGATTGAGAGAGAGAGAAGGGGGAGGGAGGGAGTACTTGGTGGTGGTTAGCAGGTTATCCCATCAGATAGGCACAAACCTTTTAGGAAAGCTAAGAGAAGCAGCAGGTGTTATGTTTTGTTCCTATATTGCACTTTGTGTTATGCAATTGTTTAACCTCTCTGTGTGCTTCTTCATGGATGCAGTGACCCTGGTACAGTCCATGGGAAATTTGTATTATTCTCCCTGTGTCTGCTTAGGTGTGTGCATAAGTTAGTCCTGAGCTGGACTGGTGTTTCCTTCCAGGGTCGGTTCCCACTTTGCATCCAATGCTTCTACAGTAGGCTCTACTTGACTGTGTCACAGAATTGGATTAATTGAGTTTGAATCCGTTATGTGTTATACTGTGTACTACTTACTGTAAGTATCACATTACATAAATATGTAATACGTTACATAAATATATATATTATAGTGGTCATGAGAGGTATGTTGGGACATCCACCAGGTCGCCCTGTTTATTAACAAAAGAGACTTTAACAAAAATAGTGTGCAATTGCACACACTCACACATTATATAATATGTATATAAAGGTATGGTATTACCTTATCATCTAGGTTAACATGATGGAGCACTGATTAGAACTGTTGCCTCTGCAGGGAAAAGGGATCAGATCTTGCCTTTGTATAGTGTTCAGTTTGCACATTCCCCTAATGTTTAGGCAGATTTTTCTCAGTTATGCCAAGCTTCCTTTAACAACACAAAGACAGCTTTGTTAGGTTAAAGAGGAAGTGTACATTGTTTTGACATATGCTCTTTATAACTCTGTATTGGACTAATCAAAATTAATGAATTACTAGGGGGCTACATGCCAGCCACTTCACGTCTCTGCTGCTCGCATATGTGGATTTCACTTTCACCAAACAACAAATCTAAAATCCAAGAAAACATCTTTGTCTGTGTTTTGCAGATAAATTTCGTGTAAAGTGTGAATCTTTTGGACATATGGAGTTGGACATTTGGCTGTAGAATTTCTAATACGTCCAATCATTTAACTCTTTCGATTCAATGTTGCATCGCTTCTCCATGATCATAAATATAAACCTGACCGAACTGAGGTTTCTTCAAAATTACACTTGTAGTAGCTTTTACACTAGAATTACTGGAGCCAACAAAAAAACTCTTAAATCTGGCCCACCTTAAATCCCTTTGCACCTCTCCGTCAGCGTCTTTTGTCTTCTAAACATGTCGATAAGGCCAAGCAGAAAGCAGCCTGCTATACCATCCTCTGCACCGCCTCAGAATGGGCAAGAAGTTCTCCCAGTTCCTGCCTTGATTGATTATCTGGGAGTGTGCTACCCAGAATTGTAAGGGAAAATAATTTGATGTGTGTTTTGTGTCTATAACAATCTGTGTAAACACATCGTTAAAACAGAAATGGTTTTCATGTTTTAGTAATAAATAACAAAATGTAGACACAAACTGTATAATGTGTGAAGGCTGATGGCCAAATATAAAATAAACACTTTAACAAAAGGTGCAAGTACAATACTTAATATAATCTGGAGTTCGTGAGTTCAAAACTGGCTCCCCGGGCAAATTTACTGTTTTGAGTAGTGAGCTGCTCTTATTGTTAATATTATCTAATAAAAACATACATTTGATTTGTGTCTGTAACAGCCGGTGTAAATTTATAGGACTTGTAAAAGTTACCACATTTTTTCACTTTTATTCTCTCAGTCTCGATCACGATACAATACCCAACCCCCGCTCCAGATCTGACACGGTTACTTTTTATCTGAAACTGGGAATAACTGTAGATGTGAGTGGTGTTTTGAGACAATGGAACTGGAAATTCTCTGATAAAAGCTAACACATAAATGCTGGTGAATCTGCCTGCTTCATATCTCACCGTCACTTAAATTTTTTTTTGTTCAGTTTTATTGAGTGTTCCTGCTCACGCTGAATTAGTATGCGCCTTATGGTCCATGATGTCAAAGCTGCACTGACAAAAAACAGAGACATATGTATATTTGATATTTGGAATAACTCATTTTATGACCTGTATAGTACATTTCGGAAAACATTGTGGCACTGATGCAACATTATTCATATTATTTAAATTCATTCGCACACCTTCTTGCGCTTGTAATCAGTGACCATGTTTTTTTTTTTTTATCTTTTTTGAGACTTTCAAATTTTAGTACTTTCATAATCTCTAACCTGCTCTGCATGTGTATCACACCAATGTTTTTGAAGGTCTTTACAACGTTCTACTTTGTCTTCTACTCTTTGTCTTTTATTTCTGACCCTGCTTGGACCTGCTAGGTTTTCAATTCCACTTGTCCCGGGCTGATTATTACTTTCCTTAGTTTCTGAATTTGCACTTAGATTATTATTGTTCTTTTTTGAATTCTTTACTCTCCAACGCTTTTGGTCCTCTTTTCGACACGCTACCCTTTCTTCTTCACTTAGTCTTTGACGTGGTCATCTTGAACGTATAAAATTATTACATCGAAGGAAGCGAATAGATTGTATGGCTAAAAATACTGTCCAGTAAAGCTTCTTTAAAGGATATAACTGAGGATTTTTCATAAATGAATTAAAATGTGGACTACATTGAAGGAAACAAATAGATTGTATGTCTAAAAATACTGTCCAGAAAAGCTTCTTTAAAGGATGAAACAGAGTACTTTTCATAAATGAATTGAAATATGTAAAACGTAAAAATTTATTGGAGCTGAGAGCACATGAACTGTGTT
The DNA here is from genome assembly GCA_026402145.1 of Polypterus bichir lapradei. NCBI lineage: Eukaryota > Metazoa > Chordata > Cladistia > Polypteriformes > Polypteridae > Polypterus > Polypterus bichir. The sequence continues at coordinate 19,345,363 of JANRMT010062821.1, read as the reverse complement.
TTACAATACACACAAATGAGAAATGATTGTACTGTGTGCGTGGTTGTAAATGTTTGAGAGGAGGGCAGGACTTTTTAAAATCTCTTGTCTCACGGGACTTGAAATTATTTCTCGCGGAACTTTAAATTATCTCCAAGAATGTCTTGTCACAGGATTTCCTTTTATAATAGAAAGATGTGCAGTATGGTGGCACAATGTTTAGCATTGTTTAAGAGGTATAGGGCTGAATGTTCAGATCTGTTTTTATGTCAATGTGCATTTTCTCCAGGCACTATATATTTCTCTTACTTCCAAAGGACATGTACATCAGAATTCAGTATCTGAATTGTCCTCAACTGAGTATGAATTTATCCAGTGATGAGCCAAAAATTACATCCATAACTGATTCTTATTTTAAACTCCATTCTTCTAGAATAGGCTGCAGTTTTAGTAGATGCTGTAATAAAATAAGCAGGTTTCGCTGATGAATGATTTTCAGCATTATGTATGAATATTAACAAACACTGGCAAAGGTCACAGCATTACTGCTAAATAGAACTTGGGTCACCAGTTTAATCAGTCAGCTGGGTTGTATTCTTTTTGGAGTTTGCAAGTTCTCCTTATGATTTTGTTGGCTTCATTTTCCATGTGCACTCCAAACTCATTTTTTTAATCTAACTGGTGATTCAGCCTTCTGTAAATGTTTGTGCACAGAACCACCCCTTCCTATACACAGATCACACACTGCATGTTCGGCCCATAATAGGAGGATGGATGTTGAGGGGCCCATTGGGAGTTTGCAGACCTCTGCAGTTCAGGAGCTCTGCTGGAAATCAATTGGATTGCAGATTTTTGTGACTTAGTTTACTTAACTAGAGTCAGATAACTCCATCCACAACCCTAATCTTAACTATAGTGTAACCGAGTGTATTGCAAAACATCACTGATGTATAACGCAGTGCAACAACCTCCTCAATGGAGTGGAGCACTGGAAGTCCGTGGCTTGGTTCTTTTGAGGTCATAGCCGTTTCACAAATAGTTAAATTAACGTTGTTAGCAGTCATCTGTTGTGATTATTTTTCATTAATATTTTCATTAATGAGCAGATAGATGGCATGAAGTCAACACCAGTCAGGAGCACAGAAAAAGAAAAAATGAAATCATGAAGTAGCAGCTCATGCTGCATTTCCAGGTATATTTTAGAAATCTAAATTTGTCCAACTTCCCATAAGCTAGCTAATGTTACATCTATTGCCACTATACTAAAGCTAGTTGTTCACTGGCACAATGGAGTAACATTATGTGCAATAGTTTTGACATTGAGGGTTTAACAGATATTATCTGATGTTACAGTACCTAGCTGTCGCATGGCTGAGGATTATTTATTACCTCCACAGACCTCAGGGACCTGTACACTTTGTTAAAGGCTGCTAATGTTAGTCAGTATATGAAGTACTCTAAGTATTGTTGCATTGAGGACACATTTGTAAATGTTTAGTAGTTAGTTATTGGCTGAATTATGGGAAAGCACCAGGAAAAAACTGTGACATATAAAAAAAAAAAAAAAACACTTAACTTCAACTGTTGATTCATTTTATTGGTAGCTAACATTACTGATTCAGTTAATGCCTTATTGCTATCTCCTGTCTTTGGAAGGTCAAAATAAAGTTTCAATAAATACATATGTATAGGCGATATATTCATATGTTCATTTTTTAAATGTTTAAACATTCAGCTTCATTTTGACCTTGTATTTGCTGCATTAAGTAACTTTATTAAGCATGTTGAAATGGAGTCTTAGCAGTTTTAATTTTTTTTATTATTAGTAGTAGTATTTTATATATTATTATTGTTATTATTAGTAGTAATACTAGTAGTAGAAGCAGTAGTAATGTTAAAATTGCTTATGTCATTATATTACATCACAAGTCTTACTGTTTGTTATATCAAGTAACAAAGAGTAACAGCACAATGATCAGAATCAGAATCACTTTCATTTGCCAGTACTTAATGTACAGGAATTTGAGTTGGTAGTTTTGGAGCTGCTTATAACAGAACATAAAGTCACATACAAGTGGTATAAGATAAAAAAGAAAAAAGCTTTATACAAAATTGTAGAATAGTACAATTATAAACAAGATGTGCAACTGAAGATGTGCAAATTAAAATGTGAGTGTGTGGTGTGTATGCATGTGCACACACATAGATGTACATATACTGTACATACACACACATCTTCATACATAAAATGGCAGAACACATGAATATACAAAGAAGACATGCTAAATTACTGGGTTGAAATGGCTATGGCTCTGGGAAAGAAACAATTTAAGCGTCTGTTTTAGTTTTAGTTTTGAATTGAACTGAAGTATTTACCAGAGGGGAGTTTTTGGAACAAGTAATGAGCTGGGTGAGATGAGTCCATGGTGATCCTTCGACATGGTTAATGACAGAAGATGTATACAGGTCTGCAACAGAAGGAAGAACACAGTCAGCTATTTTCTCAGCACACCTCACAACACGCTGTAATACCCTGGACAATTATTATTGTTATTAATAATAATAATAATAATAATAATAATAATAATAATAATAATAATA
>JANRMT010062821.1:19330244-19342773 GCA_026402145.1 Polypterus bichir lapradei | reverse complement strand
TAATAATAATAATAATAATAATAATAATAATAATAATAATAATAATAATAATAATTAGGTCTTCATTTATAAAGGAAACAAATCAATTGGTATATCATTGCCATTAACTACCATTATGCCCAAATTTACGGGTTACACACTAGATTGCAGCAACCCTTCCAGATATCAATTTTTTAAAGCTTAAGCTCATCAAGACATACTTGAGGTCATCCATAGCACAACAATGTATAAGCAGCTAGGCTATCATCAGCATCAACTCTTTCACAGAAGCTGTTATTTAATGCCCTAATAGATGACTTAATCTTCAGAAAATGCAGAACTGTGCTGTTGCGATATGTAGCACAAAACACTGATGAAACCTAAACATTCACTTTCAAGTTTGGATTATTTTTTTTAAAAAGCATTTTTATTTGATGTTAAAAGTTATAGTTAAGTGTAATGTGATCTTTGTTTATTTTTTATTTATTCATTTATTTATTATTCAAATTAGAGTTGTTATAAGAAATACTAATGTAGTGGTTTCAGGGATGAGCAGGGTGGAAGAAAATCCCACTTAGGGTCATCACTGTGAGTACATATGCCCTGTGATAGAATGCCATCTAATCCAAGACTGGTTATTCTCTTCTGTCTGTCACTTATGGAATATAGTCTAACATTCTAACATGAATAAAGTTGGTAAAAAAATGAAAATCAGTCTGTTTTCATTGTACTACAACTTAAGTTAGAGTCTAAAAATATATATGCACTCTGACTTAATTTTAATTGGAGTTAGGTCCTAATTGCTTATAGTTCTACAGAAAATTGAATTGGATTAAGTGATGCATGGAAAAAATTGCAAATTTATGGAAAGCAGTAAAACATTCATCTTAGTTTTGTGGCTGCAACACAGTGATTTGGCCCAAATCCTAATAAACCTTTGCCTACTTTATTAAATAGTTATTTCATTACAGACTTATGTTCAGTATTGATAAATCTAAACATTTCCATATAATGATTGGTTCTTTGAAGAAATGGGCCAGGTAACATATATTCAGCAGATAATTATGGTACTGCTGAAAAATCCATTAAAGTCGTAATGAGAAAAGCTATTTCTATGACAGAGTAATAGAAGATCAAGGACTGATATGTTACAAAATAGGTGAAAGTTATTATGAGGACTTATCTGGAAGTTCAAGTATTCTTGACAGCCGCCAATAATAGATCATAGTTTTGCTAAAAAGCAGTTTTGGGACTGTAAGATGATGAAGATTAACTAGCAACACTTTCAAATTGATTGGCTTGCATTTATTATAGCTAGAGCATCTTATCATTTGAAAGTGAGCACAGGTTGAAATAAATCAGAAGATAGAGGCATGCTGTTTCTTTATTTTTTTCTGTGATCAATTTTTTATTGAATTCAGAAATATCACATAATTACATCTGTTTTAAATGTAAACGTTTAAACACCCCGAACCCTCAATAATCCCAACCCAATCTTCAGCACAACACCACAGCCCTGTAAGGAATGGTGAATATGGAAGGAAAAGAGAAAATTTGGAACACACAATGTGTACGAAGGATGGCAGTAGATCCACTCCTAGACCAAGAAAAAGAAAACACGGGGAGTTCGTATGGATTCAAAGAAGTCTGAACCGTACTAATCCCATTCATTGACTTTTGAGATGACCTGGAACATAGAGAAGAAAGCAAGAGAAGAAACATGTTATAAAAGGAATACATCCAGAGATCATCAGAAAGACTGAATTTCAGGCAAGAGGTCAGAGCTAACTCAGTTACAAGTGGTGCTTAGGTAGAAACCTTCTGCTATATTGAACTGAGATAAAGAGAGTTCCAGAAGGAGAAAGATACAATGTAAAAGAGAAATGTCAAAGGGGAGGGTTGTGGAAAGGGAAACAGAAAGAATGGACCATAAAGAAAAGGCTGGTGGGCAGTGCTGAATCATGAGGAGAAAGGTAACAGGGAAATTTGGAGAGCAAGATTGGCAATAGGGGTTGAAAGCCATATCAAAAGAATGTTGTTTGGATTAATGGATACAATGAGGCTTTAAGAAATAAACTGGATACATTAGGATTAAAAGTCAAGACGGAGGTAAAAAGCTTAGGGGTAATTGTTGACTGTAATCTGAATTTTAAATTTCATATTAATCAGATCACTAGGACAGCATTTTTTCACTTAAGAAACATAAGTAAAGTTAGACCTCTTATATCATTGAAAGATGCTGAGAAATTAGTTCACGCATTTGTTTTCAGTCGACTAGATTACTGTAACGCACTCCTCTCAGGACTACCCAAAAAAGACATAAATCGTTTGCAACTAGTGCAGAATGCAGCTGCTAGAATCCTAACTAGGAAAAGAAAATACGAGCACATGTCTCCAGTTCTGATGTCATTACACTGGTTACCTGTGTCATTCAGGATTGACTTTAAAATTCTGCTTATGGTTTATAAAGCCTTAAATAATCTCGCCCCATCTTATATATTGGAATGTCTGACACCTTATATTCCAAATCGTAACCTCAGATCCTCAAATGAGTGTCTCCTTAGAGTTCCAAGAACAAAACTTAAAAGTGGTGAGGCAGCCTTCTGCTGTTATGCACCTAAAATCCGGAATAGCCTGCCAATGGGAATTCGCCGGGCTGATACAGTGGAGCACTTTAAAAAACTGCTGAAAACACATTACTTTAACAAGGCCTTCTCATAACTTCACTGTAATCAAAATCCTGATACTCTGTATATCCAACTCATTATAATAACTATTCATGGTGGCTCTAAAATTTGTACTAACCTCTACTCTCTCTTCTGTTTCCTTTTCCGGTATCCTTTTGGTGGTGGCGCACCGTGATGTTCCAACAATGATGGATAGATTAAAAGCCAGTAGTCTGTATGACCATCAACATCAAGTGACTCCGTAAGAACCCTAACTACAAAGAGGACTGTTTCATTTATGTTAGGTAGAATGTCCAGAGGGGACTGGGCGGTCCCGTGGCCTGGAACCCCTGCAGATTTTATTTTTTTTCTCCAGCCGTCTGGAGTTTTTTCTGTTTTTTCTGTCCACCCTGGCCATTGGACCTTACTCCTTTTCTATGTTAACTAATGTTATTTTATTTTAATTTCTTATTTTGTCTTTTATTTTTCTTTTCTTCATTATGTAAAGCACTTTGAGCTACTTTTTGTATGAAAATGTGCTATATAAATAAATGTTGTTGTTGTTGATTGTATGATACAGGTGAGGTACAAATTTAAATTTGTTTCTGTAAATTATTATATTTCCATAGAATTATTTATCTTTACTTTGAAAACTTCAGTGATGTCATATTGATGCAGACAGATGCAGTATTCTGTTTTACTTTGCATCAACATATATAATACAGGCATACAGACTATGGTGTTGAAGAAAGTAAAAAAAAAAATTTTACCTTACACACAAGCATGCCAATGTTTCTGTTCTGCAAGCATTCTCCAGGAACAGTATGCACTAAGCAGCAACTATAAACAAAATCGAAGACAATCAACTTCAATTTTTACATTTCAGTTTCAATTTTGAAAAATGCAAAATGAAACTGAAAGCTTACTCACTTTATCAACTGGCATAAAAAATGAATAATAAACCAATATAGGGTCATGGTATGAAATGGATTACAAAAATTTGCACCCTCTTTTATACAAAAATCTTTGTACATCTCTGATCAGACATCATGCCACAATTATTTTAGGCCTACCTCCTCTTTTAGATGTTCTTTCAAATGCTATCAGAGGCTCTCATTTTCTGAAGTGCTTGTGCAGCTGTGGGAGTATGTACTGTAAATGCAATGTGCCTGTAGCCTATCAAATTATGGCGTACCATAGAAGCTCCAGTCGATTTACTGGTAGAGATATTACCCTTTCATCCATAAATACAATTGAGTCAATTGCTAAGATCACAAAAGCGTATACTTTCAGTCTAAAGCACTCCTCTCAAAAAACACAGCAAATATTGCAATAATCATTTGTCTAAAGTACAGAAGAAAATGACTGGTAAGTATATTCAAACTATTATTATTTTTAAAGGTTACTTAATACACTCTTATAAACATGTAAAAATTCACATACATAAATGTATTAATAAAAAAAATGAATACAGTGCCAGTTACTTAAGAGCTTGTGCTGTGACGTCTCTTTTCCATCCAGCAGATGAAGCAGAGAACTATTAGACAAATTAAGTGCATGCATGCACATACTGCACAGAGGTATTTTTAAAAAAAGACTTTATCAAGAATAAGAATATTTTTGTTTATGTGGAAGTAGCCTGCTTTGTCAATTTCTTCGCAAGCAGTTATAATGAAAAGGGGTTAAAACATTCTGAGAAGGAATGAACATCTTCAGTCGGTTAACTTTAAATCGACTATTTGAACTAAGCTAGCTTCTTAAACATTGACCATATACTTTGAGTACTGCGATGTAATATTTTGCATAACATACAGTAAATTCAGTAAACAGTAAACTTTATAGTGTTGTAGATTTAGATCTAAATTGACATGGCGGTGTGTATGGACGCAGTGGCTTGTGGCTCTCTCTTTCGGCAACACTCTTTTTTGTTTTGCGTAGTATGTTCATGTACAATTGTGGAAATCGCTGCTACAGCTGCCAAGATTTACTGAATGTTAGTTTTTGGCAAAAACTTCCCATTACAGGCGATTTTCATTGCACTCGCAGCAATCTCGCTAACCTAGCAAGACCACTGGGATTGCCATGGATTGTTATCAAGTCCAGCAGATGTCGCAGACAGTGGAGAGAAAAGAGGCAGAAGAGGTGATGCTGGCCTAGTCTACTGCAGAGGCTCAGGAAACAATGACAAAAATCTCATACGGATTATATTTATCACCAACGCAAGATATGTGACTCAAAAAATGGATGAACTGGAACTATTAATTGCTGGATATCAGTCGTTCGTGACTGTTGTGTAATGATAGTCCGGATGCAGCAGCACAGCTAGCAGGCCACACAATCCACCATAGGGACAGAAACAAAGACTCAAGTAAGAGCATCTTTGCATCTACATGCATAATGACTGGTCAAAATACAATATAATCATAGGCAGCCATTGTTCTCTTGACATAGAGTTTATTTCAATTAAATGGCAACCATTTTTCTTCCAAGAGAGTTAGCAATAGTGATTATCACTTTTGTTTATATACTGCCCAATGCTAAAGTTACTATAGCTCTTGATCTGCTAAACGCTCTAAACAAACACGAGTAGTTTTACCATGGCTTTCACGTCATAGTGGGGGATTTTAATCATGCAAACTTGAAGCTGGTACTTCCTAAATTTCTTCCATAATGTCAAGTGTCCAACGAGGGGTGAGAATACACTTGATCATGTCTACTCCAATATTAAACACGGTATATTGAGCCACACCCCTCTCCCACTTAGGCCAGTCAGACAGGATCCATCTAGCACCAACACACTAATATCCAGAAGTTACTGTACATTATAACTGTCTAGGAAGAACATCCAACTAATCCACGTGTGTTGCAGACGTCACTGCCTAAAGAAAGAGAGCAAGCCAGTTGTGTAGAGAGTCATTAGAGAGTTAAGGTCCCAGAGAGAATTCAGAAATGTTTCCTGAACATGTGGTGCATGCGTGGATGCATGCCAGCAACTTTGTGCATGCAGGTGAAGATGCCAAGAAATAGAGGACAAAGATAAAGAGAGGCTTTGTGAGGTGGACATTGCTATGGCATCATCAATTGATTATAAAACTGGTTTGTGCCCAATAGATGTCATTTTTTTTTACCATGTGGTGTTTGGTGAGGAAAGAGCTGTAGAGCTAGTGTGAGAGTCTTTTTTGAAAGTATTCCATGTTGATAGAGTTTCTTTTGATTTTTACTTGTGTAGTTTAATGCCTATGTGATTTTTTCAATTTAGCTATGGATAAATGTTTATGTCTTCTTTGATTTTTGTCTCCTGAGGAAAGATGAGGAAGAAGAGTTGTCTGTTTGTTTTTTTCTTTCTTCATCAAAATATTATTTTGATTCACTTTACATATTATAAATATTCATCAGCACTTATTTTTGCTCTTTCTTATATAAATCATTATATTCAGTGTTATTGCAGATGACTGCATTTCTTGAGTGCATGACAGAAATTTTGCTGGAAATTGTAAATAAAGAATTGTTTTGAAACAAAACTTTTTGTCTGTGCCTCTGTTTCAACCACCACTAATATGTACGTGTACAAGTACGTGGTCTGAGGGAATGTGTAGTGTGCCTTGGTGCTATTAGGTAGGAATCACAGCTCTGTGCCACTTGGAGAAGCTGGCAAAAAAGGCGCTCTACTAGCAGCAAAGATAGCGGCATACAGACCTAACACTTAGAGGGCACTTCTGATGGATCTCCCCATTGTTAGAGTCCCTTGGCCCTGTAGCATAGCTGCTGGTGAGGAGCCAGGGGAAATAGTTTTATACAGGTTACCTCTGACCCCAGATGAGCAGAGTCAGGTGGAGACATGTGGTGTGTATAAGTGGGCAAAAAAAAACTAAAATTGTTGGGAGCACATGCCATCATTTACTGGGAACAGCTGCTGAAGAAACTGGAAAATCCTTTCTTAGGACCAACTCAACAGCAGTTATCATAAAGTGGCTAATTCTATTCTTCCATTTCTCATACGTTGTGGATCATTACAATATTCTCTCACACTGAAGCACATGCGTACTTTATCAATCCAGCGGCAGCAGTAAATATCTTTGTGAAATAATGAAAAAAGCATCCTTATAGTGAAAGCATATAAGTGATCAAGTGACTTTTTCTGTTATTACTGTCCATAGAACAGAGACAACAATTCACATCAGGGCATCAATACTCAATAATGTCAATAATGGCACTTGGTGATGACTTTAAGAAGTGAATCCACAGCCCTGAAAGATTTTGCCTTGGAAGATGATGGTGGGATAAACACAGTCTCCTTTGACAATGGCTGAATGTGACAATAAAATTTTGCTTTGAGGTTTTTTTACTTCTTAAAATGACACGGGTACATTATTTTTACAATATATACGTAATCTCAAGATGCAGATCAATACACAAGTAACATTTTTAGCTTAAAAAATTGACATATTCAATAAGTTTTAAGAAGTGTTGTGCATGAACTAGTTCAAAAGAGCGTGTTAATCAGATTACTAGGACAGCATTTTTTCACTTAAGAAATATAGCAAAAGTTAGACCTCTTATAACATTGCAAGATGCTGAAAAATTAGTTCACACTTTTGTTTTCAGTTGTCTAGATTACTGTAATGCACTCCTCTCAGGACTACCAAAAAAAGACATCAATCGATTGCAACTAGTGCAGAATGCAGCTGCTAGAATCTTAACTCAGAAAAGAAAATCCAAGCACATCACCCCAGTTTTGATGTCATTACACTGGTTACCTGTGTCATTTAGAATTGACTTTAAAATACATCTTATGGTTTACAAAGCCTTAAATAATCTCACTCCATCTTAAATTTTGGAATGTCTTACACCTTACATTCCAAATCGTAACCTTAGATCTTCAAATGAATGTCTACTTAGAATTCCAAGAGCTAAACTTAAAAGAAGTGGTGAGGCGACCTTCTGCTGTTATGCACCTAAAATCTGGAATTGCTTATCAAAAGAAATTCACCAGGCTAATACGGTGGAGCACTCCAAAATTCATACTAACCCCTACTTTCTCTCCTGTTCTTTTTCCGGTTTTCTGTGGTGGCGTTCTGCACCACCACCACCTAATCAAAGCACCATGATGTCCCTTCATTGGTGGATTAAAGGCCAGAAGTCCACATGACCATCATCATCAAATTCTTCCATGAGAACTCTAAATACAATGAGGACTGACTAAGGTCATTTATGTTAGATAGAATGCCTAGAGGGGGCAGGGCGGTGTCGTGGCCTGGAACCCCTGCAGATTTTATTTTTTTCTCCAGCCGTCTGGAGTTTTTTTTTTTTTGTTTTTTCTGTCCTCCCTGGCCATCGGACCTTACTTTTATTCTATGTTAATTAGTGTTCCCTAATTTTCATTCTTATTTGTTTTGTCTTTTTTCTTTTCCTTCATCATGTAAAGCACTTTGAGCTACATTGTTTGTATGAAAATGTGCTATATAAATAAATGTTGTTGATCATTGAACAAGCTCATTTTTCTAAGAATGGTGAACTTAACATAACATATTTGCAAGTGAAGAACTTAAATGTGAGCTAATTCAGTTTTATGTAACATTCTGGATCTGGTTTAGCTCCAGGTTAAACGTTTTGCCTTACTCTGTAATGTAGGGGTAGAGCTGAATCTGAATACGGTATTCAGATAAGCACAAACGATTTTTACGAATATTTATGTCATACAAATTTTTTGCCATTTATTTGTATTGGGAAAAATTAAGATAAAATCAGATAGGCTCTGTCTGTGTCTGCCTGCTTGTGCTTAAGCTGCACCCCCACTCACACGAGCACGCGGTGATGCTCTGCTTTCACTTTTAGGAAAGCATTGTACTTCATGAGGCTGCTTTATATTTTTCCCCATTGGACATGCAATATGTAATGCAAATTTTGATCGGCAGTGTAATAGGTTAGTTCACCTACATGCTGGTTCCACAGTCACCATTTTTGTCACATGGTTGGAAATAGAGCGGTAATTTACATGTATACTTGCATCTATTTAATTTATTTTTTGACCGGGAGGATATGAACATATATGTATTTGTTGCTAGTTATAATTCAATAAAGTGTATTTAAATAAAAAAGTCTTCATAATTATTGTATTTTATTCAAGAACACTGTAATAGCCTAATATAAGGCATGCAAAATTGAAAAAAGTAAACTCATGGGTCATTTTTCTCACTCCTTAAAAAATACAAAATGAACTGAACATGAACTAGGTCAAAATTGAAATGCTGAACTACGATCATGAATTTTTTCATTTTAATCTGTGTGAACTGAACTTTGAGCTAGTTCTTGTGAGGTGTGAACTTGCACAATACTGGTTTTAAGACCTTTTCATTCATCTTTGGACCTGTGTACCCTTTGATAGCTGCAAGAACAGCCACGGTATTTTTTAAATTTATAAAAATGGTTAATTTTAGAACAAAAGTTTATGTGTCAAATTAATAAATACCATTAAAGTGAAGAAATAACCAATTTGAAAAATACAGATTCTTTAATCACACCTTTACCACCTATACACAAAATAAACATATCTTTGGGGATGGTTTCTCCATACATATAATGGTGTACCAATCCCTGGAACATACTATTGTAAATAAAAATAAGGAGAAAGGGTGATCAACACTACTCCTCAACTGACCTTACACTGTACAGACCACATCACACACTGTTATCACAAAAGAGCAATACCAACCCCTTCCAATACTTAACACAAACAAAAAGACTCCACAATGTACAAATTAAAAACAAAAAGTCATATAATGAAATTGAATAGGGAAAAGTCCGGTAAGTCCATAGATAAGCAAAATTATTTGAAAAGTGTTTCACTGGAATAACGGAGAAGTCTAGGCAGTGTGATGGTATCCTTCCAGATAATAAAGAATTGAAAAAGTCCACCCTAATGGTAGTGATTATGCAGTTAAACATCTTTCCAAGTTATCAAAAAAATCCTGAAACACTGTGCCTTAGCCATCTTAAGGTAGGCTGCCTATCTTCTTTTATGTCCATCCTGCTGTAAATCTCCTTTTCTAAAAAAAAAAAAAAACTGCTCACTTTACTTTTGCTACCATTACTATATTGATCACTTCCATTTGTGCCCAGACTCCTCCCCTTACTGGTAAAGCATATCTTAATTGATTTTGTCCCCATCATAATTCCCACCTACGTTTTAAGATTCACTCTTTCTCTGAGATTCAGTCAGATGATTACACTCCTGCATTCAATAAAAGAAAATAACGGGTGCAAACAACCAAAGGAACTAACCATTCCCATGACCATTGTAGCTACAAGCATATAAGGACAAGATAAAACACTACAATCATATATGATGCTGCATAGCACTATAATTTTAAAAACAGCATGTTAGTTTTCATTCTTTTCTTTTTAATTTTTTTATCTGTGTTTTTAGAAATCCAATGTTTTTTATGTATACTTGAATCCTCATATGCATTATATTTCTCTTTAAGGTTACGTAAAAATGAAAGCAACCAGAATAAAAATAAAAATAAAATTGTTTGTTACATACATGAATTTAAATGGAAATGTGTTTTGGAAAACTGATAAAATAGATGCAACAACTTTGAATCCATTATAATAAAGTACTACAAAAACTCCTCCATAATACTGTACTTGGAAAAGCAAAGTGGAATTGTCTTATCCACAGTTCTTTATTCTTTGCATTTTGCTCACTTTCAGTTATACTGTGTAGATCTTTAGTAAAAACATTTTACCCTGCCAATCGCCTACAGTAAGCATGGTTTTCTATTTATAATTTAGTTACCTGTTTCCTTGGATTCTCTTTGTTGTTTCATGACAGGTATAAATTTCAGCCTTATCTTTTCATCCTTGATAGAAGAAGGAGTAGTGCGTTTCACAACAGCCTGATTCACTGAGAATAGATAGTGGCTGACAATCAAAGATAACAAGTTGTATTCAAGTCAGAGAGCTAAGGACTGATACAAAGATAGAATCTGTACTTTAATACATGGTTAAAGGAATAACAAGTTAGAGACTTTGAAAATACCTCAAAATTATAGGCATAAAATCCAAGACTCGGTACAAATCAGTGATGCCATGGGACACACCCATGAACAGCAATTCAGACTGTACTGACATCTTACATCAGCACTGCAAAACTATTAGTTCCCAAATCATATACAAATGTATAAATGTTATCCGTCAATAATGTTACTTTAAGCTACACCATGCCAATTGTGCTTGTAGTGTTTTTATATTATTCATATTAATCTGCATTGTTCTTGTTTGTCAGATCCCTGTTAAACCAATCAGACACAAATATTGTACAAATTACACATTGAATTCAAATGTGCCTTTTCTTTCTAAAGCCTTAAAAAAGTGTAGCCTTACATATGAAGCCTTTTGTTAAACAGTACATTTAATTAAAACATTTCACTCTGGTTTTCACTCCAAAACAGCCTTAACTCATGTTAGTACTGATTTTTCTTAAATCTTGAAATGCTTAAAAGACAGAATCATGCTTCAGTGCAAATTGTAACATTAATGGCTACAACATGATATATAGCACAAGCTTGAAATATATTAGGTAGAGTCAGATGGTTTAATCTGTGCTTTTCAGCAGATGATCTGCTGAATGTCTTTTCCCATTCTTGACTCCTTCGAGGTTGAATATTGCCTTCACTTAATGTTTCTAAAAGATGTTTTTTGCAAATATTAATTTTCACTAAAAAGTCAGTGCAATTGTGTTATTAATCAATTTTGACAATTAGAGGGAACAGTGAATGACAAAGATGATTTGTCCCTATACAGTACTCAGAAAAACTAATTACTAAATGGACATTCTGCAGGATTAATCTTTTGATTTTCTGAAATCACTTTCATTCTACATATTATACAGTATTATATATGGTGTCATCCTTACTTTATTGACTGGTTTTGAGTAGTGATCGCTGATTCTTGATCACTTTATTCTTTTTGAATAACAATTTTAATGAGTCATACGAATTGATTCACAAGCACAAACAAATTGATTAAACAGAGCTCAACAGGAGTGCTGTAGCACATGTGTGATGTCATCGGCACCTTTCGTTTCACAGTATTAATGTTTAAAGTGCATGTGCTGCCTGTCTGATTCATGATTTTTGTTCACTTCTCTTATAATTCTTATAATAATTACCAGTGAGTAAGTCATATAATTCTCGTTCATTTGATTCATATTGTCTTATTTTAATTATGCACTTAAACTACATTGTCATGCTTCATACTTTCCAACAGAACATTGTCATATGACATGAATTAATATGAGAATGTTAAATATATAATTTATTGTATATCAGTAACAGTGCACTACATGATAACGTGCAGTGAATACACTTGACTTGAGCATTCCTAGTTTTCATCCTCTTTCTCTGTAGGTTTAGCATTCGTCTGCTCAGTGGTTGATGCGCTTGCTGCTTCCTGAGCAGCTCTTCTTTTCTCCATCCTAGCGGCCCACTTCTTCTCTTCTTTCGTGTTAAAACTGATTAAGTCAGTGTTTGTGTTGCAATAACTTTCGTTTTCTTTAATTTTTCACTTAAGCTGGCACTTAAGTCTTCAATATGCCTCAAAAATGATTTAAGATATGAAAAGGTAGGGGAAGTGACGGCGAAGGTGGTAAAGATGAGGACATTAGCTGCCGCCAAGAGTTGATTCTACAATAAAAATAAAAATAAAAAGAGGAATAACCTTGGAGGTCAATCATCACCCAGAAAGTGAATAAGACTTCACGTAGTATATGTGTACTAAATTTCAGGTCAACCGGTTTGCGAGCTACAGATGATTTAAAATCCTGGACAGAAATGGTAGCGTTATATATATATATATATATATATATATATATATATATATAT
>JANRMT010062821.1:19304017-19320244 GCA_026402145.1 Polypterus bichir lapradei | reverse complement strand
GGAGTTATCCATTTTAACAAGCAGCGTCTTGCACTGATACGAAATAGCTGTGTGTGTATATATGTAGATATGTATGTATATGTATATATATGTTTATATATGTGTGTGTGTATGTATATATATATGTATTTGTGTGTATATGTGTGTGTATGTATGTATGTATGTATGTGTGTATGTATATGTATGTGTATATATGTAGATATATATATGTACGTATATATGTGTGTGTGTGTATATATATGTATATATATGTATATATATATATATATATGTTTATGTGTGTGTGTGTAAATATATATATATATATATATATATATATGACAGCAACACTCATCACTCACAACAGTGACAAAACAATTACATTGACAATCATGTTACGTTACTTTCAAAATGTTTCCTTTTCTTTTTCATTGCTTCTTTAACACACTACTTCTCCGCTGCGAAGCGCGGGTATTTTGCTAGTTTCCTATAATTTGATGTAATAATGAAACATTCTGGAAACTGTTAAAATTTTAAAGGCTGAGGCAGAAATGTATTTGTTAATTTAATTAGTAATAAAAATAATAGCTTAAAGAATCATAACTGTGATATGTATAATGAAACTTAACTTTCAGATAACATTTTAAAATGAGATGTTGATAGATATTCATATTTCAAGATCATTTCTGCTGATCTAAACAACCTTTGAAGTAATTTAAGGGACTTTATGTAGGAAATTATAAAATATATCGTAAAGTTTCTGAACTCTTTTGGACACCCCACCAATGGAATGACACGCTGAAGAGTGTCCCAAAGCAAGATTGCCGCTTCTGTGGAAGACAGTTTATCAGTTGCCAGGGCAATTGTGGGCTCCCAACACTGCAGCGGTTCGCACCTAAAGCAGATCCGAATCAAGCATGGTCAGGCTATGAGTGCTTGCCGTCGATGGGTGATGCAAGGAACATTATAAATGCAGGGAACAGTATTACTTGACCACTAACCTGGGCACGACCCTGCCTGATTGCAGTGTCTGTGCATAGGAGAATGGTAGATCCCGCTATAATAAATAACCATGTTTTTCCTGTTTCAAGCTGAATAAAGTTGGTTTTGCTAAAGTACTGAGAATTAGCCTCGTGTTTTGGAGCACGTTGGTGTTATACTGCCATCCATTAAAAGAAATGTTCTTAATTTCTACAGAAACCTCCACAGAACAAGACTCGCTCTGCCTTTTTTTTGGTTTTTGCTTCCCATCCCTATGAGTATTTGTTATCTGTAGGACAGTTATAACATTGGGCTCTAATCAGTTGAATTAATGAGACCGGTTACAAGGTTTCACTCACCCATACCTTCTCACTCCATATTCCCTCTAAGACATAACATAATAGTAAAATTAACACAGGTGTTAATAAAGGGCGGGGGGGTTGATTTTTTGCTACAGTAATTTAATTTTAGGTAATAAAGTCACATTTACAGAAACAAAGGTTATGTGCCAACGATTTGAATATTAACAGACCAATTGAATGCCACTTCCCTTAGTATATACAGTATTAAGACTGACTCTATTTTATGTTGTGATAGATATGCATTTTAATTCAGTGAAGGTCGAAACTGCTAAAGTAGATACAACAATGGAGGATGCTTTTATTGAAGGATTTATTTAGATCATAACATACAGATTGAAAGGAAACTTGTGCCTTGTGCTTACCACCTGCAGAAATCAATTTAAACATTAAAAACAAATTGGCCAAGATAAACTGAAGAAGAAAACTGAATTATAATGACCATCTATTTTACCGTTAGTGCTTTTGTTAATAAGGGGTACCCCCAACAAAACCGGCCTAACCTGTCATGAGATATTAATATGGGATCCATAAGTAGCTTTCAGCAATTACAGATGACGTATTGCAAAACTGACTAATATTGAGCAAAACCCTCAAGATTTTATACATGCAGGTAGAAGCTGCTTTTCCTAGCCAATTGGAGATAACAGCATTTGAATTTGAACCTGGAGATTGGGTTGTAACAAAAGTCTGACTCCATAGATAAACAAGTCATACTAGAAGAGGGATCAAACCATGGATCAAGCCATCAACCAATTTTCTGCTGAACCTTTCTTTGTTGCAATGTACTCAAGTTTCGGTTAAAAGGGTCCCTAATGCAAACACACCAACTAAAAGCTTAAGGTGTAATGTGCTGGTAACCTCTTCCACCAAAAATAAAGAATGATTTTTCGTGGTCGGATGAAGAGTTTTAGATATTAATATAATTTGTTTTGGGGTATTGCACCCCAAGACCGGACTATTTTATCATATTAAATCCCAACTATAGAAGGAATTTTCTAACAACCTAGTATATGTTTTTCTGAAGTAATGTCTTTCAAAGAGTGGAGTGATGGATGATAGAGGAGGAAAAGTTAATTATCTACAAGGACAATAAGTTAGATGAGCTCTTTTCATGAGCAACGTGTACTTATTAAATATTTGTAACTACTGTTTTATTAATGGTAATAGTGCATGTACTTAAATTGTTTTGGATTTTTCTTATACAACGATGAAAATAGCAAAAAAAAAAATAAATAACCACGGACAAAGTGCAAGACGTCACTGGCTCAAATACATAAACCGTGTTAGGAAATATACAAGTCTCATCATAAATTGGCACTCGGCGTCTCTATAATGAGGCCAATTTTGTTTAGTTCACTTGGCTGTCAAGTTTTTGCCTTTCCATTGGGAGAACACAGCAATTTTTAGGATCTGTTTTTATGCCCTGGTGGAGGTGCGTAATTACAGCTGACAGACAACAATGCCTAAGGAAGCTATACTGTATATGAACCTGTTTCTGATAAGAGTGAAAGTTTATTTTGAACTATAGGGTTTAAATTTTGTTTAACAATGCCCAGGTTGTTTTTCAGATGTTTACTAAATCTATTAGAAATTGTCGTAATAATAATTAATGATACCATACTATTTGGATATTGTATCTTTTTTGTTTTTGTTGATTAATCTGTGCAAATCATTTTGAGTTGCTTGTAAATGTATGATAAGGTGCTATATAAATAAAGTTATTATTCTAAGTTATTATTATAAAGATATTAATACAGTGAAAATTTAAAGAAATCTACAAGTCTATCATTTAACTCACATTACATATTAACTAAAATAATGTTTTTGGAACTCTTTTCTTTTTAATCTTGACTGCCCAGTTGTTATTTTACTGACAGTCCAATGTTTGGTTCCTGATATCTGACTTTAAAATAGTGTTACTCTGAAAACATGTAGCCAGTTAAAGAATCGTCCAATGTAACATGAACAAAATATTTACACACCTCATTAGTCATTTTGCTGTGGCTTCTGTCAAATGACAAGCAGAATCTTTTCATATTTGCCAGCACAACATAAACTTTCAATGTAAAAATGGCACTGAGCCACAGCTACACTGACCTGAGAAGAGAAGACCACCTCTTACAATCTCATAAAAACCGATTTCATACATTTTAAACAAGCAGATTACTGATGTCCTTTGCAGCATGTTTTCAGTTTGGGGAAAAAAAGCATAAACTACTCAATTTCCACCACTATACCTTGTTACTTTCTCCAACGTTATTTCCACTGATATTAGCAATACTTTTGCCCACAGCTACAGCCTCCTCATTAAACCTGCACTTGCAAAAAAAAAAAACTCTTTTTGCAATGCAGTTGAGCTCATCAACTGAAAATATTGTGCCCTATGAAAAACAGTTATTTGATTAATCTCTAATAATTGGGAGTGACTGAAAACCATAACAAGCCAACTAAACAAGCTGGCGTTATAAACAAAGTGAATGTGTGGATTGCGCAAAAAGACATTACAGCTAGTCCATGTTGTGATGCTGTATAAAACACAACCAGCACACCAATATTTATTATAGATTTTTGTAATGCTAATAGCAGAAATTATTAAAAACTATATTTTATTTCCATATGGGATAGTCAACAATAGCTTATCTAGCTTTAACAAAACATCTTGCTGATTGTTACTTTCCTACAACAAAAAGGAGGCATGCAGTCAAGCTCAGGTCCTAATAGGAGAAAAGGGCACTTGGGCCAATAAAGGGAAAGTGTCAGGGGCTTCAGCAACTGCACCCCTGCCTCTGTGCACATCCCTGGAGTGTAGCAACATATAAACTCAAATCATAGCTGATGTGGGCTTTAACTCATTTTTGCCATCACAACTTTTCTCTAGTATTGCTCCAAGATGCCCCCGTTTTTAGGATTGGTGAAGCAGTTGCCTCTGTGACCTCCCCACCCACCCTCTATGCAAGTTCACCAGCAGGAATCTGAAATGTTCAAAGGTAAAAGGGAATATGTTAGCATCATTGTCTGAATTCAGATGCATTGGTTACATGGTATAATAAAAATCTTTCAGAACTCTTCAAATGCTGCTCACTTGCAGCAAGAATGTTACCTCAAGATAACATTTTCTGGACATTTTATACATTGTAAGAGGTTCTAGTAGTATAATAAATGAAGCTGTAAAACCTCTTTTGGCATCTACAAATTTTTAGTAGAGATACCTAATTAATGCTTAAGACCTTTGACTTCAAGAGCGCTAGTGTTCTGGCTAGAACTTAAAACATCAAGACCACCCTGAAGCAATAAGAAAAGCATCATCCCACTGTTTCTCTTAAAGAAATATATGGTACTTTAAATTCATTATTGCATACTGCTTTTGATGTTAATATTTTCATTGGATGTTGCTCCTATATGTTCTAATAAGAGAATAGAGTGCATTTCTGCTACTTCTTTATGTACAGCCTCTAAACCTAGCCTTTAATAAGAAATCCGGTTTACTTGTTATATGTAACAAAACAGAACATCTTTTATCATAGTTTTTTAAGAGATTTTTTAAAAACATTTTATGCATACAGTATGTGCTCTGATCTATAATTGCGTTACAATAATGAAAAGGTAGTGTTTCAGTTTTTAAATTGATTAATTACAAATCAAAGGTGAAACAGTAGTACAGAAAGAAAAACAGAGCATTTAGTAAATAGCATATTTAATATGCCATGAAAAAAATACTATTTTGCTTTGTCTCATAAAAAAACATAACATTTTAACATTGTTCCAATTTCTTGTTGATAGCAAATTTGCACCGTCAACCTCAGTTTTAAATTGTGTTTATTTACAAAATGGAAGCTTTATGTGTTCACTTACTTAAAATTTATGTTTAAAAGGAAAATACTGGAGAACATAATTATCAAGCAACTCAAGCAATTGCAGGAATCACCCAATGGACTGAGCACCATATTACATTACTCATACTGAGTACAATATTTTCTAAAGATTTATAACATTTATCCAGTGATACCAAACATTTCCCCACATTAAAAACCATAAATCATGCTTATTTTTCTGCAGTAACATGATATACTGTGGATATAAAGCAAGAGTAATAAGCATTTTGGTACATACTTATTTAACAACAAAGTCTCCTGAATAAAACAAAAATAACACTGGACCCTGGACTCATTAAACAAATGCATGCAACCAACTCATTGAAATTCATCATTTTTTACACACTGATGCTTATGCATACTTTTTAGAAAATAAAAATCTATTTATTATGAAAATGTATATCTTTTTATTTTCTAAGCTGTAAATCCAGTTTAGGGTTAGAAGCACTGTCTCTCCTGGAGGAAAGCAGAAAACTAGTGCTGAACAGGGCACACTCATATAGCCCATCCTCAGTCAATTTAGTCCAATTTAATCATAACACAACATTCTCATCCCTGCTTAAGCCAGTTGGTGGTTGAGGGGGCAAAACCTATTCCAGCAGCACAGGCCACAAGGCAGAAAACAGTGTACCCAGGGTGCTAGCTCATCAGAGAGTCCAGTCACTCACACACCCATAGCCCCTTCTGAAACACCTTTGGGGTGGAAACAGTACACAGACACAGGGAATCGTGCAAACTGCACACAAACAATGACTAGGTTTAGGATCTGAACCCCAGATACTGGATTCTTAAGGCAATATTGCTAACAACTACGCCATAATGAGCCAATTTAAAGCGAAAGTATACTCCACACAGGCAGCACATGAACCACCTGCACCACCTTACCACGTTATAAAATATAACGCAAATATATGCCACACATAAATACAGTATATTGAAGTAAGACTCATATTTTTTGATATAGACATGCACACACACACATATATACACATATACAGCATACATACACTCACTGGCCACTTTATTAGGTACACCTTGCTAGTATCGGGTTGGACCCCCTTTGCCTTCAGAACTGTCATAATCCTTCATTACATAGATTTAATAAGGTCCTGGAAACATTCCACAGGGATTTTGGTTCATATTAACATGATAGCATCATGCAGTTCCTACAGATTTGTCAGCAAAACATCCATGATGTGAATCTCCCATTCCATTGCATCCCAAACGTGCTCTATTAGATTGAGATCTGGTGAATGTGGAGGCCATTTGAGTACAATGGACTCATTGTCATGTTTAAGAAACCAGTTTGAGATGATCTGAGTTTTGTGACATGCTGCATTTTCCTGCTGGAGGTAGACATCAGAAAATGGGTACACTTAGGTCAAAAATTGATGTACATGGTCAGCAATAATACTGATTTGGTCCTAAGGGGCCCAAAGTGTGCAAGAAATCCTCCACACCAATACACTACCACCAGCCTGAACTGTTGATAGAAGGCAGGATGGCTGCATGCTTTCATGTTGTTGACACCAAATTCTGACTCTACCATCTGAATGTCACTGAGAAATTGAGACTCATCAGACCAGGCAAAGTTTTTCCAATTTTCTAATGTCAAATTTTGATGACCCAGTGTGAACTGTAACCTCAATTGTCTGTTCTTAATTGTCAGGAGTGGCACCCGGTGTGGTCTCCTGCTGGTGTAGCCCATCTGCTTCAAGGCTTGATGTGTTGGGCATTCAGAGATGCCTTCTGCATAACTCTGCCATTCTATCAGCTCAAACCAGTATGACCATTCTCCTCTGACCTCTGGCATCAACAAGGCATTTTCACTCACAGAACTGCCACTAACTGGATATTTTCCCTTTTTCTGACCATTTTTTGTAAAGCCTAGAGATGGCTTTGTGTGAAAATCTCAGTAGATCAGCAGTTGCTGAAATGCTTGGACTAGTCTGTTTGGCACCAACAACCAAACTTTCAAACTTACTTAAATCATCTTTCTTCCCCTTTCTGATGCTTGCTTTGAACTTCAGCAGGTCATCTTGACAATGTCTACATGCCTAAAACTGCACTGAGCTGCTGCCAAGTGATTGGCTGATTAGATATTTGCATTAACAAGCAGTTGATTTTAATGAAGTGGCCAGTGAGTGTATATATAGCAATGACAACATCAAACTGTAAATAAAATCCTTTTTTCTATTATTTTGAGAAAAATCTGTGCTGCCAACTCTAAGTAAATCTATTTCAAAAGCTTATGAAACAAAAAGCAAATCCAACATACACTAATATTTTACATTTGCACCAAGAGTCAGTTACATTGAGCTGATTAAAATAAATGAAACAATCATATGGAGATTATTAAAAACAGCCAAGAAATTGGTAAGCGATTATGCTTTGAAGATTTTTGTCTGATCTGGAGGAGGTAGAGTGGCAGGAATCCAAAGGATTTTAAAATCTTTGAAACAAAGAAGGGTTATAAAAATAAGACAATGAAAGATAAAATTATATGAGGCTCCTCTTGTATGCTTTTTAGGGAACATACAGTAATATGCTGTGAGGCCAGGTTTGAAAGCAGAGCAACAGTCAGTCCTTAACTATCAAAGGAAACAATTTCTCAAATGGAATTTGCAGTAGCTAAAAGCTGACTACAGAAATTCATCTAGATAAGGAAAGTTCCTATTGCATATATCATTAATTAACATTTTATGGAAAATTAATAAAATGAGTTAAACATTTTCAACAAAGAAAAAATATGCATCGATAAGGAACAAACTGCTACTCTCTGTAGAGTTTTCAAAGCTAATGCACCAAGTTAGTGTCATAAACATGTTCTGACATTACATTGTCATTGAAATGCAGGAGCCACTAAAACACATAACTAGACAGTCAACAGTAAAATGAACAGAAAGAGCATGAAAGTCTTTAAACTAGATTTTGTTGTAAAAACAGGTGCAACCTCAAAAATGGACCAAACAAGAGAGTACCAATCATACCATTAAATGATACAAGAGAGGGGCACAAAGGTTATGGAACGCCAGTAGGCCACTATCAGAAAATCTCAACTGTCTGATAAATTTTTATGGTTTAAACATTGTACTCTGGTTTTTTGGAATGTTGGCAAAGAAGTTTTATTAAGTTGATATCCAAAAAGCAATGTCAACATTTATCATGTCTTACATTTAAAGTCAATAAATATGAAAAGAAGCTTGCTTAATTCTGTTGTGTCATGGAATTAGAGGAAGTTACTGTATTACTCTTTTGGAACTGTAGAGATGTACACACATGCCTAATAAAAAGTGTAAATATGTGGTAAGTTGTGTGCACTTTACATAGCCATTAATTATTAAATAATTAAAAAAATCAACATGACAGATGAGGACTACCAAAACAATCCATTACTGTTATTAAAATTGGGGAACAGATTATTACAGAGGCGAATATACACAAATAACATCATAGTTTTTGATTCTCAAATCAGACAAAACCCTAAATAAAACTGGGTTGGATCTAGTCATTTTTTTACATTAAGATAAATTAAATACTATGAATCAACATAACTCTAAGCAATTGAAAATTGTGCCACTTTAGCATTACCTTTATTTTAAACACACATGCACTTTCAGGATGTGGGAAGGAAAAAGTCATGCAAAATGCCACCTTTTATTGGCTAACTAAAAAGATTACAATATGCAAGCTTTCGAGGCAACTCAGGCCTCTTCTTCAGGCAAGATCTGAAGAAGGGGCCTGAGTTGCCTTGAAAGCTTGCATAGTGTAATCTTTTTAGCTAGCCAATAAAAGGTTTTTTCTCGACTTTTCTCTACATTCATAATGGCTAACATGGTACAACACCCTAGTACTACAGGATGTGGGAAGAAACTGAGATTACCAAAAGAAAATTCTACACACAACAACTTTTTCCAATGACCAGTTCCCCCATACAGTTACTACTACATTAATAACTCTTAGCACTTGAGTGAGGAGACAACTGGGGAAACTATGGTACCAGATGGAGACAGTCTTCAAGTTTTTAAGGCCTGTGCCAGCCAGCTAGGTGGTATTCTTTGTCACCTGTTCAGTCTGTCTGTGAAACTGATGTGGAAAACATTCTGCGATGTTCCTGTTCCATAGAAGGCAGACACTTTTTCAGCTAATGTCTACAAACTAGTTGCACTGACATCTCACATTATGAAGGCCTTTGAAGGGCCGGACCTGGAATACATGAGTCCTCTTATGGGAGATCACCTAAACCAACAGCAGTTTGCCTGTTCAACAAAGATTTGAGAGGAAGATGCAATTTTCTATAGTATCAGCTCCACAAGGCCAATTCTCACCTGGGTAAAGCTGGCAGCACTGCAAGGGTTATGTTTTTTTGATTTCTCCAGTTTCTTAAATACATTCTTGCAATCCTGGTTAAAAGGTAAGCTCAGAGATATGCACCTGGATGAGCCTATGGTGTCCTGGATGAAGGACTTATCTGTCAGGCAGGCAGCAACTTCTGAGACTCAAGGACTGTGTTTCTGATATGGATGTGAGGAACACTGGGGGTACCACAAGGAACAGTCCTGTCTCCTTTTCTCTTCACTCTTTACACGCCAAACTATAAATACCCCAACAGATGATGTCACCAGCAGAAGTTCTTAGGTGATTCTGCCCTTACGGGGTGTATCAATAAGGGGTTGGGAGGAGAGACAGAGTATAGGAGTAAGGTAGAGAACTTTATTTCTTGATGCAGAAAGAACTGTCTATAACATTAGCAAAACTAAAGAAGTGATTATTAAGGGAGTGGATGTGGATGGGGTGCATTCCTACACGTACTTGGCGGTCCACATCAATGACACAATAGACTAGACTCATAACACAGAGGAACTATGTAAGAAAGGGCAAAGTGGACTCTTTCTTTTCTTCAGAGACTGTGCTCCTTTAATGTGGACAGTGACATCCTTCAAATCTTCTACAATTTAGTGATGGCCAGTGTGATTTTTCTATGCTGTGGTGTGTTGCATGGGTAACATCACTTCAAAAAAAAGCCCATCAAATCAACAAACTAATTAACAGGCTTAGTTATAAGATGCATCCAGGACCCCCACATGTTAGTAGCTGAGGAGAGAATGAAGACAAAACTGAGTTCCATTATGAACAATGCTGAACATCCTCTTTCTAACACACTAACACTAAGTACTTTTTGCCAACAAATTATTAATTAATTAATTTAAAGTCAAGTCAAGTTGGGAAGCATGCACTGGTACAGTGCGTTGCCGCACCCACTACACGATGAAACAGCTCAGGATCCTGGTTAGCAGCCCCCCTGACAGACATGCGGTCCAGTCCCACCATTCGGGACTCCATGAGCAACTGCTTATTCACCACAAAGTCAAACCAGTGGTACCCAAGAATTTTCCAGAGAGACACAGTACCAAAGGAGTCCAGTCTTCATCTCAGGTCACTGGATAGTGTCCATGTCTTGCAACCATATAGCAAGTCAGGAAGCACCAGGACTCTAAAGACTTGGACCTTCGTCCTTTTGCATAGATATTAGGATTGCCGCACACCCCTTTCCAGCGACCTGATGACCCTCCCATGCTCTCTCAGTCCATCTACTGACTTCATAGGAAGAGTCACCAAAGACATGAATATCACTGCCAATGTAAGTAAACCTCTCAACAAGGTCAACACTCTCTCTGCAGACAGACACGCTGCTGATGGCTGTGCCCAAGAGGTTATTAAAGGCCTGGATCTTGGTTTTTATCCAGGATTCCTTGCTCAGTCTCTCGAGCGCCCCAATCAGAGCCTTCATTGACTCTGCGAAGATCACAGCATCGTTAGCAAAGTCAAGATCCATGAATCTTTCTTCGCCAACAGTATGTCCCACAGCTGCTGGACCCCACGACCTTGCCCAACACCCAGTCCATACAAGCATGGAACAGAGTAGGAGCAAGATCACACCCCTAACGGACCCCAGAAACAACTGGTAAAAACACAGCGGTTCGGCCTCCATTCTACAAAGCACTCACGGTACCAGTGTATAGGCCGGCTATGATATCCAGCAACCTCGAGGGGATCCCGCTAACACTCAGGATGTCTCACAGGGCAGCTCAATGAACTGAGTCGAATGCTTTATGAAAATTGACAAAGGCTGCAAAGAAACTCTGACAATATTCATGTTTGCACTCCATAAGAACCCTCAGTGCCAGGATGCAGTCGATGGTAGACTTCTTAGGCGTAAAACAAGACTGTTCCGGTCGCTGGTAGGTGAGCAAGTGATCACGGATCCTATTGAGGATGACCCTAGCAAGGACCTTACCAGGCACAGAGAGCAGTGTTATTCCCCTGTAGTTGCTGCAATCCAGGCGATCACCCTTCCCTTTCCAGATAGGGACGACAAGTCCTGTTTTCCAGTCAGTTGGGATGATGCTAGTCTCCCAAATGGAAGCAAAGATTGCTTGCAATGCCAGGAGGATAGCCTTACCACAAGCCTGGAGAAGTTCACCCCGGATACCACAGATCCCTGCAGCTTTTCATCCCCTCATCTGGTTTACCACCTGTGCAATCTCAGTGAGATTGGAGGGGGGTTCACAGCTAATTGGAGGATCAGCCTCAAGAACCGTGGACCCAGAGATATCCAACGTCCTAACCGGAGGATCAGCTTTGAACAACTGCAGTGTCTTCTGTAAGGACAGTTCCTTCAGCCATCCTGACTGCGACTCTCTGAGGAACAGATTCGGTTGTGCGTAATGCTTCGATTCCTCTGTAAGCAGGATGTGGGTCACTAGACCACAGATGGGCAGAGTGGTGGCTCTAAGGGATCTGCACTGGCAATCGGAAGGTTGCCGGTTTGAATCCCGTAAATGCCAAAAGGGACTCTGCTCTGTTGGGCCCTTGAGCAAGGCCCTTAACCTGCAATTGCTGAGCGCTTTGAGTAGTGAGAAAAGTGCTATATAAATGCAAAAAGAATTAGAGTTAAATGGTGTGTCACTTGATCACAGATTCCTCTAACAAACGCCTCTTTATCTGCCCTCAGAGCCCTCGCAGCCATCCATCTCAGTTCCCGGTATAGGCCAGAGTTACCATTGAGCCGTGTGCTGCGAATCCACGGTGATATCCAGGGTGTTGGTGTTACCAGTGTTAATTAATTTAAAGAGCTTATGTAAAAAGTCCAATTTCCCCCTGGGGACAAATAGAGTTCTATCAGCAGTTTACATCTAAATGAATTCATACATAGTGTATTAGAAGGCACAGATGTTTGCCATCCTGGTCTGTACCTTCCTTGGTCGTGAGGCTAGAACAAATGAATGGCCAGGTGAGACTGCCTCCCAGAAACATATGACTGCCAGTATGCTGGGTGGAAGCATATCTGTGATCCTGTTTGCATACCATGTTATTTGTAGTCTGAACAGGTAACCCAGTTGGTGTCTTCAGGACCCTAGTGGGAGCTAATGTAAGGAGTATCCTAGTGACTTATCTGACTCTGGAGTGCCTCTAAGAACTCTTGGTTGCTGTTTTAAAAGGAGCCTCCCCTCCTCAGCTAAATGAGTCAGAGTAGGAGCAAAATCTCTATCTGGAGAGGGGTGGAGGAGGAAAAGGGGAAAAAAGGTTACTGTGCTTGTAATTAAGTAATGTATGCAGAGAACAGAAACTACCATTAAAACACTAAACATCTGCCATAAAATTTTAAATGTTAACCAGAAAACAAGTCATTTGAGAGGTAAACACAACAGTAATTCTAATTGAACAAATTCAGTGTGCATTAGCAAAAGGCATAAACAGGTAAAAAATATCTGCATGCTGAAGGAAATAAAAAAACTAAGTTATAGAAACAATGTTTTGGGTGTGTTAAGAAAAAAAGTTATAGGAGCAAAAGGAGGGAACAAAGCTGGAGTACATGAAAAAAGTGGAATACCAGAGTGGGAGAGATAAGCAGCATTGCAGACAGTAATAGGTGGTGTCTGGTTGCTGCTTCAATATTTTCCAGTGCTTCAAGATGCAAAATAGAAATAGCATGTTAAGAAAATGGATGGATGGAGCATTTGAGCTTTCAGACAAAGTTTGCCTTTGTGAAAAGATTGGACAGACACAGGAAGAGGTTTGGGGGCAGCCGCCCGTATACGTGAATTAGGTTCCCAAAATTGAAAGGTTGGTTTCATAGAACAGGTCTCAACAGACTTCAGTCCAACAACAGAACAATCATAACAGGCGATGATGGTGGTTTTAAAGCCAGGCAGGGGAAGTGATGTCATCGGGGCAGGAACCGGAAGTGGCATCACCAGTGTAGGATCCAGAAATGGTGTCCTCAAGTCCAGGTGAAATTTCCCGTGGTTGGTCTGCTGAGAAAAAAGAGGGAGGATTAGTGTACCCTGCTACCCCCTGGTTTGGCATGGAAGTATACCTTTGTGAACCTTTCAGCTGCCTCCCATGTGCACATGTGTGTCACTTTGCTCTTTGATGGTCAATCTAATCATGTCTATTTCTTAACTATGAATGTTGCTAGGTATAGCAAAAGCAGTATTTTTTTTTTATTGTTTTGTAAAATGGTTTACTTAGTGTAAATTTAATGTGTGGGCTTTTATGTACAACACTGTATCTAAATACATCAGCTTTCTCAAAATAGAAAATATATTTGTTATTTGCTATGTAAACTAAATATAAAATACTATTGGTAATATAAATGAAACAATTGAATTCACACTTTTATTTTAGACGTTCAGCATGATCGGTAGCTTATAGGCTTCACACAGTTTCTACTATAAATATCTTATTACTTTATTGAGAGCATCATTAACCATAAACATACTGAATATTGTGGAAAATACATTTTCACATATTTAGCAATGCAAAAACTCTTATTTTCATTACAAACCTGTTCTCTCAGACTCTATTTGACTTTTAATGCTTCTACCTATTGTCTTGAATGTCAATAGGTTGTTGCATGAACCATCACAAATATGTTTTTTTTCTACAATAGTGCCCATTACCTTAGGTTGATTTTTGGTTAGAAAAATGATTGTAGGATTAGCTGTGTAAAAAACATCCATCCATCCATTATCCAACCCGCTATATCCTAACTACAGGGTCACGGGGGTCTGCTGGAGCCAATCCCAGACAACACAGGGCGCAAGGCAGGAAACAAACCCTGGGCAGGGTGCACACACACACCAAACACACACTAGGGACAATTTAGAATTGCCAACGCACCTAACCTGCATGTCTTTGGACTCTGGGAGGAAACCAGAGTACCCGGAGGAAACCCACGCAGACACAGGGAGGACCCAGGAAGCGAACCCGGGTCTCCTAACAGTGAGGCAGCAGCGATACCCACTGTGCCACCGTGCTGCTCGTGTAAAAAACATGAGTTTGTAATTCATTCATGCAAGCTCAATTATGGGGTTAGATTTGACATTCTGAAGCAAGTAACCTGACAAGGAGACAAAGTTATGAAGAGTCAATTAATTACTGTTTAATTCAAACCTAGGAAGTTAGGCCCTTCATACTTAAGCACAATCCTACACTCACACATAGTGGGGTCAATTAATTTTTACCAATTAATCTGACA
Source organism: Polypterus bichir lapradei (assembly GCA_026402145.1). NCBI lineage: Eukaryota > Metazoa > Chordata > Cladistia > Polypteriformes > Polypteridae > Polypterus > Polypterus bichir. The sequence continues at coordinate 19,305,506 of JANRMT010062821.1, read as the reverse complement.
TAAAGATGTTTCAAGATGTAGAAGTAGATTTAGTAAGTTTGTATATTAGTCAGAACCTGAACTAAAAATGTACATTAATGAAAATATTTTTTAAAATGCATAATGATTAAGTACTTATTTTAGAGAAAAATGTTTTAAACTTATTAATAAAATGAGAGTGAAGCAATATTACTATACCTTAAATCACAAAATACAATTAATTTAAATTATGTATAGACTGTTGACTTACATGGTTAAATATCCTGCAATTCTTGATAAAGACACAGTACCTCACAGAGTTAGAAAAGGCATAATGATGGCACAAAAAACACCAATAATTCATGTTTGATCCCTCTGCAGAGGTCTGCTGTGTTTGCTGAGGGATTGTTAAGAGCATCACTTGCCACTCCCCAGCAGCAGTATTCCTTGAGACAGCACGGCTGGGATGTTTACTTATGACATTGAGAATTACAAAAAATAAGTTCTACCTTATCTCAGCTAAGTGAACAGTTGCTTACCTGTGACAGAACTTATTGCATGGCTGTAAGGAAAGTACTTTCATTGCTAAGGAATCACTAAATGCCACCACAGAGTGATGGCTGCAGAAGGTTATGAAATACTAAAGAAAGAAATGCTTGTCTTGCTAGATGTCTGTGGGCAAAAAAGGAGTAGATGTTACCGACAATGTTTCATCTTGAAACAGAGTCCTGAAAATGTTCCTTATGCATTTATATATTATATACAGTACACGTATGTATTTCTCTCTCACATATATGTCAAACACGGTGGTCCAGCTCTCCTCTCCAGATCAAAGGAACACAAATTTTTCTTCATCATGTGGGTTCAGCATCTTGGATGCAGCAACAGGAACAGACACAGTCTGAGGGGTAGAGGACAGGAGAGTGAGCCATTAGGTTGGCCAGGGCTCTGCCTTTTAAATGTTCCAAATTACATGCGAGAAGAATGTTGCGCGATAAGCCCGCAGCAGATCCTGCAAAGGGAATAGGTAAGACTTTGCTTTGTTTCTTATTGAAAGAATATTTATGAGGGAGTTTCTGAAGGGCAGTTGTGTTTCTTTGTCACAGGTTTACTTTTTAACAGAGAGACAGCTTGCAGTTAAGAGCATAAGAGCGTGAAGCTGGTGGCGCAATGCAGGAGGAAAAATGGAGCAGGGAACTACTGAACTGAACATGAACGATGGTCACCCACATTATGGGCAGCTAACTGGTGGCGACACTGGTCACTATATATATACACTATATGTATACACAAATACATATATATACAGTAATCCCTCCTCCATCGCGGGGGTTGCGTTCCAGACCCCCCCGCGATAGGTGAAAATCCGCGAAGTAGAAACCATATGTTTGTATGGTTATTTTTATATATTTTAAGCCCTTATAAACTCTCCCGCACTGTTTATAAATATTCCCCGCAGCGTTATACAGCATAATCCCTTTGTATTCTCTTAGATATTAGGTAAGATTCATTGAAATTATGTATATAAACA
>JANRMT010062821.1:19243695-19274017 GCA_026402145.1 Polypterus bichir lapradei | reverse complement strand
TTGCATGCTCAAGAGTAAGCTCAGCGCACAGCTACAGCTTGGTCATATTGCAACTGGAGGGCCGAACTGACAACGTGGCATACAAAGAGATCTTTAACAAATAATTATTGGTATATTTTCCCTCAGTTTAAAAAGGTTTAATTTTCTTCTTAATAAAAATTTTAAGGCAGTACTTCACCGCTGCGAAGCGCGGGTATTTTGTTAGTAAATTATAAAGCTGAAATGATGCTTCAATCGAAACTGAAAAATTCAAAAGACAGAGGGTATTACAATTTTATTTATGTAAATATTCTCAATATGTATTTTAGTTATCTCAAGCAGTCTGGGTATTATTTAAAGATGCCTCTAATTATAATCAAGGTATTATAAAATGAACTTTGGATATCTTAATGTTTGCTCATGTCTGATATACCCTGTATAACAGGATCTGCTTAAACCCCCTGTAAAAGATAGCCCGGCCACAGACAGACACGACACTAGAATGTCCAAACACATACGTTTATTCCACACTATTTACACACACTATTTTCAATATTTACTCAGTCCTTGTTCCTTCAGCTGCCTACACTCCCCTCTCGCAAGCTCCATCCTCTTCCACCCAACTCCGGCTCCCCAAATGGAGTGAGGCGGCCCCTTTTATCTTGCTCCGGATGTGCTCCAGGTGCACGATGATGAACGTCCGGCAGCTCTCCTCAGTTTGGTGGAAATGCTGCCCTTGCACCTGGAAGCACTCCGGGCATACACCACAAGTAGAAATGTACATTTCAGAAAGAAGACAAAAATCCAATAATTACCTTAAAATAAAGAAATGTTTTATAGTTTTATATATTTCATTGGTTATATATAAGCAAATAACAATTATTTAAATTAATAATTATGAATTAATAACATACAATAAAAACACAGAAAAACAAGATAAATTATTCAGGATTGTAATGCCATTAACATATGGGGACAGTATGACCCAACAAAGAACAAACTGTGATAAATGCAATAAAAAGATTTGTAAAAGACAACTGATTTGTGTCAGGTTTCACAAAGACATGACCTAGCCACTCAAGGAAAATCCCCCACCAGTTCAATTTGCCATTGTTGAGTTCACTCCAAATGACAAAAGGATTTAAGTACCAAACATCAAAAATATGAAATAAATGACCAAGAACAAAGAAGTTGTTTTATGCCAGCAGCTATATGTCAGAATTACTTTTAAAAAGTTGTTTACAACACCTTCGTTTTCATGTTACTGTAAAACCATTTCAAATTTTCTGTCACTGTCTGTTGTTCATTGTTGCACCTTCATTCATTGTGTTCATCAGGGGAACTACTGTTTTTCTTGTGACAGTGTGACACAAGTCCTATCATGGAGTGAAAGAACACAAGAATTTAGTCAACCTTCCTGGCTTTTGTTTCAACAAGCTCTTTCAAAAGCTATGGGATGTTGTCTTATTATTCCTTACGTTACAAGATTTCTTTTCAGTACTTTTTTCTGTCTAACTCCGCGTTGTCTGTGCAACGCGGCCGCAGAGAACTTAAACAACTCGGCACATCCACATAAAAATGACAAGGGGTGAGCTTTCTTGAAGGCTTTTACTGGACGTACTTCGTTGTAAACTGAAATATATACAAAAGAAACATACAGGTGTACAACCAAAGACAATAAAAAATGATTCACAAAGCAATACATAGCAGAGAGTATACATTAAACAATGAAGCTTTAAAAGACACTTACTAGGCGAGTGATTTCCACAGATCAAGACAAAGAGAAGTGTGCAGACAGAGGTTCAGATTGCTGTGTGCCACAACTAACCAGACCCAGGGGTTTATATACCCAAAACATATGCTTTGGACGTTACCGAAACAAGAGATAAAGGGGTGCCTACATGAGACACATGGGGTATATTGTATTCAAATGAGGTTATTAGGTGACCTACAAGAAATTCATTCCTTGCAGCAGTGAGCTCATCTGGGGTACGTGGTTTGTTACAGCAATGCCAGCCATTACAGTTTCTGTGTGAGTCAGAGCATGACTTGAAAGAATGGACTATATGGATGAGAAGTGCAACAGCTCTCAGGGCAAAATGCCAGGTGGAGAAGCGTTGGAAGAGCTTAGGACAGATGGATAAGTTCAAAGTTTTCTTGTGCTTCATGGGAAATTTGTTGTTGCTTGTATAGAAAAGCTGGTCCTATAAACCAAAAAGTGTTGGCAAGCTGAGATGCAGGTACTGATCTTGTTGCAAGATCGGCAGAATTCTGATTTGAGGGAACATAATGCCACTGCTCTGGCTTTGTCATCTGATGAATGCGTTGGACTCTTTTGTGTCTTTTTAAAGAAACACCTGGTCTCATTAAATATGTAGCCGAGAACGACTTTACTGTCATAGTAGTACTTGACTGAGTCCAACTGGAAATCCATCTCATCTAGAATGAGTTCTGCCATTTCTACTGCGAGTACTGCTGCACACAGTTCAAGGCGCGGTAAGGTTGGTTCTAGCTGGGGGATCAATTTGACTTTTCCCAGAACAAATCCCACATGACTCTTTCCACTCTTGGTGGTAATTTTAAGGTATGCAACTGCACCAATGGCCACATTAGATGCATCTGAGAAGACACACAATTCAGTATGCCTTGCCCGGGCCAGGCCATGGGGAACATATGTGCGTGAGATATGAAGATATTTTAAATCCTGTAGAGAGTTTTGCCAAACCTTCCACTCTTCTAATTTATCCTTTGAAAGCAGGGTATCCCAGTCACCAGGGCAATGGGAGATTTTTCGCAGCAAAGCCCTCCCCTGTATGGTTACCGGGGCTACTAGACCTAGGGGGTCAAAAAAGCTGTTGACTGTGGATAAAACTCCACAACGTGTAAATGGTTTTTCTCCTTCTGAAATTGTAAAGGTAAATGTGTCAGATTCTATCTCCCAACTGAGTCCTAGACTTCTTTGGACTGGAAGAATCTCTTTAATTATATCCAAGTCCTTTATGCTTTTGGCTAGGTCATCTGCTGTAAAGGGTTTCATTACTAAGGTACTGTTTGAAGCAATTGTGTGTAGCTTTAGGTTAGATTGTGAGAAAGATGCTTGTGTCTGTTTCAGCAGACTAATGGTTTCAGTTTCTGTTGGCAGAGAAATAAGACCATCGTCTACATAAAAACGCCTCTGTATAAACTGCCATGTATCTGCTCCATGCTCATGTTCACCTTCCTCAGCTGCTGGTCTCAGCCCATACATGGCAACTGCAGGGGAAGGACTATTTCCAAAAACATGCACTCGCATCTGATATTCAGTTATGTCTTTAGTTGTGTCATTGTCTTGATGACACAGAAACCTCAAATATTTCCAGTGGTCTTTTCTCACCATGAAACAATAGAGCATCTGCTCAATGTCTGCAGTTACTGCTACGGGTTTCTTTCTGATCAACACGCCAAGCAGAGAATTATTTAAGTCTGGTCCTTTCAGTAGAATGCTGTTTAGTGACATGCCACAGTACTGTGCACTGGAGTCAAAAACTAACCTTATTTGACCAGGCTTCTGTGGATGATACATTCCAAAAATTGGCAAGTATCAGCATTCTTCCCCTTCTTTCAGCGGAGGCGCTGGTTCTGCTTGTCCATTCTCAAATATTTTCCCCATAAGGCTGGTGAACTGCTCTTTCATGCTGTAGAGAGACAAGGCAAGAAAGAGCCTGTTCACAATTATTGGGGAGACGAGGTCTGGGAGATTTGAAAGGTAGTGGTGCAACCCAGTTATTCGCTTCATCTCTGTTAAGTTCTTTTTCCATAATTTTTAAAAAGACTTGATCTTCAATAGAGAGAGCACATTTGTCATTTTTAGTTCTCTCAAATATTGACTTGCCAGCGCATCATTATGTGCAGACTTGATCAAAGGGGCCAATAGTGTTGGCTCCCCGCTGTAAGTCACCCTTTCTCTCAAGCAAAGGTGGCTGCAGCAAGACGTGAAAAGCAAAGATCGTCCATTTTCCAGCACACTTGTCTTGAAAGTACAAACTGCCGGCTTCTGAGCATTTCCGAAGCAAACTTTGCCTAGAAGAACCCAACCTAGGTCAAGTTTTTCAGCAAAGGGTGCATTATGAGGGCCATTAATTTGCTGTCTCACTTTGTGCACTCTGATGATGTCTCTTCCAAGCAGTAGCAGAATATGGGCATTAGTATCCAATTCTGGGATGTGGGCTGCCACAGACTTTAAGTGAGGGTGGCGAAGTGCTGCCTCTGGTGTTGGTATTTCAGAGCGATCATTCAAATTCTCATTGCATTTGATAAGTGGAGGCAGGGCGATACTTACTCCTCCATTCACAGCCTCTATTTGGAAGCCAACTGCTTTCCTGCCAATTGTCTCCATATCTCCAGCACAGGTTCGTAAAGAGTGAATGGGCTGCTTTGAATGTCATACCTATCAAAGAATTCTGATCTCACTAGCGAGTGGCTGCTCTAATCGTCTAGAATGGCATACATTTTAACTGTCTTCTCGGGCTGCCCTTGTGGATACTTTTAAACAAGGCATATCTTTGAGCTTGAGCATGCCTGTAGACCCTGGCCACATACTTCAATGCAGTGAGAAGAAACTGTTGGTGAGCTGCTGAGGTCTTCTTCATTAGCCTCATGTCTGGACTCCTGTGCATTAGATTTTGATAACCAGGGAGCAGGGCCTGGATGCATGGCTGTGCTGTGTCTGTCACTCTCACACTCCTTGCACTTCAGCTCCAATTTACAGTTTCTTGCTACGTGAAAAGATGAAGCGCAGCATCTAAAACATATAAGATTCTCTTTCAGATATGTCTTGTGCTCCTCTATGATGTTTTCTCTAAAACCTCTACATTTTGCCAGGGGATGAGGTTTATTGTAAATGGAGCAGTGCTTCATGAGTTCATCCTTTTTTTCTGCTTTAAGTGTACTTGAAACCATAGACGGGACATCTGTTTTAGGGACAGATATCTGAGCTTTTTGATTAAAATTCTTGTATAAAGGCTTGCCATGCCTGGCTGGGTCACTATAACTTCCAGATAGTGTGAAGCTTGGGTCATTCCTGGTTCTGGGTTTATTGCATACAAACTTTGTGAAGCAAGAGAAAGGAGGGTAGCACATGTCATGTTCCTCTTTAAACCTTGATTCTACTGATACCCATTTTTCTTGGATGCTGTGAGGTAATTTTTCCACAATTGGATTAATTCTACAAGCTGTATCTAAGTAAGCAAGACCAGGTAGATATTCATCTTCTTTTGCAGACAGCAACTCCATGAGGAGGTCTCCTAGGTCTCTGAGACAGACATAATCTTTGCTGGATATGCGTGGGAAGTTCTGTAGTTTCTTAAACAGAACAATTTCTATCACTTCTGGGGCAGCATAACATTCTGCCAGTCTATCCCAGACCATTTTAGGAGCTGCCCTTGGATTATTTATATGAACAGCTCTGATTCTGCGAACATGTTCTGCTGATTCTTTCCCCAGCCATTTTATTAGCAGATCCAGCTCCTCAGTGGCAGTCAGGTCTAACCCTCGGGTAGTGTTCGTAAAGGATGACTGCCACATTCTGTAGTTCTCAGGTTGGTCATCAAACTTTATGAGTCCAATTGTAACAAGTTCCTTGTGTGCCAAATACTTTGCAAAGTCAACTATGTCAGAAGCCTGGACCTGCTGCATAGAATACTGGTTATGCTGGGGAAACAGTCCTGTGTTTAAGGCTTGTTCTGTGTGAGGGTAGCTCTTTAGAAGAGGGGTCTTGATGTGCTGATCAGGCAATTTTGCTTGGTGGGGCAGTCTTGGATAAATAGCATGTGGTGAATGTGATGACACTCTTTGGCCACCTTCACTTTCTCCTGCCTTCACTCTCATAGAAAATGGGTGGTCACCTGAGATGTGTGAAGGACTCCTCAGTATGATGTCCTGTTGTGCTGCAAGTGATTTTTCCATTTCTATGCATGTATGTGATATAGGCTAAGAGGTGGCAGCATCATGTGTGAGCCATACACTCTTAGCTTGAGATAAGCTTCGGCGGCTGCGGATCTCATCATTTAGTAGATCTTTTGCAGCTTGTAATATTTCAGCTTCAGCTACTGCGGCAGCAGCTCCTTTTTCGGACTGAAGAGCCTCTAGTGCAAGTGTCTCTGCCTCCGTTCTTGCTTGTTCTCTTTTAATGGCAAGCTCTTTCTCTGCAAAGGATGCGCGTGCACATGCAGCTTCAGCCAATGCATGAGCTTTAGTTATGGAACTCCTTGCTGATGTGTTGGAATAGCGCATGTGTCTTGAACTGTCCACAGAAGCAGCGTCGGTTTTACATACCTTCTCCATTTCTGCAACAGTGGATTTTGGGCTGTATTAGTTGAACCAAGTGCTTGTGTAGTGAGCTACACCAAAAGAAGACTGCCGATTTCAGGTGATTCAGGAGAGACAAAGTGAATAAAGCTGAAACGCTTAAGTCAATCAGATCCCAATTCGGCTTCTGTGTGAACTGATTTTGTTTACGGCAACGAGAAACGCCAATCTGTATTGGAAAACAGAGCATGAACAGCCCTTACTGCGCTTCAATCTGTCAGTAGGCGGAGTTGATTTAAATGATGCCGTGGAGATTCTGTACTCCGATTTGTGGTGTGAATACTGTCTTTCAGCCAAGTCGCCCCGAGATCCTCCCTTTGAACCCTGGCACAAACGTCCCTTTACTTACCACAGCGTTTCTCAACCTTTAAGTATTTGCGACCCGAGTTTTCATAACAGTTTTAATCGCTCCCCCCCTAACATTTTTTTGAAATGTAGATGCATATTTTATTATACCTACTTAACTTTTATGACATTTATCTAACTATATTTATTGTTCTAGTATCAGAATGTAGTTTAAGTTAATTTGTTTTGGGTTCAACTGATGTTTTTTTCATATTTTTGATTCTTGTTTTCTTTTTTTCACATCTTCGCGCCCCCCCCTTTCTGTTACTTTGCGCCCCGCCCCACAGGTTGAGAACCACTGACTTACCAGATGTGGAGCAATGTTCTGTGGTCCGTCCCGTGCCGTGGAATTGCCCTTTTACTAAGTTGCCGTAGGATTCTTCTTTCATCTGCGCGGCGAGAACGTTCCTTAACTTAGCTATCTTAACGATTCTCTTGCAGTCTGTCTCACGACGTGGATTCACCTTTTTACTTTCCTGCCTCACTCCGCACTGTCCGTGCAACGCAGCCGCAGACAGCTTAAACAACTCGGCACATCCACATAAAAACAACAAGTGGTGAGCTTTCTTGAAGGCTTTTACTGGACGTACTTCATTGTAAACTGAAATATATACAAAAGAAACATAGAGGTATATACAGGTGTACAACCAAAGACAGTAAAGAATGATTTACAAAGCAATACATAGCAGAGAGTATACATTAAACAATAAAGCTTTAAAAGACACTTACAAGGCGAGTGATTTTCCATGATTAGATCAAGACAAAGAAGTGCGTAGACAGAGGTTCAAATTGCTGCGTACCACAACTAACCAGACCCAGGGGTATATATACCCAAAAGGTACGCTTTGGATGTGACCGAAACATGAGATAAAGGGGTGCCTACGTGAGACACATGGGGTGTATTGTATTCAAATGATTATTAGGCGACCTACATGCTTTACGTGAGTTTTATAGACATTTATGACACCACTGTGAGTGTGGGACATGAATGACAGGTGTGTTAATAAATGACAAGATGAATGGGGGGCACAGCTCAACAAATAACAGCTAACAACATGTGGGGCAGAACAGTACCTCCTCATCGAAAGTGTATGATATTAAAAAATTGTCTCAAATTGATCAAAAAGGGACACAGATGAAAAGGTATTAAGGGAAATAGCACTGATAAGAAAAAACACAGGACACAATGAAATGACCTACTGAGTAAGTGTATAGGGAGAACAGTAGAGGGCCCAGCACCAATCCTTGGAGCATGTTGTGCTTGCTTGGTGCACTATTGACATCTCGTCAAGCCAGAAGATATGGTAGAAACTTAGGACTCAAACCTCCTGAAGGCAGTCCCAGTAATGAAAGGTCAGAGAGGATGGCAAGGTGGATCTGGTGCTTGACCATGTTGAATGCAGAGGAGATATCTAGTAGGATGAGAATAAAAGACATGTTAGTTGCTCAAGCCCTCTATAAGATGTTGACAATGGTAAGTAGAGTTGTCTTTATGGAATGGACCTTGTTGAAGATTGGCTGATTAGGGTCAAGCAATCTGTTCAGTACAATCAATTGAGATATTTGAAATGCGCATCAAGATATTTGAAAATGATTTCATCATTATTTTAAGATACCCATTATGCATTTTAAGATATCCTAAAAGACAGGAAGTCCTTCTGAAAAATTTACACATTTTACAGGAAGTAAAATCAAAATCACATTGTGATATTTGAAAACGGAAGAGGGCATGAGTTTTATGTGTTTTAAAAAATAGGGGCAATTATTTTGAGATATCTTGAAATGAACTGAGAGAGCTCATAAGCTGAAATCCATACTTTTAAATGTTAATTTAGCTAGTCATATAATTACAGTAATTACAGTGTAGACAACAATGGTGGCAGTTTTTTTTTATTACAGCAGTATGACCAATAAAAACAAAATGGTGTATAGATTTGAGAAATGGTCACATGATCATTGAAATCCATGTCTCCAGAGGATTTTCTATATAGATTGTATCTATGAACAGGTATATTAAATTGCTGCATCATTGCAGTGCCTTTAGTTATATCTTGTCACTTCCAGCATAATGATAAATAAATAAAATTCATTCTGAAGTTGTATATTTCGGTATGCTTAATGTCTTTATATGGGAAATCCAGTACATTACAAATTATATAGAAATCACAATGTAAAGATTCTAAGCAGTCATACATTTGATTCTAAGCAGTCATACATTTGCATTTTACCCTTTTGGCTTTGATGCAACACTAATTAACCAACCTTTTTGATAACATCAAAAAGCTTGTTCAGCAAATTATGTGACAGTAGTGGCCAAGTTTAATTAAGATATGTAAACTGGGAGAGCCCAGTACATAATAAAGCACAGATGCTGCAGAACCACTAAGAACCAGTGGTGATAAAATTTTAGCCAAACCGCAAAACAGTGAAGGTCACAATTCATTTTAATGATCATAGATGAACTCTTTAATTTTCTTCTTTAGTGCAAAGTTTTTGGCTAGTGTGATAAAATCAGAGACTCAATCCTTGACATTCCAAAGGTTTGCAATCAAATTATTCTATGCAGTATATCGAGGAATTAGAAATGTTAGGATTGAAAGCAGTTTGAATGTTATATGAAGATGGCTAAACCATACTGCAAGCAGTTTTCATTCATAACCAGAGTAGAAGGTGACTTAAAACAAAAAAAAAAAGCATGCTTTACTTGAAAGAGATACATTAGCACTGCAAACCAGTAACTGTTAGTGTAAAATGCAAACTGGGGTACATGTTAAAAACATGTTAGTATGTTGTAATAATAAGCAAAAAGAACATTAAATTAAAAAGCAATATTTGAAAAGTAAAAGGAAAATCAAATTGCTGAACTCTAACCACAAAGAAATTAAAGGGCTATTGCTACAGGCAACTGCCAAAAACAGAAAACTGACTGCAGAATCCAGCATTTTTGCTTAAGTACTGTATATTGTCTCAGGTCTTCCATCTTATAAATAAATAAAACTAGTTGCAGTCTGGCCACTTCCAAAACATAAAAAGTGGTGGCCAAAAACATTGAAGAGTGTTTAGAATATGTTCCTATACTTTGGCTAGCATACTGGAAAACTTGACCATGTCTTAAAATGGAAGATGCATTTCAGTCTTCAGAATCACAAAAAAGGATGTGCAACTGTTGCACTTGCTGTTCATGGTGTGTAAGCTAGTAAGTTGTAATATCAATATCCTTGGTCCCTAAAGTAACCAATTCTGCTTCTCTCAAATTTAGAAAGTTACTGTTGTGATGTGAGATTTTGCATATAACTTGATAAATGTTTTGTATGTCTTTACTTGTAATCTAGGCAAAGCAATGTAATTTAGTGTTAGGTTTGTTTATTACTGCAGAAAATTTATATTCCAAGGGGTGGAAACTGAACAAACCAGTTAGGAATGCCAAAATAAGGGGATTCATTTTGGGCTCATAAAGTATACATTCTGGGTATTAATTAAGTGGGATAATAAATATAATTAATACTATTATTAAAGAGCGGTATACTGAGCAAATTGGTGAACTTTTCAGGAAAGCAGGTGCAGCTGGTACATTTGCAAGTCATACAGTATGGGTTCCGATGTTTAGTTATAGTCTAATTGGGAAAATACGGAAGCCCTGCTGAGATTGTCAGCTGTGGTGCAGGCACAGGACCAGTGGGCCAATTCTGAACTGAGGTGTTTAGCACAACGAGTATGCATATGGTGAGCAAACTCCTCTAGGGGTGGCCTACAGGGGGAATGATGAGTTGCATAGCTATGATGTCTCATGGTGGTGATGCCAGCCTATACTGGTAAAGGCTGATGGCAGTCAAGAGTTGCACCATGGGTAGGAAAGCACAAGAGGCAATTAAATCAACCCCAAATGTGTGCAGAGAGGCCACAAATGTTGGTTTGTGAACAGTTTATGCAGTGGCACATGTGCTGTCACTTGGGCAGAAGTGGTTGTATGTCTTTATTTGTAATCTAGGCAAAGCAGTGTAATTTAGTGTTACTTTGGTGAGAGGTAGTCATGTTTGCCCCCCCGTTTACAACTAATTTTACGACAGGATTTGGGGGGGATGTGTCTTAAACCAGTTTGATGAGTATTTCTCTGCTAAAGTCTTTCAACCCCCCTGCAAGGAAGCCAGGATGTATAACATATGGTTTTTGTGGCAGGTGTTAAGATGTTCTATTTCACCCATTGGTCTGAGGTATGGCTGTTTGGAATTGGCTTGTCTCAGAGGCCTTTAAGTACCATGATGTCCTATTGGTTCTAGGGGCTGGAGAGAACATCTATAAATGTACATGCTTAACCTCACATTCTATCTCTCTGACCAACATATGATGAAGAAGCATCTCTCTTGCTAACCTGTAATGATGTAGAAGTATCTTTCTCTTGCTAACAACTGATGAAGACCATCACACCATGAACTGAAGACAACACAATGAAGAGCACAGCTTCAGCCATTTTGAACAGACATGTAAAAGCTGAGCACCAATGATGCCTTAACTAGAGACATTAAGTAACTAAAAGTCTGTGTGCCACCTGAATTACACATCACCATTTTATCAGGTTGTATGGTTGCCAATATTCAAATGTACTTTGCATTTTGTTATTATTTATGAATATTGTCAGTAATACATTATTTTATGTGTAACTTAACTCCTGCTAGTCTTTTTACTACATCTAATTGCCTGAGGTTATAGATATAGAAGGGAAGTTGGGGATAAGGCATATACAATAATACCTTATAAACAGTGGTAAGTCTGTGAGATTAGGCATTCTAAGGCTACATATTAATAATACAATAGGGGAAAGTAGAGCAATATATATTACTCTACCAAGATAAAACAGTTACAAATCTCACTCATTTTTCTGATCACATTCTAGGATGAATGGAGTTGAAGTGATGCTCAAGAAATTTAGTCATTTGTGATTGTACGAGTTCTTTATGCCACTGACACAGTCTATTTAAAGGGCTTATTTCCAGGGCATTTGCTTTTTATCCTAATAAGAATAAGAATACTGTATAAGAAGTTTCACGAATGACAGACCAATTAGTCCCTCAGAATTCTTTAATTAGTTAATAGCTAAAGTTTCCCTTAAGATATATCTTAAATGTTGTCAATATTTCTACTTCTACACAATAATTTGGTAGTGTATTCCACATTCCATCTTAAATGTACTTAATTTTGCAGCCCTCTATTTATTTCTGTACTTAACCCATTATATTTTATTGTTGCCCCAGAGCATATAATTTGTTATATACAGTGTGAGGTTGCCAAGGCAACCACAGGTTCTCAGCATAGCGCCGCGGAAACAACTACAAGCTGATCGAGTTTGTGATATACTTGCCTGTCACCGATAGGTGATGTAAAGAACATTATAAATGCAGGGAACAGTATAACTTGGCCACTGACCCGGTCCTGACTATGCCCATTTGCTGTGTCTGTGTATAGGGGAGTGGTAGCTCCCGCTGCAATAAATAACCTTGCTGTTCCTGTTTCAAGTTGAAAAAATCTGGTTTTGCTAAAGAACTGAGACTTAGCTTCATATTTTGGGGTGCAAGACAGGGACTCACAACAGTAACTGAAAGAAGTCTGCTTGAATAATTTTAGACATGCCTTAGAAAATGTAACCACATGTAAAAAATAAATCTTTAATTTTAATAACACAATTATAGAATGTTCCATCGTAAGAAACTTTTCTGGGCAAACAAGTATACACCACACTATCAAATAAAACAAAGGAACAGCACAATAACAAGAAAGAACACAGCACATCTAACAATTCCAGACAATAGAATTGCCTTGAAGATATACTTGACACAAAAAGAATAAAAAGTTGCAGTAATGATACACAAAGAAATATTGTGTAAGAAATGGGTATATTTAAAACAGGTTCAAGCTATGGTATAAAACCAAAAAGACACCATGAGAGCAAAATAATACAGTGTGGTGAGTATTGACTGAAAAAACACTTTGCATTGTTTAAGTTAGAGTAACGGCATTTTATGGCATGATATAAAAAGATAATACGTTTTCCCCCAACATAATAATTGGTTGCCATGGTTCTTTCTTTGAAAGAACACTAATAAGACATGAGTTACCAAAAAATTTAGATCACATTATTTTTTGTCTAGTGTAGTTGTATTTCTTTTTTTATATTTATTATAATAGGTTTTCATTTTGCACAGTAAATTACACATCAACAAGATTACTTTTTTGCATTTAACTTGAAGCTTGAGCTGATATGAGGATATCAAGTAAGCTGATGTATTCTTGTTTATCAAGGTGCAGGCGAGTGATGAAATGTTGCATGTTGGTCACTGTATTCTGCACATGTGAAAACAATACTACTACATTTACTACAATCAATTTGAAGAAGAATTGTGTAAAAAACAGCATTTAAAAACAATACCAAACAGATAGGTCTTCATTCTGAATCTGAGTATTGCAACGAACAGAATATTAACAATAACCCTAATAGTAGAGTTCCAAGAGAAGGATTCACAAGCTGAATGAGCATTTTCCTAGAGTTGTGAACAATTAAGAGGCATACATCAAAATATCTTGATTATATGATATAGTTATATGGTGTACTGTCAAATACTGAGACACTCTGACATCACAATATACATCAGGACACCACTGATTAACCTAATACCCTTCTGACCAAGAATAAAGAATTCCACTTCACAGAAAGGAATACTTTTAAGAAAAAAGAAAAGCGTACACTAACCTGAAGTTTTGTTTTTATCGCAAACGTTGATAACTAGGAAGTGCACAGTACTGGCCTTTATCTAATCTCTATACAGTATATAAAATTCTAAGCCAAAAAGTGCAACGATTTTGTGAAATGATTTTGTGCAACAATTTTATGTGTCGTTTTTATGTCACCTTTTTGTCACACTTTAAATCAGGCTTATTTTAAAACCTTCATATATATGTTTGGTATCATTATTTTCAGAATTTATCGAACTTTAATGTGATGTTGTTAGATTTTCAGATTCTTATTCAATTTTTAAATTATAAACTATAAAATATCAAGAACTCACGTCCCGCGAGACAAGACTTTGTGCCAAGACATTTAACCACGCCCGGGGCCGGAAATAAAAGTCAAAAGAGTAGATGACAAAGACAGCTGCTCTACAGGCTTTTAAATGTTTGGAGCGCCATGCGAGATACAGTCCAGCAGCTGATTGAGCAAAGAGGAGGTATAAAAAAAAAAAAAAAAAACTGTTTTTGTTTCCCATTGTATCACCATTTAAGAGAGGGTTGCGGAGGTGTGACCACGTCTGCTTGGGGTGCGTTCAGCCCCCCTCTTCACAAAACGAATGGCAGAGACGCGAAGTGGCTGGTGCATAGCGCTGGCCAGGGGGGTTGGAAACCCCCTAGTACTGTTATATTAATGACTTCACACAATGCACACATCTGGTTGTCCACCCAAAATCCAAAATACTGGCGTCAACAAATAACAAATATGGCATCAAAAAAACGCATGAAATTACTGTATATTAACAATCTTAAATACATCTTTTACCTAAAAAAACTACACTATTAAGTTCTGCATGTCATAAAAACAAACACAGATTATAACACATTGTGCCTTCTTGTGAGTTGACCTTCAAAATGGGCTGTGATAGAACTGTTCTTGATAGAGTATTGAAATTCATAAAATTTGGGCATATTTAAGTGCTTAATGAGGTTTTTAGAACTCACAGCAAAAATAATTGGAAATGTACTGTATACATGATATTCATCTAGGTGGCAAAGGAGGAGAGACAAAAAAACCCTCTGCACAAACAGAGAAGCTTATAGGGAAGATTGTTCTGCTAGGCTACAATTCCTAATGTAACTGGGTCCTGGACATCCAGTAAGAGACACTTGAGACAGTCCATGATGAAAACACAACCTGCAGTACCATCACACTAAGCGCTGGTGCCCCCAGGGGCTGTGTATTCAACCCACTTCTATTCACCTGTTCTTGATTGTATGGCTGTGTACAGCTCTAACACTATCAAGTTTGCAGATGACAAAACAGTGGCGGGTCTCATCAGGAATGGAAATGAGTCAGTTTACAGAATTGAGATAAGACGATCGGCAGAATGGTGAAAATGCAACATTCTGTCTCTTAATATGGACAAGACAAAAGAGGTGATTATTGATTTTATTTGCACCCCACTGCACATCGAGAACTCTGTGGTGTTACTGGCCAAGAGCTCCAACTTCCTTGGCATGAACCTGGCAGTTGACCTTACTTGGTCAATTAACACAACCTTCATAGCCAAGAAGGTGCAGCAGTGCCTGCGTTTCCTTCAGAGCCTGAAGAAGGCAAGACTGCTTCCCTCATTCTTACCACTTTCTACAGGAGCACCATCAAGAGCATTCTAACCAGCTGCATCACTGTCTGGTTTGGGAACTGCATTGTCTCTGACCATAAGGTCCTGCAACAGATAGTGCAAACTGCAGAAAAGATCATTGGGTCCTCTCTGCCCTCCATTGAAGGCATCTTTGTAAAGTGTTGTATCTGCAAAGCATACAGCACTGTGAAGGATCGCTCCCACAGTCTCTTTCTTATACTTCCATCTGGCAGAAAGTACTGCAGCGTTCAGACCAGTTCTACCAGGTACAACAGCAACTTGTACCCTTTGGCTATCTGGACTCTGAACTCTGTGCTGCCCTACGCACTCAGATCTGACCCTAATAGCAAATGTATATGCAGTACATTTGTCACACACATTTGTCAAGCTACTGTTTTTTATTATTAGTTTTATAGTTATTATTTATTAATTTATTTTTATTATTTCAAATTATCTTTTCACATACCTATTATTTATTTTTAATTATCTGTTACAGTATTATATAGTTCTTTACTTGTCTTGCAATTGTTCTATATTTGTGTGTATACTTCAATACTTTGAATGGATGGTATGGCAATAAAGCCACTTAACTTAAAAAAAAAAACCTATGGGGTTTATAGTCAAAATCCAACTGATGTGTTCACTGTAAGTTTGAAAGAAGCCTAAAGAAGAATTTAATGTTTTTCTAGTTGTATATATCTGCTGAAATTTTCCTCTGCAGGCATCTGTTCTAAACAGTTTTGTTCAGTTTCTTCTCATTGAACAAATAAGTGCACCAGTTCTGATTACCCAGAAAATAAATAGTTTTACAGCATGAGTTTATTTGATTCACAAAATAAGCAAAAGGAATAACATATAGCTTTAGATTTTAAAATATGAATTTAAATTATTTCGTAATCTTTTAGATTACTGATGAATTGTGATATTTTGAAATGTACTGAAACATTTAATGAAAAATCCAAAAAAGCACAAGAGGGTGGCACTTTTGCAAAATAAATATTTAGTAAGTTTAAATAAAATTAATTTTTCTCCCAAATTCTTGCATCATATACTGTTAGCATTTCAAAAGCACAGATCTAAAAAGTTGTACGGTGCATTATGCAATTTGCATATTTTGCCTTTATAAAGTAGAAGGTTGATTTTGCATTGCTCTATTATGACTTAATTTTAATTTAATCCTACCTCAACAGTTTAAGCAGGTGTGTGAAAATTACATGTACAGGTCACAGTGTGTAAGCTGCTAAACGGCTCATTTCAGTTCGTTTTCCACAATCCTTACACAAATAACTTCATAGAGGTAAGAAGTAAGTGTATTTCCTCTCAAATTCCAATATTGACCTAAATTACATGATTTGATATTTAACTAATTTTTCTCTTTTACTAGCTGTGCAATCTCTCCTCTCACCATGATGAAAAACAAATACTAAACCAATTGGATGGAGTGTAATGTGAGACACGTTTGGCAAAATGATCTTACTGCTATTTCTCTCAAGGAAATTCATCAAGCCTGTAATCAATTAGGCTGAGTGAGTGATTAAGTAAAGTTATGCTGATGTTCAGCATTACAAATGAATGAAATTGCTTTGAATTGTATAAAGGGCTATAAACAATATAATGCGTTTTCCAGAGCATTAAGCCTTAGCTGCTTTGTTAACATTTTCTGTGGATACAAATTAGTAGGAAACCTGTGCAAAACGTCACACTTGGTTCCTTAGAACATCGTGACACATTCAAAAATAGTATTAATAGGAAAAAGTCAGAAAAATATTTTGTGAATATCCTTCAATGTGGCAATTCATTGAAGGCCGAAAATACAACAGATATAACCCTTTAAATTTTAAGCAGTTAGGGACTACTCCCTTACTTCTGCAGGGTGAATAAAATTAGAGCCTTGTTTGTTGGGCTAACTTCTACTGGAATCATTTCCTCACCTGCTTTAACATTGATGTTTGTTTTTAAGTATAATTTAGGATGCTATGTAAATCAATCAGGATTAAAAGGAGCTTCTTGTAAATAGTTTTTCTCCATCTTGTAATTCTGTTCTTGTTATATATTCAAATAGGATTTCAGCATCAGAAATGATAGATTTTATAATTATATGGCCATTCATTCAAACACTATATAATTGTTGACAAAATTGCACAGAAATGTTTGGCAAAATTCTCTGAAGTGTTATTCACAGTGAATAAGCTGTATTTTCCTGGAAATTCCTAGCCACCTTATTAATTTTTTTTTCCCAGCACCACATGAGGCTTTGGAAAGCCACCATGACATCAGATCTGTAGCAGCCATTCATTTTGCAGAGTTGGGCAAAGTTCAGGAACATTTCTACAGTCTCACCAATCTCACAGTGAAGTGAACCCTGCAGGGTCCACTAATAACTATTGCACAACATTCATTAGGGTGAAATGAGAATTAGAATTTGGCTTAAATTATTGCAAGGATTATATATTATTTAATTTGTTTTTGTTTTTTATTGTTAAATTAAGTGTTTTAATGTGGATAAATACAATACATAAAAGTAGTGTATCACTGCTGTCATTTTTGATTATTTTTGCATTTAACTTACATAATACCCACATAATAACGTTACTTTGTTACTTTGGTGTCATTTGTCTTCTTGGCATCGTATAAAAAGAGGTGCAACACAAACTCTGAGATTACTGTTGCAGTTAACAGTCGGATGTCAAATAGTTTGTACTTCCTGGATAATCTTAACATCCAGGAAGTGAAGTACTCATTAGTGATACCATTAAGATGGATCTGTTAGCTAACTGTAAGGAAGGAAAAATGTTCAACATGAGACATCACAAGTACAAAACTAATTCCTTTTCAGCTACACAAAAGTCTGAATTTTTCTGATATGGTGATGTAGATATAGAAATGGAAAAATGTAACCTTTATACACTGTTATGTCCTACATGGCCATATGAAGACTTCCATAGGCCACTGATGTCAAAGCTCATAAAGCACTTCCTCACTTCATTACCCCACTAGGCACATGCATTTATTCACACATTATGAATATCAAGTATGTCAATAATAAATTAGGTATCGGTAGGGGTGTGTGGTACATCGGTAGAAATGAGACCTAAGTAGGGCTTGTTCTGATAACATCCACTGAGGCAGTATTCAGTCAATGGAGATGTATATTTATTCTATTGTGTTTAAAAAGATGTTTTCAAAGGCACTATTAAAGTCGAGTTTGAATACTTACACTCTTTGAATGCTTGTTTTTTATTGTCAATGATGTTTAATTTTTTTACAGTATAGACCAATCATTGCATACATTTTCCAAGAATATGTACCCTAAAAAGCATGTGCAATGTATTTTTATTTCTTGTTCAATTCTTCTTATTTTATTATTTTGCACAATACAGATATGTTGGAATTGCCTCATTTGATTATAAAGGTCTTTATGAAAAAAGTAAATTACAGTAGAACTACCCACTAATAACCTAAAAAAAGCAGACCAACAGAAACACTTGGGGTCTCATTTAAAAAACATTGCGTGGATTTGAGTGTGAAAATATGCACATGGCCAAAGAAAGAAAAAAATAAGGAAAATATATATGCTGAAAAAAACAAGATCTCTAAAATCTGGCATACACTCGTTTCTACACAATGTACCTTTTGTAAATCACAATCACTTTGTAAATATGCAAACATGACAATGCACCAAACACTGCCCTTTATCATTCATATATGAATCACGCTAATCAGCCTCATACATAGGCAATTAAGATGCTGCAGAACTTTATTGGCTGGTAACATGGCCT
The DNA here is from genome assembly GCA_026402145.1 of Polypterus bichir lapradei. Taxonomy (NCBI): domain Eukaryota; kingdom Metazoa; phylum Chordata; class Cladistia; order Polypteriformes; family Polypteridae; genus Polypterus; species Polypterus bichir. The sequence goes on along the minus strand of JANRMT010062821.1, from coordinate 19,255,206 downwards.
TGCTCCGAAGTGTCAAGACCTCATCACCTGCATTCAAGAGTATCAGTCTGCACTTCACAACTGAAAGTGCAAGATCAAGCGTGGCATTATAGCACCTTTGGGGTTTTGGTTATGGAAAGGCGTAAGGTGCCAGTGTCTGAGCAGGTAGCCACTATTACCTGGCACATGTAAGTGACATGATTGTTGTTTCAATGAATAGTACAGGCTGTATGAAAAACTAAAGGATCTGCTAGTTACCTTACCAAAAAACCAGCCACCACATGCAACATCATCACATCTATCAAAAATACTTTGCATAAAAATAAAAGAATCATGGGATTGTTTCACAGACACATCTTGGCATCACAGATGACTTGTGAATTAATGGAATGTAACTGCTTAAAGTTAACAAAAGCAGTGTCATTCTTGCTAGGTTCACTTATTGCAATATGAATGTAGTAAAGTACTCTCAGAACGTTTGGAGAACGAGACACAGCTGCAAATTGACTTTAAATGCTGGGAAAAGCCTGTTATGATTTAGGTATGTACACTCAGTCCATACAAAAAACTGTACAGAGTGTCTCAATGGGCAGTTAATGGCTTCTAGCGCAGCAGGCATGATGGAGTAAAGCTTGGCTGAGGTATTCCTGATGTGTTGGCCAATACCCTGAGAACTGGCAACAAGCATTCTATATAAACTGGTGAAAAACAAAAAAAAGAAATTCTCCAATCCAAATACACAGCATTGCACCCCCCCACCCCCCTTTAATATGCTTTAATATATCTGTCACTTCAATACACAATATACTGTAATATCAGCTTGGTAATATGAATTATTATGCATATGAGTTATCATTTAGTAGATTTGGCTGTAATTTCCCTACTTGATTTAGGGTGTTAACACTTCCCAATTTCACAAAAATGCTGCATATGCATATATCAGAGTTGCCGTAAATATACTTGGAAAGTTACAGATAGACGTTTCAAGCCTCTTTTTAGGTGTACGCAAGCTTTAAACATGAGGCACCTGGATTTAGTTTGAAAACTATATGCACATAGATATATACCATGATACCACCCACCCCTACAGGGATTGAAGTAAAAAAAAAATAATAAAACAAAACTTTATATCGGGTCAAATTCACCTTCCTTTTTGGTCCATTAGTGTATTTCAATAATAGCAACAAACTAATTAATGACTGCCATCTACCAGAAATCAACTTTCTTCTGATAGCACAATAAGAAAATAACAATTAAACATATTTTAAAAGCACTACGTGGTACTACAGGGAGATTCACTGGAAAGAGGCCCCGAATATTCTGTTGTAGCTTCCATTAGGATGAAGGAATCTAAACTAAAAAAAATACTATATACCTTGAAGTATGTATAATCGATTGCATTAAATGCAATTCTGGAAGTGGTTTCCATTTTCTGGCAGACACATTTCGACACGCTCCATGTTCCTGAACGTATCGACAAGAGTCGAGGGTGGAATAGCAGCGATTTCACATTGGAGGTTTTCCTTCAAATCTTCCACTTTTAGACTTTTCCTTTGACCATACCCCAAAGGAAGAAGTCTGGTGGTGTGAGATACAGAGATCGTGGTAGCCCCTTTGAAATGACCCTGTTGCCAAAGAAGGACTCAGTTTCTGCCATGCTCCTTGCCGATGTGTGACACATTGCTTCATCTTTCTGGAAGTAACCTTCTGTTAGCTCACAATCATCCAGTTGATTCTGACATCACTTAAATGAATTGGTGACCCAATAGGTTCTCACCATGAAGATGGACTGCTCGATACTGTACACCACCATCCTGATGAGATGTGGAGTGACTGATTGAATGGGTACAGGCGGTATGGACCCAGAAGTTGCAAATGGAGATTAAACGTCCCAACGGCTGTCTGGCCCCTACCTCATCGCTCCACTGCAGGGGCATCCTGGCTTGTTCAAAGCTCCATATACTAAGAGCACATTGCACCTTGTTTCGTTCAGATTACTTCGTCCTAGCTTTATAGTAAAAAGGTGTCATGTAACAGAGGAAGTTAGTTTGCATATTTGTACCAAACGAAATCCAAAATTTTCATTTGAGTTTGGCATTATTTTGTGCGTCTTATTACCTGCAGCTGCCCCATTATCCTGCACATTGTAGCTCATGTCTGTGTTGTTATGGGGGTTGTGTTATGGGATGATGCAGAATCGAGCTGCACATTCCTGGTAGAAGCTGTGATAGTAGCCTTTTCCTGACTCAACTTGTTCAACTAATTTTGATTTGTTTATTTTTTTAATTTTAGGTATCATTTTCACCAAAGCAGCAACTTTTGTTTCAATCTTTTTTTTCTCTTATTGTACCATTGGTCTCTCATCAATTTAGATTTTTTTTAATTGTGCTGATTATACCCTACCCATGTTAACCAACCAGGACTCCTATTTCTTTAGATGAGGTTGGATAGGTTTATAATCGAAAGGATCAAAGCCAGGTAGGGCTATGTGCTGGATAGCGGATTACTGTGAGTGCCTGTACTATAGGCGAAAACATGAACACTTCCTGTAATTAGTCGTTTTTTCTAGGCCCTAGGGTGTGCACCAAAGGTGACCTGATGGTAGATCCAGCCATGATATCCTAGTTATAAATATGAAGAAGAACTTCAAATTCCTGGGCATCACTATGGAATATCTACATATCTACTTAGATCAAGAAAGAACACCAAGGATTATTAACTGAGAAATTAAAAAAATAAATCAGAGGGTCATAGGAGGCAATGACCCTATTTTACATGTTAGTGGTGGAGTTGTTTCAATAACCATGTTAATGGCTTTATTTCTGCCAAGGTCAAAAAACAATTAAACAGTTGTGCATAGTACTTCTAAAATTACAGGATGCCAACTCCCTCCATAAAACTACTCTATTGTTTCAAGGTGAATCAAAAGACTTAGGGTTCTTTATTTGTCTTGTTTCCTTGAATCCTAATAACCACCAAGGTGTTCAAAACATGTCAGTTTTCTTCCCACATCACTAAAGATGGGAATGTTAGTTTAAATACCAGTACTAAACTGGACTCAGTGTGAGTTTGTGTTTCAATGGACCTTGTGATGGGCTGGTGCCCTACCAAGGGCTTGTGCTCAATGCTGTAAAAGCAAACTCTTAATGTTATGTTAAACATGAAAATTCCATTCCTACATTTAGCAGACTACAACTAACACATGTCAGTCAATGGGAAAGTGGGAGATGGATACAACTTCTGGTAACTCTTGTTATGAAACTTTCATATATTGCTGGATCTTGGTAGTATTTATTCCCTGAAATTTCCACTGCCATCTGAGCTTGCAGTTATGAAACTTGCAAATGAGGCTCTATTTTCAGAAATTGCTTGACAGATGAAACAAAATGTACTGATGCTATTTAAACAGCATTTTCAGCTGTGTTAAGTATTTCATCTATTTGACATACCAAACAGAAATTAGTTCAGGATTAGTTTTAGTGTGCAAACCCCTAGTAAGGAACAAAAAGACATTATAAGTAGATTGATAGAACGCAGCATTAATTTTATTGTGGTAATTAATCAATAAATAATTCATTTGGCTTCATGCAAGGATAGCTTTCCAAAAAGTCAGGAAACAACTTAAGGTTGACACTCTGACACCACTAGCATGTTGGAAACTTGCTACTTGCTACTTTTCATAAATATACCGATTTCTGTTAAAGATCATTACAATCAAACCATTGATTCATATGTATATGATGGTGCTGGGATAGGCTTTAACACCATGCAGTCCTTTGTTATATTGAACATAATAAAATGGGGTCCTAATGACAACTTTTCACACAAGGGAAATAAAATGGGACTATAACACACTTTCCTTTGTTAGAAGAAAACACACAAGAAGAGGTTGGGTAGATAGGAGAAAATAAAATCTATAACTTTTGCCATTTCTGGACTAACTATATGGGTCAGCGAGCCCTAAATCCCAAAAAGCCCCAAATGGATGGTTTTATTCAACATAATACCTCCAAAATTTTACAAAACAGAGGTTCTCTCTCTCCACCATTCATATTTCTCTCCTCTCATCACTGCACTGCCCTCCTCCCGTTGAGTGTTGTCTTTCTTCCTCACAGCTCCGACTGAATAAGGGAGTACAGTCCCTTTTATTGAGGTCGTGGGAGTACTTCTGGTGCCAGGGCCACTGCCCAATGGAAGTACTTCCCAGTCACATGGAAGTCCCTTGAAATGGGGAGTGCACCTCCCTGCAGCTCCCTCTTGTGGCAAACATGGACCCCAGCAGGCCTGTACTGCAATTATAATTCCCAGCATTCCCTGCTGGTCCCTGAAAGGGTGCCGATATGGAGGGCTGCAGCCATCTAACACCTGGGGGGATTAAACACCCCCCAGAGGCCTTTCTTCCCTGTCCTCTTCATTTCTTATGGCCGGGGAAGGTACTAACCCCATGTCCGGCCCAGACACATGTGTATTTATTTGGGGCTTCCCATCCGGATAAGAACCATCAGTTCCGGTTGGGATGTCTGTCTGTTAGGGCCACCTAGTCCAGGTGCAATCTCCTTCCTTTTCTTGGCCGGGAGACCCTTGGGGCCTCCCGTCCAGGTAAGGGATCTTCCTGGTTTCTGGCTGTGATGCCCTTCCATCCCTTGTGACACCTACATGTTTCTACTGTATGTACCTTGCTGCCTACCTCACCCATTTGTCCACCTAGGTAGTGCACAAAGCACTCCACTAATCCACCCTCCCTGCTTCTTCCTTGACCATGACTTCTCTCCTCCTATCAGCTGAGTTTTCTACCCTTTACATTCCTGTAAATTCCAGACTCCATTATTGTCTGTAGGGATCCCCTCTGGCCAAGCTGTAGAATCATATGGGGGCAACTAGTTTTTCTATAAAAAACACAAGGCTAGAACATGGTATCCATCTATTCTTCCTTCTTGGTGGAACAGTGCAAACTATTTCCAGCTGCATCTGCTGATTGCCTATTCGGGGCATAAAGCACACTGTCTCCCCATCCCCCCACTCACCCCCTCCCCCACCCCATTCCCCCCTCTCTTACATACTGGCATATGTAAGTCATCTACTGTTGCCAAAGTGGCTAACTTTTCTGGATGTCTCATGGGGAACTTCTTTTGCCATATGCCAGCCTAGCGGTACCCTTGTCCAAAAATGCGCTTGCAAGGAGGGTTCGCCCTTCACAGTGAGTTCTGAACGTAAATAAATTAGTGACAATGCTCTTTGTATAACTCTGTACAAAAAGAAAGATCTCTTGAGTGATACGGCATATATGCAGAAAATGTTTTGTGGTTAGACTTTTTGATCTAACTATAAATCTACATCGAAAATTGCTTGAGGGTGCCAAGCATTGTAAGCTATCAAAAGTGGCAAGTGCGCAAGACAGTGCCCAAAGACTCAAAGCCAATGTTACACTGGAGAGTACTAAAAAGAAGAAAATTTTCTGGCAATATTTGAAGATAGCATTTCATCAACAATCCTCAACTAGTTTGTCAGAACAGGAGTGATTTGCCAGGAAAATGTGGTGCAAACAACAAAGCGCCACTGTTCAGAAATAGTGGAAACTTGTTTAAAAAAAAACAAAAAATGCAGAGCAGTGATTGCTGCCAAACCTGCCTCAGTCAAATATTGACTTATGGCATTATTAAGCAGTAATTTACAATGTACTGTGTAAGTTTGACTTTTTATTTTACTGATTTTGATGAAATTTCAGTTTCACAGAATATTAAGCATTACATTTATAATGGCCAGAAGTAATTTCAAAAAAAAAAAAAAAAAAATTATTTAAATGTATGAAAATGCATATGGCTAATAAATTAACAAAATGTAATTGTCAAAGCTGCCTAACACAATTCAGATCTTCAGGGGACTAAAGCCTATCTTAAAAGCATTGGGTGCCCAGCTCAAAACAACCCTAAACAGCAAACCAGTCTATTATAGGAGCCAGTCACACACTCCCCCACATTCACATGGAGCCAGTTTAGAGCCTCCCATTATCCTAACATGTATGTGTCAGTTGATTTGGAAATTAAAATGGAGTACCTGGAGAAAAGCCAAGCAGATATGTGAATAATGTTTAAAGTCCACATGGAGAACAAACGGACAGAGGGATTTCGACCCAGTATGTGGAATTCATTAAACCAGCCAGCACTAACCAATGTATCAACATGATTAAAAAAATGCAGCAACACTGCTTAACTTAGAAAATAAGTATTCATAGTAAACTGTAAAAATGTCATCAGAAATGAGCTATTTAGATAAACTAAAATGGTTAAATCACAGAATATGCCATAAGGGATTAGATACTGTACATGGTACATTATTGCATATCTATCTATTTAAAACATGCAAAAACACAGAATGGAAGTGATGGAAAAGTACAGCACCTACTTTTCTTTAAAAAGTAAAGAACTGACCAACATAACTTAATGAGAAGAGCTGAAAAATGGATTCTTAACAACTTCTGGCTTACAGAAAGCAAGTTGCATGATAGAGCTGCTTAGAAAAATCCATTATAAGAGTCTGCAGATCATTCCATGTTTCTGATGTAGTTTAGGAAATATTCTTCAAGTCAGGACAGTATAAACTGTAACACATATGGCATAGTACATCCCCAAAAAAAATGGAAAATACACAGTTGGTTATGAAAAGTTATAGTTTATATGGAAAACATACAATAAAGTATTAAAATATTTACCTCTGGAACATTAACATAAAAAAGTAAAAAAGTATCCAAAAAAGCTTGAATAACATACCACAAAGCAAACTAAAAAGGTGGTCCTAGTTAAAGTTGTTTGCAGCTTTCTAGTAAATTGTAATGATTTCTGAGTGTTTGTCACCGATTCAAAGCCACATGTAATTTTCTAGGTAACATCTGTGCAGGGGAACACTAAAGGGCTGTACTGATTTTAATTCTTCTGCCACACCAGGGGTTGGTGCTTTGTCTGAATGCCTTTCTCTCTTCCTTCCTCTGCAGACAGGATGATTGACAGATAGAAAATCTGACATCACTTCTGGTGCCCATCCACCTGGACCCACCTCTTCCTGCCGGAAGGACTAAAAATTGGAAGCTCCAACATCTTTGCCAGTTCTGTCCTAAACTCATATCTAAAAAGACCACTCTGCAATTATTTGCTTTTTTTTTCCATTTTCCTTGCAATCTAATAATACAGGGTTACCAGGCAAGTACCCCAACTCCTTATTGTTGTCCTTTGATTGTGTTACAATATATAGACACTTCCTATATTGGCTGTATCTTACGCTTCATAAACCACATACTGTATAAGACTTATTCACCTTGATCCTCTCCATTATCTTTGCCCTTTTTCTGTACTTGTACTGTAATTGTGCATTTTTGTGTTCCAAACTAGATTGAAAACTAGAAATAAAAGTCATACATCACAATAACATTCCTATTTAGTTTTGAGTGTGTTCGCAAGATCTGTTTGTAAGTCCAGTAAAGTCCAGTAAAGTTAGCCTAGTCACCCAATGAACACAATGCAACCCTTAACTCCAATAGGAAACATGTACAGCTATTTGTATATAAGGAAATGCTTTTAAAAGGTAATAAAGGTCAAATTCCATTACAATGAATATCATTACAACATAATTATTTTCATTACAACGATGTATTTTTATGGTCTTGACAGTTTCCCCATAAGTTAGAGTCTATAAAAATCTTGTTACTACGAAATACATTCAGCAGATACTTTCATTACAACAAAGTGCCCAAAAGACCTTGAAATTCCTGAATGAGTCATCCACAGAGCAGTCAAGAGAATGAATCATCCACAGAGCAGTTAGTTCTTTGGTCGCAGCTCAGTTGTGCACAATGATTGCCGAACAGAAACACTGTAAATTTCTCTCTTTCTTCGAACTTTCCTCGTACCGTTTTTTTGCTGTGTTTTTTTTCTGTGGTTTTCAGTGATACCTTTTGCTTATTATCCCTCCTATAGAAATGACAGACATGAAAAATGACAACAGTTCACATTAGATCTCTGTTTCGGCAAAAAGAAAAAAAGATATTGCCACTAAATTCAGAATTTCACCTACGACACTGTCAACTTTCCTGAAAGACTGAACAAAAATAGAAGAAAAATCTTGGGTTGCAAACCTTGGGCCTCAGCACAAACTTATGCAAACTGCTGCATTTGAAGACGTTGAAAAAGCAGCTTTTATGTGGCTCAGTGATGCTCATTCAAGAAACATTCCTATTAGTGGGCCACTCATTCAAGGAAAGCAAAGTCACTGTTTATCACCTTGGGCCATGAAGATTTTACTGCCAGCTGTGGTTGGCACTTTCTGAATCGTTTTGGAATTGCAGCCAAAGCAATCTGTGGAGAAGAATCTGCAGTTCCAATTCAAAAAGCAAACGAATGGCGTACAGGTGAAATCAGAAAAATCATTTCAGCTTATAAGCCTGAGAACATCTACAATACTGATGAGACTGGAATCTTCTACCAACTGCTACCACATCGCATTTTAGCACTCAAAGGTGAGCTATGCTGAGGAGTAAAAAAAAAATCTAAACAAAGTTTGACAGCACTATTTTTCTGCAGTTCAACTGGCAGCCACAAAGTCATTCCTTTCATCATTGGCAAGTCGACCAATCTTCGGTGTTTTAAGTGCATTACATTCCTTCCCTGCAAGTATAAAGCAAAGCAGCAAGCTTGGATGACTCAAGGCATTTTTGGAAACTGGCTACAGCAACTTGACAAGGATATGAAGAAGAAGAAAAGGAAGATTCTGCTTCTGATTGATAACTGTGCTGTGCACAGCATGCTTCCACATTTAGATAATTTTCTCGTTGAGTTCCTTCCACCCAATTGCACGGCAGTGCTTCAGCCATTGGACTTGGGCATCATCTGCACACTGAAAGTGTATTATCGCAAGGAAATGCTGAGAAAAATACTCATCAGTATAACTTATAGACAGGAGGAGATTAAAATTAATGCGAAAGAAGCTATTGAAATGATTGCAAATGCCTGGACGCAAGTTTAAAAAAAGCACTATAGTGACAAATACAGAATATCATTACTATGAAATTTTCATTATAACAAAATATTTTTTAGGTCCGTGGCACTTCGTTGTAATGAAATTTGACCTGTATTTGTATTTTGTAGCAGATTTCTTGTGTATTTTAACAATAAATAACAAAGTACATTTTTATTTTCATTGTTTCCCAACAACTGATATTGCTGTTTATGCTATCAGGTAGCCTACGTATGCAGACCTAACCTACCTCTCCTCAGCTCCTATTGAAAACATATTGGTACTGTACAGTACACAAGAAAGTGCTTTTAAAAGTTAATGTTTGTATCTTTGTTATAGATTTCTAGTGCATTTTAACAACAAACAACTGAAAGTTATGTTTTATGCCCATTGTTTTCCATTAGCTCATCTCAGTACAGTAGACTCGCTTACCGCTAATGAATGAGCCTATGTGATTGTCTTCAAATCCACTTCCAGCTGCCAATTGATACCAACTACCTGCTTAATATTGATGCCCAGTAAGTGCTTGCAGTGAAAATTAATGGAATGTTTTGAAGAGAGGATAAAAAAAGCATCACAAAAAAAGTACTACCTACACTAACTCCAGTCTGAGTGTATCAAAATAAAAGCCCTCGCTAAGCCTACGGTACTCCTGTTGTGATGCTCATATCTGAAGATCATACATTACAGTCAAACAAGTCAATGAGAACAAGCTGTTTACAACATCACACCAAAGATTTCTATTGCACCTGAACTCCACCACACGACTTGGTTTTGTATTGCATGTTAATGTGGTTCTCTTACTCTTAACGAATTTTCATTTGTGTCCCCTTGTTGTTGAATATTCTCTAGTCTTGATGTGCATGTCCAATATGATGGTATCAATGATTCTGTCTTAGAATTTAATTCTCCTTGTAAAATGTTTTTAGACTCAATTGCTCCGCTCAAGATACGCTGTAATAAGGGAAGACCTGCTCCCTGGCAAAATGAAACTACACGATCGCTGCACTGTGCCTGTCAAACTGCGGAACGGCATTGGAAAAAAGATAGACTGATTGTTTCTAAGCAGATTTTTAGTACTCTATTCAACTTCCAGGATGCAGTTAAGAAAGCTAAACATAATTTCTTCGCTGATTTAGTATCCCGTCATTCTAAGAATCCTAGGGACTTATTTAATTCAATTAATGCGGCCATTCACCCTCATTCTGTGATGGGATTAAATAGCACTGTTCTTTCATGTGAGCAGTTTCTTTCATTCTTTGTCAGTAAAATTGATAACATTCACTGTGGTATGGTTCCAACTGGCTATGAACTTCCTACTGTTAATCATTGTATTGTCTTGGAATCTTTTGATCTTGTCTCACTTTCACAGTTAAAAAGGACTATTGACACCCTTAAACCAGCTCTCACTCCTCTTGATATTGTACCACCACGCCTCGTAGTGGAAGCCTTTGATGTTTTGGGTCCATCTTTACTAGCTCCAATAATTTGAGATCCTGGATGGCTAATAATTTTCTTGATCTGAATCAAAATAAAACGGAGGTGCTTATAGTGGGTCCATCAGCTAAAGCCCACATTGGTCTTGGACTTCTCGGCTCTTTCTCTGTCGTTTGCAAACCTCAAGTCCACAATCTTGGTGTTATCTTTGACAGTAACCTTTCTTTTGAGAAACAGGTTAATTCTGTAGTCAAGAGTTGCTTTTTACATCTTTGTTTATTAGGTAAGATCAAGCCTTTTTTATCTTCTATGGATCTTGAGAAATTTACTCATGCTTTTATCTTTTCTCGCCTTGATTACTGCAACTCGCTGCATTCTGGGATTAGCAAATATCTGATACGCAGGTTACAGTTGGTCCAGAATGCTGTCGCTTGCTTTCTGGTTGGGGCAAAAAAGTCTGATTCTGTTTCTCCAATATTAGCTTCTTTACACTGGCTGCCTGTCAGTTTTCGAATTGATTTTAAAATCTTTTTGCTAGTTTTTAAATCTTTACATTGGTTTGTTCCTGCCTATTTATCCGAACTGTGTGTTTTACACCAGCAATCTAGAGTGCTTAGATCTTCTGGTCAGTTGTCTCTTGTTGTCCCTTGTACTAAGTGTAAAACTAAGGGGGACAGGGCTTTTGCAGCTGCTGCTCCTTGCCTGTGGAACTCTTTACCTCATTACATAAAGGAGTCGTCTACAATTGAACTGTTCAAAACAAGATTAAAGACTCATTTCTATTCACTTGTATTCCGTGACCTACTGATGGTTTCCTCATTGTGATTATGTAACACTAGCAAAATACCCGCGCTTCGCAGCAGAGAAGTAGTGTGTTAAAGAAGTAATGAAAAAGAAAAGGAAACATTTTGAAAATAACGTAACATGATTGTCAATGTAATTGTTTTGTCACTGTTGTGAGTGATGAGTGTTGCTGTCATATATATATATATATATATATATATATACTAGCAGAATACCCGCGCTTCGCAGCGGAGAAGTAGTGTGTTAAAAAAGGTATGAAAAAGAAAAGGAAAAATTTTAAAAATAACG
>JANRMT010062821.1:19175284-19243295 GCA_026402145.1 Polypterus bichir lapradei | reverse complement strand
GGGTAAACTACATTTTAAAGACGGTATAACAGAAGAGGTAAGTAGTACTAACAGCAGCTAAAATGTATATGGATCATCTCTCGGTAGTAGATCCCTTTTGAAAGGCGCTACACGACGGCTGTGGTATAGAAATTACATTTTCTATGTGAAAGTCCAAATTTCTGCCTCTAATAATGTGCCTTACCAGCAATTAAAGAAAATTAGTTTTGTGTCCTCTGCAGTGTTAAGAGAGAAAGGCTTTGGTTTGGGATAAAAGGAAAAAAGGTGTAAAGAAAGGAAAGTTGCCTTTTTCTTTTATATAGTATAGAGAGATGTGTTCGGTGACGATATGAGCGCCTTTTGGGGACAGTCGCGGTGGGTCTTGTGCAGACTGGTGAGACGTCCCAGCTATTAATCGGCTGTGATGGCACTGTCAGTCCTTCACTCCTGTGCGTGTCTTCATAATCCGAGCTGACGACCTCATAATCGTATACGTGCAAAATAAAGTGCGAAGCGCCTTAATATTATTTTGCCGCGGTGTAGAAAAGGGGTCCCGTGTTTGCACTTGTCTGGGCTATAGCTCAGGGGGAGGATGAAAAAAATTAAAAGTGCTCAGTCAGCGTCTGAAAGGCTGGCACAGCTATGCGCGCGCGCCGGCTGCTCGACTTTTGCTGGGCAGGAGACGCCAGTTTTTGCAGACACGTTCACATGATCAAAAGTCTCCGCGCTCTTTGGAGGTCATTCATAAGTTTAGGTTTATACCTTGCTTTGTTTCCGAAGTAGCTGCAATGATGAATATGGTAGTATATGTCACTCGCTCGCTTCTTATTGTTTCGCTGCCTTCTCAATTATATAATGCATGTTTTGTTCAGCGTATTTTGGAGCTCTTCCTGGTTTTCTACATAGTGCGTTGACAGTCAGTTCACGTGATTACGTGGGCGGCGTGATGATGTCACACGAAACTCCGCTCCCACGGCGGTCAAGCTCAACTCCATTACAGTAAATGGAGAAAAATACCTTCCAGTTATGACCATTACGCGTAGAATTTCGAAATGAAACCTGCTTAACTTTTGTAAGTGAGTTGTAAGGAATGAGCCTGCCAAATTTCAGCCTTCTACCTACACGGGAAGTTGGAGAATTAGTGATGAGTCAGTCAGTCAGTCAGTCAGTCAGTCAGTCAGTGAGTGAGGGCTTTGCCTTTTATTGGTATAGATTTGACATTGACCATGCTTAATTCTGGACATCTGGACAATTCTGGCTTGAAATAAAGCGTGTTAGCCATCAGCTCAACACAGCCAGCAGAGGAAGCACACATACAAGTCCTTGTTGATTGCATCGTTTTAATCAGATATGTGAACTAAAAGTATTAGAGCGCTCCATGTATTCATTTTGATCTTATGATAATTGCTGCAAGAATTATTACAAGAAAAAGAACATACAAATGCATAACTCCAATTATTAAATCCTTACACTGGCTCCAAAATCCTGGCTCCAAAATTTCAAAATCCTCCTTTTAACATATAAAGCCTTAAATGGCCAAGGTCTGGCTTACTTATCTGAACTTATCATTACTTACGAACCAGAGCACACATTAAGATCTCAAGATGCCGGTCTGCTTATGATCCCAAGGATTAATAACATAACAGTGGGAGGCTATGCTTTTAGTTACAGGGCCTCTAAACTGTGGAATGGTCTGCGTGCTACTATAAGAGGTGCCCCTTCGGTCTCAGCTTTCAAATCCTGGCCGAAGACTCACAACTTCAGGTCAGCATATCCAGACTAAAGCTGCTGATTAACTGTACATATTGCATCCCTGTTGTTAGTCATTAGCATTAAAACATAAGTAATATGATAGTTATAATTTGTTACTAACCCTCACCATTTCTCTTCTAGGTAATCAAAAGTGGCAGTTGATGCCACTGCCCTACTGCCAAGTTGTTTTGCCTGTCTAAGGAAAAGTCATCGCTGATGGAGGATTGCAGGAATCATTGGGTAAAGGGGTCCTTTCATCAGATTGGCTGGCCCAGTGCTAACTCAGCTGTGGAATGGCCAATAGGGGGCGGCAGCTTGATGAACAAATCTAAATCATATTATGTAATATCATCTACTGTTGAATTCTGCTCTGTACTTGTAATATTTCTATTGCACTTTTATATTGTATTGAGGATTATTTGTGTTCTGTTCTGTGTATTGTATTGTAATTACCCACTGCATGCCCAACCTACCTGGATAGTTGTCTCTCTTTGAACTGCCTTTCCCAAGGTTTCTTCCATTTTTTTCCCTACAAGGTTTTTGGGGAATTTTTCCTTGTCTTCTTAGAGAGTCAAGGCTGGGGGGCTGTCAAAGGCAGGGCCTGTTAAAGCCCATTGCTGCACTCCTTGTGTGATTTTGGGCTATACAAAAATAAATTGAATTGTATTGTACTGTATGATAATGATGTTATCATTACAATGGCTATAATAAATTTACATGTTAGTATGAGTAACAACTTTCTATAATTAAGTGATGGCTAAATGTGCTGTCCTAAAGATGTAATTTGTTATCATTATAAATACTGTACCACTGTGCCAGTGTTTACTTGCGCTGAGTTGCAAAAGATTCTTGCTCTTTCCATTGCTCTTTATGGTACCTCACTATCTTTAGAAGGCCACTCACTGTTGCTGCAGTAGTTTTGATTCATATGCTACTTTGGCAGGCTTATTATTTTTATCGACTTTTCCTCAGCTGGTACTAAAGCTGCTTAATTGTATACTATTAGAGACTCTTCCCCAGGCTGATGCAGCTTGTCAGCGATGTAAACAAAAAAATACATCGACACTCAGAGCTGGCAAGCATCATTGTGATGCTACAGTAATTATAAGCCAACAGCAATTCATAGTTTTATGACAGCATTGTCACATCAGGATATTTTTGCTGTGAAGCAATGTGAAAGATTAATATAGTATAGAAGAAATGTATAGCATGGTATTTTCTTTATTATTGGATAAGTTGCAGCTCTTTTGGACCCCATATTTCAATATCATCTCTGTATAAAATACAAGTGGTAGTTTCACATTCCCTTTCACAGAATGCATTGCAGTACAAAGCTTTGAAGCAGCGAGACCGCCTAGTCCGGGTGCTTCAATGATGTTCAAAGCTTCAGACGTCAATCACGTGGTAATGAAGCATCTATACACTGCTTTGAATCAGTGTACTTCATCTACATAGATGCATGCTTTGAAGCCTCGGATTCAAATGTCCCTTCCCTAAGTGTTGCTTTGCTTAGCTCTATTTCCTCCCTCACCTTTTTGTGATAGTTGTTTTTAGACTTTTGTCTTTTCTTAACTCTTTAGCCCATGATTTAACCTAATCTGTGTTTGGACTTTACTCTTATCTTCTGAAGATTCAACCTGAGAATTATGATAAATACTTTTTCCATTAAAGAGGGAGCCTTTTTTTTTAAATCAATTGTTAGCTTGTGCTCTTTTCCTTTACTTCCAAACTATACAGTTTTGAACTTTTATATAATCTTTGCTAAACTTCTTAAAGCATATTTTTTGTTTAATATATTTTGACTTTTTTCCCATGGCAAATTCATCAGCTCGCTTGTTTAGCTTTTCGACAAATTGGTATTTTAGTCCTTTTTTTCTGACCCATGAGCTTTCATCCTTCTCTTAAACACAGAGTGGAAGAATAGTCTCTTATCCTACACCAAAGCCTGATCTGCCCTATCAAGAAGGGCTAGTTTAGTTTGCATTTAGTTATGTCACTGGGTGTTACTGTCATAGTTGAGGAAATCATTAAAACAGATGGTCCTTGGGTTATAACACAGTCCTGTTCCTACAACAATGATGTAACCCGTATTTTGGTGTGAGTCGAAACACACCCTAGCCTAAGTCACTTACCTATCCTAACACATTTGTAAAATCATAATGTAGAACATAAAAACACAACTAAGCCACAGAAAAAGGACATAGATATACTGTACTGTAGTAACTGAAAAAAATGACAAAAAATGAGTGTAAAAAAATTCTTTACCTTTATTCCTTCTGCTCTCTTTACAACATCTAATTTCACTTCCATCGTGATGGCTTTCCTCTTCTTTGAAGGACTACCATCTGAAGTCCTTGACTTTTGTTTAGGAGCCATGATAAGGGCCAAAAAGTCGCCAAACAAAGCAACACAAATGGAACACTTGTACCATGCGTAACAAAACTAGTTTGCCAACTCCCTCACTCTTATGCCATGCCCAACCAAACTAGTTCGCCAACTCCCTCACTCATACGCTGCATACTTCCACTTTGTGCAACCAAACTAGTTCGTCTCCATAGTTTGTAAATACAACGCTAACGGCGTAAGCCAAAACACTCACGTCTCAATTTTTTTTAAGTTTTTATGGGAGTGAGCGACATAAACTAAAAAACATCATATGTCGAGATGTTGTAACCCGAGGACCCCTTGTATTTTTTAAATTTGCCTATGAGCTTTAAAGTGACATAATTGGTTTTACTGTGCTCACCTTCTAAATAATGTTTTTCTTGCACATTTGTTCAGTTTATCTTAGTACCATTACAGGAAGTACTTATTCAAAGAGGAAAGCTCCAATTTCACTGCTGAGCTAAAGATTCTAAAAGCATACAAATCCCCAATCCCTGCTGAAAACATTGAAGGCTTTGACACAAATTTTGTGTCTCCAGAGACACAAGGTGCATGTGGTAGGGGATTCAGGCCATAACCAACTATAAAATTATACCACAGGTTGAAGTCATTGATGCCTCCCTGAGAGATGCTGTTTCTGCAGAATGTTTAGACTCTTCTTCAAAAGTAGGTACAAATCTCAATTATGAATGTAAACAATGTAACTTGTTTGCTCAGAATGAGATGGCCTTTATGATCTTCAAACCTGAGCCCCATCACCTCTGGGCCATTATGTAAAGCTGCATTTAATGCTAAGCCTGAATTGTTTTGCATCCTCAAAGACTAGTGAGAAGCCTTCTAAAATGTTTAGGTCACAGGTCATTGGATGGGTTTTCATTGCAATGAGATGTTTTAATTTGATACTGTTTCAAGAATTCTGCTATTTTTTGATTTTTCTACTTATTGATTTTCACATTGCATTGCTCCTCTAACATTTAAAAAGGGCAGGTTATTTTTTAATTATTTAGTGAAACTGTGCTGCTATATTGTTTAGTGGAACAATCAGTCAGACAGTGATTTTCTAACCCGCTTAGTCCTGAGCAGGGTTGCGGGGGCCAGCTGGACCCTATCCCTGGTAGTATATGACGCAAGTCAGAAACAAACCCTGGACAGGGCACCAGTCCATCACAGGGCAAACACACATACTCACAACCCATCCACACACTAGGGCCAATTTAAGATTGCCAATTCACATAACTTGCATGTCTTTGGACTGTGGGAGGAAAATGGAGCACCCAGAGGAAACCCATGCAGACACAGAGAGAACATGTAGACTTCATGTAGGGAGGACCCAGGATGCAAACCCTGGTTTCCTTACTTTGAGGAAGCAACACTACCACTCTGCCACCATGCTGCCCATTTAGTGGAACATTTTGGTCATATTGGGTGGGCTATGGCGTTTTCTGTTTATTCCTGTACTTTATAAGAGGTGTCTTGGTCAAAGTTTACATAGACTTAAACTTTTGGATTAACTATCCTTCACATTTTTGTAACAAAGTATATATTTTTAACTTTCTATAAAGTAACTACTCATTTTATAAAAAAAAAAAAAGATTAATCCAAGTCTTTGCAAATTAAAATGTACTTCGTCTGGAAAAAGAAAAAAAGAATGTCCTGAGAATTCAGCCAGTTTTACATAGAACAGCCCGTCTTTATCACTTTCTACTTTAAGGCTATTTAATAAGTGAGGCATGCTTTTGGATGCTTTTTATATTAATAATATTTTAAAATTATAATGAATGTAAAAACTGAACACAAATCTGAGACAGCCATTAAAAGTTTTAAAGAACTTTAAATGTTTTAAGGATCTATAATTCTGGATTGTAAAAATAAGATAAAAAGCAATTGGAGACATGAAATCCTTTGTGTATGCACATCTAATGCAGTAGCAGGAAATGTTGCTACTTATTTTTTGTTGGTATTAAAACTGTCTTGTTTAGGTCTGGAACCACCAGCTTTTAATTCCAATCAAGGAAATGAACAGTGTGCATCTGTATTACTGCATTTGTCTTACTACTTTGAATGCTATCAAGGACATACAATACTGGGTTTAGAATGCCTGAATCATATCATTCCTTACAAAGCACAATGCCTTAAGTAAGTCAAATTAGCTTTCTCTCATCATTTACAGCTAGCTCACATTAATCAAGCTACATATTAAGTAGCAAGATAACACAATGGAATTACCCAGTTTTGTGAGTTTTAAAAAGGCATTTGACTCTGACAATAGTGGCCCTCATGAAAAGCTAAGTGTGAAAGATAAAGTAGTTAAGTGGTGAAGTTAATCTAATTGCAAAATAAATGCATTAGATTTTTTTCTTTGGGGGTTTATGAGATGGTACTACAGTCTGGGAATGTACTTTTCAGTATCTATTATTAGGTAAGTAGCTGCATGTACTAAAATCTTAGAAAACATACACCCAGCCAAAATCTGTTATTAATGTATGAGCAAATTGTAGAACAATCTCATAGGAAACATTAAAAAGAATTTAACAGAACACGTTAATAAATTTATGATAAAACCTGAACCTAATTAACATTAAGATCAGAGATACTGTATGTAACAATATTCATTAGTTGTACTTGTATTAAGTCAGTTTCTTGTATACAGGCGAGTTATTTTGTTCACATTGTAGTTGCCTCCATGACGGCACTAAAATGACCCCCTGACCCAAAAGTAAATTTACCAGGGAGGGAAGGAAAGAATGAAAGAGCAAACTTCTTGCACACTAGTAGTTCAATGTAAAGGCCTTCTTTGTAAAATAACTATTTACTGTTTATTTACTTAAACTCTTATTGTGCAAGCCATGTAAGACATCCTGCTTTTTCCGATGTTCTGACCTTGGTTCATGTACACCTTCTTCCAGGGTTCTAGGCCCAAGGAGTAGCATTCATTAGAAACTCTAGTATGATGGCCCCAGAACACATCTACTAAAAGCTGATTCCCAGATAGAGTGCTGTATACATTTCACACCAACTGCCACTCCTTGGTCAATGGTTACACCTGTGTCTTTCAAGATTAACTTATTCACTTTTTTTCCTGCAGTTGGTCACTGCATATATCCTAAATGATTACCTGTAGGAAATTCAAATAGATTTTCAAATACCCTAAAGAGCAGCCAGTCCTCCGTTGAGGAGCTATGAAAAATTATGAAATCTATCCATTAGCAGGTGTCTCAGTTTGAAGATGTGCTCTGTGGTGAACTGTTGGCAATGAGCCACAAACCCATGATCACTGGCTCAGAGGCAAGTGTTTTGAAGAGTGAGCTAAATGGAAAACTCCTTTAGTCAGAAGCACAGAGTCCATCTCTGACCACTGTGAGCAGTGTCATCCCCATTGAAATCAATGGATCTGGCTCTGTGTCAGCCCCCAATTTTTCTGTTTGGCATAGTCAATACACTCCACCTGTCCACAATGTTAATCCCTTGTCACCAGTTGTCTCAGTCCAAAGATTTGTTCTGTGGTGAACTGTTGGTGGTCAATTTTGAACCCTCAATGTTCAGCTCAGAGGCGAGCACCTTGCAGTATGAGCTAAGGGGAGAGCTCCTTTAGTCAGAAGCACAGAGTCTGTCTCTGACCACTGCGATGTCACCCCTGGTGACATCAGCTGATCTCTGTCTGTATCAGCCACCATTTTTATTTTCTCTGTGCAGCATCGCCACTACAGAAGGGATGATTTCTGTGTTCCACAGAGGCTTATTGGATGAAGTTTCAGACAAAATCATTATGACGGTATGCCAACAGTGGACAGTGAAGGAGCTAATAGTTTTAATCTGATACAGAACATATTTTGTCCCAGGTTAAATGTATCATAATTTTTTGATTTGTGACCCACAAATCCAAGGGTGGAATTTAGTGATATAAATCCTTATGTGGACAGGAGTAGTATAAAATTCAACAGAAACACATGACAATACCAGTTGTTTCCCTGAAGAAAAAAAGAAAAAAAAAAAAAAAAGAGTTTCAGTTGTTTTCACCTGTCCCTGCTTTGACAAAGTTCCTGCAAAATGGGCTGTTTCCTAATGCACATTGTTAGGCTCCTGTGGAGAAAATTTATGACTTGTTGTGTTCTTGTCTGGCAATTTTGATTGGTTCATTGCAAGGAATGATATGAATGAGTGTGTCTATATAGAACACAAGGATGTGATTTTCCACGAGGATGTATGCCCAAAATATCTTTTGTACCCCTATAGGATTTAGAATCAGTTTTTGTAAGAAGCACACTTTCTCTAAAGCTTTGATGAAGAGAATTTATTTCCAATGTTTTTGAGCAAACATCCTTGTGAAAAATTAGGTGTCCTGGATAGAAAGAGCAACCTTTCCCATGGTTTTCCCACTCTCTTTAGTCCCCAAAATGAGGGAGAGCATTCATTTTACCTCTGCACTCGATTCAACACCTTTTGATCTCAGTGACCCCTCCACCTCAGACATGTATTGTCCAATTTATTTTTTTGTCTTGTTGTTATGTGACTTGTTTTCTTTATCTTGAGCCTAAGGAAGTGGAGTGCTTCATAACAATGTAATTGTGGGACTGCCCCCAGGCCTGTGACACCCTCAGTGCTGGTGTTGAAACATTAGTTGATAATATATGTTGGTCTGCTCAGTTTTTGAATTTTTGATTATTGGATTATGTCTTCTTTTTGATGTTATGTTTTTGACCATTGTTCTTCTTTCTTTGGTTTTTTCTTTTTCATAACTTCATATTTGTTACAATGTTGCTTTTGTGCTTGTTTTTGAATTTACTAAAAATGAAAAATATTTAAAGAACTACTGTTTTGTTAATGTGAGCCAGGGTTTTTCACAGTTTCCCTCGCCCTTTTTTAATTAAAATTTCATTTGCCTTCACCTCTTTATGGTCAGTGTAGACCACACAGGTCATCACATTTTAGAGCAGCGACACACATTTGCTATGATTGGTTGATTTTATTAACTCTGTCTGCATCTTAGAGTGCTTTTTAGACTTCTGGGAGTCTAACCTGCGGTGTTTGACCTGTAGGAATTTGATTTGGCACTTAATTCATGCTATCTTCATTCATGAAAGGCTTATAATTTTTTTAGAGTCTTCCAATGACCTAACATTGGATTCTTGTGAGTGCAAGCTTTGCAAGAGCTTTGTGTCGGCTACTGACCAGGGGATTTCCAAGGATTCCCTGGGATTCCGCAATGCATAACATCAGCACAACCTGTAAAAGGGTCATTAAAGGAGGTTCTTTCTAATCTGAATTTGAATCAATGTAATGTTTTGTGTATGATTTTCTGTATGCTTCCCTTAGCACGTTTTTGACTCAAAAACCAAAAAGCATTTTTTGGTTTGTTTAGTTTCATTTCTTTTTTTCTCTCTCTCTCGCATCAACTCTTGTGCATATTTTTGATCTCACTTCATCTCCTGACTCCTTAAATTAAAAATTTTCTCTCACTTCTGCTGAATCAAAACATAATTCTTTGTCCAATTTTCTATATTAAAACAATAAAATAGGCAGTTAAAAGCAAGATAAGGAAAGGATATTAGTAAAGATTTTTGCTTTATTTCTTCAACCACCAATTTGGTCTTATGATTTGCGTTTTTGATGGTAATCTTCACCATCTTTCTGGTTTTGACCTTGTGTTGTTTATCATATTATTCTTTGTCCCTTGGTAGCTTCACTTCCCAGTCCCTTTATAACATTTGTCCTCAGAGATGTAAATCTATCTATATAGATTATAGAACGGGACGGCTCAATGGTGGAAGGACCAGCGGAGGGAGCATATCCAGAGCATTACCTCCTACGGAGCACTAGGTGCCAGCCCCCCTGGGTTGAAGCGGTGCCTCCATGGGAGTTGGAGTGTGATACAGCCCTGTTCGGTTCTGTGGGCTCCACCAGTGGGTGCTGCAGCTGCTGCTGAGCCCTTATGGGCAGCTCTTCCACCACACCCGGAAGTGCCGCCGGAAGCAGGTCAACAAGCACCTGGAACACTTCCGGGTAGCTTAAAAAAATGTAGCCAGCAGCCACTACTCTAGGAGTCAGAGTCAGGAAGAGGTAGACGAAGCTTGCCTGGAGGAGTGGAGGAAGAAGAAGATAAAGAGAAAAGGAAGAAGAAAAAATATTTGGGTGCTGTTGCACTTGTGTTTTTGCTGTGCTGAACTGTGCTGTGCTGTACGTATGGGAAAAGGAAAAAACATAAACCCGTGTACTCGTATTTGCATAAAAAGGGTGATCTGGGTTTGGAACCCAGTTTTCAGCTGCTATCCAGGGGCAAGAAATGGAATTTTTAAATTCATCTAGGTCCATTATTTTGTCTGGGAGCTTGGGAATTGCAGCTTTATAATCAAGCCTTTCGTGAGTAACATATTAGAACATAGGAATCATAGTCTGATATTAGTTCTTTTTGGATGGATGCCAGTAGGCAGACCTTTGGATGTTTTTTTCTTCCAAAGTTGGAAATATCATGTTCTTGTGGGAACAAGTGCCCACAGGGATGAGATATTTTAAAATACCTATCCAAGACTATGCATCCAATTTTGTCTGCTGGAAACAGCATGATATGTATCTTTGGAACTGGCCAGTCTCCCAGCTTGATGGCTGCAGTCCTTTGTTATTGTCTGTAAGGTTAGCCATTTCATAGCCAATCAAGGCCACTAGTCCCTATTGATCTGCCCAGCTGACAAATCCCATCTACTTTATGAATTTCAGGCTGCACTCTCCTCCTCTATCAGCAAATGTCACCTGCTAAAACTGGCCACAGACTAAGTCATGCAGACACAATCACATGTTTCTCAATCTTCCTGTTACTAATGGGTGATATTTTTTGTCTGTGTAGTGGTGGCACAGAAAATAAGCTTACAGATTGTGGTTCTGATTCTGGCATCCCCTATATCACAGTTCTGGTTTTCTTTTCTGATTAACACATTTTGTTCTCTTGTGTATTTCTGGTCTTGAGCCACATTTGTCTCTAACACAGAACTGCCCTTTTTGTTGTGTTACATTCTGGTAAAAACCATTAGCTGATAAATTGTTTTGAACCTTATAAAAGTAGCGGGCAAGAGACATTAAATAATGCACAAAGGTTTCACTGTGCTTAGCATGAAATTACTTTTTAAATTAATAAGCACAGTAATATTAATTTTGTTATTAGTTAAAACAATGCAATATGCCAATATTTTGAATAACAGATATTAGAAGCCAGATTGACTAAGAAGGTGCTGATTCATGTCAATAAACATGAACTGTGCTTTCAAATTTTGTTTGCTTAGGGTTTAGAGCCCCCCTGCCTAATAATTATTGAGGGCAGGAGGATGTCAGGAGAGCAGGTTGAAAAAAGGTAAACATATGTCAGTAAAATCCAAACGGACAAGATGAAAAGCACTCCAGCAGTCACTGTGGAGAAAATCAGGTTTTCTAGACAGCAGGAAGACAACTGTGTGCAAAAAGTGCCTCAGAAGATGCTTTGCTGACTACCTAAACAGTTAAACCTACTCCATATGAAGAGTACACTAGATGGGGGAAAATATTGTTTTATTTTAATGCTTATATCTGTGAATTTTTATCATTTACCCTGCCTATGCCCTGCCTTTCTATATTTCATGTTATTTTGATATACATACAATCTAGTTCAAATTTAAAAATAAACTATTCTTCTTTTCTTTTTCTATTCTCAGTATCCTGCTGTACTACCTGCTTCCACTATTCTATGTCCAGGCTGCTTTCCTGTCTATGGAAAGACATTTGAGATAACGGGAGCACTGGAATCAACAGATCTAAAGATTCTGTTGTCAGATTAGACAACTCAGCACAGACTCCGCTGTAGAATGTCCAGGAGGAGGTGGGCGGTTAGCTGGCTTAGGTCTCTAGGACTGTGACTGTGTCCGACTCTGTCTTTCACTCGTAGACCTTCTAGAGGATTATTTTCTCCAGGGATGCCGTTGACCGTTGTTTTTGTTTCTCCTCCTGTGTCAACTGGGAGTAGTTCAACAATTAATTAATGGACAGATACTGCTGAGATCCATTTATGTTAATAATTTTCTAACTCCTTTTTCTGTGTGTTTAAACACATCTTTATGTGTACTTATTATGTATTTAGGGATTTGTAGAGTTTTTATCTAGCAAAATTTGTCACAGTGTTCTGCACCTGCACTAAGTGATGAGTTGTACACTAAAAATAAATAAATTGAATATTTAATACAATTAACATTGAGGAACAGAATGAAAAAGTGTCCCAATTCTTCCCTTTTATGTTTAGGATATAGATATACCAACTTGAGAAAGGTGGCTTTGCTCTCTTCAGCATTCTAACAATATTTTACTTAGGGCATCAGGATATTAAGATAATATTTTGACAGTGTTTTGCAGTCAACCCAATATACCAGGTTTCAATTACAGAATTAAGGAGTAAACCTATTTTAACATGGTTTAAAGCAGATTTCACCAGCTTTCTGCTTAAAGAATTCATCTGTGACAACTTTATCTTCAGCGCTGCAGTGAGAGTACTCCTGACTGTTGTACTAACCAAAAAAAAACCATCAGGAAATGTTTTATATTTTCAACTCCATATCCAGGTCACATATTGCACTGCTGCATCAATAGTTAAAAATCGAAAGAGAATTTATTTAAATAAAATCTATAAAAATTGGCATTTTTCTAAATTATAAAAATGCATTTAACTATTGCTTTTATATTTCTTATTAGATGATAAATCAAGCCATTTGGCAGATCTTGTGTTTATAGTTCTATTTGAGTGTATATTTTCTTGACATAAAAGAAAGCTGATTAATGTAGTTCAATTTACTGAGGATCTGGATGGGACAGGGCCTTCTTAGTAAGCAGTTCCATGCAGTGCAGGATTTAGACCATATGATGTCCAGCTGGAACAGACACAGAGGTCATCATCCGTAATGTTACCATACCAATGCTACTCCACTCATCAACAGGAAATTCTATGCTGTGTAGTTATTTAGCATGCCCCGGAAGGGTTTATAGTAAGGGCGGCCATAAAACAAAGGAAGGACTGTGTCTATGTGGGGAAAGTCATATTTAAGTCCAGAACATCTATGGGGAAATGACTCAGGGTTTTCATGGAGTTGGTTCAGGATGGTGATTATAAGCATTAATTAATATACATTTTATTGCATATGTTAAAGTGTTAAAAGTATCATATATGATAATAATAGCGGGACTGCAAGTTTATTTTTATTAAAACTTTATCATCTTTGTGGTAGCACCTAATCTAAACTATACTAAAGGGGAAGTGCTTACAAAGCTTTTTGCTGCTTTAGGCAGACAAGAAAAAGGTTGAGCAATAAATATGATTAAAACGGCCACTACATTTTTGGAATTGCTCTCCAACCATTGGAGTGGAACCTCAGGTCATGAACATCTCGGAACACGTACAAATCGGGTTACGACCAAAAAGTTTGCCAAACTTTTGCATCTGTTCACGACCATGCACTCGGGTGATGAACAAGCCAGTTTCCCTTCCAGTCTGTACGCGCTGATGATTTCTGCATGTGTTCAGTCTCTCCCTGTGCATTCGTTATGAACTCTTTGTGCTCTATTTTGTTTCCCTTCCGGTTCGTACGAGCCGGTGATTTACGCACATGTTCAGTCTCTCCATGTACAGTACATTGTTCTTGGTCAGACGTGCACCGCGCAGGGGGATTTTACCTCAAAACTGTAATCTCCTCTCCACCCAGTTCCTCCTCACTTCCTTCATGCCAGAACTCGACTCATGCAAGGTTAGTTTTCTTGGTTGTTTATGGTTAGTTTTTGTATAAATTACGGATTTTTCAAATGTTCATTTTTTTCCCTCTACTTAAAACTCATTAAAAAAAAGTGTTTACAGCGAGCGGTTCGTAAGACTATAGCGTGAATTCTTGCAATATTACTTTTCTTGTTAGGTTATGGTTAGTTTTCGTATAAATTATGGATTTTTCAAATTTTAATTTTTTTTCCCTGTGCTTAAAACTCATTAAAAAAAGTGTTTACAGCGAGCGGTTCGTAAGGCTGTAGCGTGAACTCTTGCAATGTTAGTTTTCTCAGTGTTATTCACTGTTTTTACATTCGTTTACTATTACACTGTGCATTCTATGGTATAATTAACTATTTTTGTGCTTAAAAATCTTTAAAAAATATATTTACATATAGTTCGTAGGGTATCATGTATGCAAAGTGGATATTGGCTGGTTGGACACCTTTTTGCATTCACTCTGCATGAATAAACAATTTATATGATCTGTCGAAATAACACTGGACAGAGAATAAGGCTAGGGGTGCTCAGCTTAAAAGTTCTGCAGCAGAGGTAGAGGGGAACAGAACAAAGACCAAATAACTTATGGCATGAGCCACATGCTAAAACATAACATCATTGTACATTGGGTGCTTCAAACAGTAGTTACTGTGACAGCTGCTACACACATAGATTGTATGTTGTGATTGTCACACTCATTTGCTAATTCTAAATCTATATATCTATCAATATATTGCCTGAATAAAAAGTTTAAGCCTTCTCCTAGGATTTCCTTGTTACCTTACCTTACCCCCTGTGGTCTCCAGAATAGGCAGAATACCCAGTAATAGGGAAGCTGAGTCAATCTTGGGTGATAGGTGTAAGTGCATTGCAGTTGCAAGCTTTGACTCCTTCATAGTTAGGTGAATGCAATGATAGGAAGATAAAAACTGAGATGGAGAATATATGAGTGGGTCTACAAAAATAATCTGGGCATAGGAATAAACAAATCTGTTTTTGAATAGGGCCACCCAAACCCCTTTCACAACAAAACAGTTGACATTACGTTAAGCAATGAGATGCCACAAGGGACAGAAGCTGAAGCTTTATTGTCAAATTTTTTCAGATGCGGAAGTACAGGAAGGATGGCTAAGGACTGTTAAAGTTTTTAAGCCTATCACCAGTGTTCATAACAGATAGCTTTATCATTGTAACATTGCATTCATACAAGGAAAGGGAAAGAGAAAAAAAATATATAAGAGCCTTTTGTATTATACAGTACAGGCCTTCCAGACACCAATTCAATTGAGTTTTAGTGACCAGGATTTCAAAGACACCTTTGTTTACTATGAGCGGAACTAGGAAAATTTCATAGGGGAATCCAAAAGGCAACCCTGAAGCTGGAAGTAGCAAATGTGATGCTTCTGGAAAAATATTCCTAGCCTATAAAGAAATTCACTATTGAGAGTTGAGTTATAAAGAGATCTATAAGAAGATGTGGGCAATAGGTAAGAGGAACAAAGGCATAAGGATGGAGGGGAAGTGGTGGGTGAGTGCAGAAGGAGACCCCACTGAAGGTGCTGTAAATAACCACTCTACCTTATAGAGCAAGTACAACACACAAAGACAATTAATTTCCCTGGCCAGTGCTCAGTTGCTGGATAATAAAGTAGATAAAACTAACAATAATAATTACATTTAAACAGGCCTTTTCTAAATAGTTAGATCCCTTATACACAGACACTGGGAAGCACTTCATCTACCACCAGTGTGCATTATCCACCTAGGAGATGCAAAAGCAACCATTTTTGCACCAGTAACGTTTACTACTGTCACAGGTGGCTGGGGGGGGTGACCCGGCCAGGACGCCCCGGAGGAGGGCTTACGCCTCCCCCAGACCACGTGGGGGCGACCGCCCTGGTGGCTATGGGGACCACGGGTGCAGAGCTTTGAAGCTCAACCCTGTAGGGCCCCGTGGACACCGCCAGGGGGCGCCCCAATGCCTTGGGAGCCTTAGACCACAGCAGTTCCGCCACACCCGGAAGTGCTAGGGGGAAGAGGATCGGGGACACCCGGAGTGCTTCCAGGTGTGCAGCCGGCACTTCTGCCACACTGGGGAGTGCCGGTGAAAAATTGTCGGAATGCACCTGGAGCACATCCGGGTGATTATAAAAGGGGCCGCCTTCCTCCATACAATGAAGAAAGAGAAAGGGAGAGAAAGAAGGACAAGGTCTTGGAGTAGACAAGGAGGCAGCCTGAAGAAGGAAAAGGCATTTGAGCCCTGGACTTTGGGGAATCTTGGGGTTTGTTGTGCACTTGTGTAAAACAGTGTAAGTAAACGTGTGTTGGGTGACTTGAATGTGTCTGCCTGTCTGTGTCCGGGCCAGCTACCACACTACCCATTAGCTACTGTATTTGGTGGTGAAGGGATGAGACAGATAGCCAATTAGAGACAGAGGATTATTAGGGGCTGAAAATGGATGTGGACGCGATAGACAATTTTGGTAGGACATTTTTTTTAGTACAGTGACCACATCACTGCACTGTTGTATTGGGATGCACACACAGACCACATGGTAAGCACTCCCCACTGGCCTCATCAACACCTCTTTCAACTGCAATCCAAACTTTCCTGGTTGGTCTCCAATTCAAATACTGGCCGGGCCCTAACATGCTGAGCTTCAGATGGAGTGCCTTTTTTAAAGTGCAGGTGATAACCTAATACTTGCTTCACACAAAGAGATGTCAGAAGCTGTTGGTGTTTTCTATTTTCCTGTTTCTCAGAAACTTGGTTAAGTGAAGAAACACAAGATGCTGAAACACAGCTAGTCTGTATAGGATATGACTGAACTGTCAGATAAAAGCAGAGGAAATGGTATGTGTTTTTTAGTTCAATCATCCAAGAATCATTTTCTGTTTTACTTACAGTGAGAGCTTTGAAGTATTTCACTAACTGCTTTTTACACCTGTCTGCAATACAATAACATACTATTTAGCCCAAGCATCTGCTATTTCCTGGGCATCATAAAATCTAAAAGGAGAATGATATTATTACAGTAACTATGTTCAATATTGCAACTGAAAACAGGGAAAACAAGGAGGTCCTTGTTTATTACATTGGTTACACACACGTCAAGAACAGCAGACTAATTGTACATAATGACTAGCAAACAAAGTGTTTCAAAATAAGGTAATATGTTGCATGAGACTGCTTTTATCATTTATATGCTTTCTGTCCTACAAGGAGTGCCAATATGCTAGATGACTGCTATACCCCAGTAAAAGACACTTAAAGGATGCTATACCACTTTAACTTTGGACACTCGGACCAACTTTCAGTAGTCCTTCTTTCAGCATTGTAGAAACTGAAGTGAGAGGAGCGAGTAAGAAAAGTGTTGGAGTGATGGCCTAAAAAGGAAGAATAAAAACTGCAGTGGTGCCATTTTTGAGATCCTCATTAGAAGTGGGTGAGTATGCAACCGTGGCAAACAAATTATTCAAAAAATAAGAAAACTGTGAGCCTAAGCAAACAGGTTACACAGTTTACTGTTTCCTAATAAGAAACTATGAATCACCTGTGGCTTTTAAAATTTACTGGAAACTCAACTCTAAACATTTCAAATAAGTGATTTGGAAACACAAGAAATGCAGCAATCTGCTTGCTAATGTCAAAATGGGAATAAACTGCATACTGAGTATAACAGTCATTACCCATACAAAATGTGGCTCTGATTACAAATGCTTTTGGATTACAAAGTAAAGCCTAATCCAGTTGCATTCATGATTTTCATCCTGACAAACTTATTGTTTTTACACCCACTTTGATCACAGTAACAAAATACCTTTCACCTGATTGCCAGCAGCATTGCATTATTCATATTTCTCTTTTTCTGTGGTTGACATAAGCATGATTTTTAAATCAGCCACTTTCTAAAAGGCTGTTTGAAATACATTAATTTATATTGTTACTAGTGACGACCTTAGATCATCTCCAGTTTGTATATACAGTAGTCACAACCAAATGCAGATGATGCCATACCCCTTGGATTTCATACCATATTGGCTAATTGCGACAATAAAAACTACTATTTCAGACTATTACTTATAGACTAACTCAATATAGACTGTAAACATTTAACACTGTTTTTTCTTCAAAATTGACTAAGATGCTGCTGTATGTGGGACTTAGTGACAACAACCTTGAGTTTGGATTTCCTAACTAGCAGATGCCAGCATTTGTGGACTGGCAGTATCATTTAATCCATGTTCATTGGCAAGTGCTGAGCCCCTTGGTTTTCTTGTTGTTCACCCTTCACTGTTTTTCTATATGCAAATCCAACATTATCATTACATTTGCTGATGACAATATCATCATACATTTGATCACCAGCAATGATGAGATTAGAGAGAATTAACTTGTCTTTGGATATAGTTCTACCAGGACAATGATTTTTCTCTTAATGTCAACAATATCTTTTAGCTAGCCATACATTTCATGGAGTCTGAGGGTATGCTGTCAAGAGGGCCATGAGCTTTAAATTTGTAGGAGACACCATACTGGATGATCTGAAGTCAGACAAAACATATCTTGATGATAAAAGATGGCTCACTAATGCCTTTACTTTCTTAGACATCTTTAGTCAAGGCCATATGTCATTAACTATGCTGGCCAACTTCTTGAGTTTAGGTAGTCTTATTATCTCAGAGGGAAATATATTTGCAGCAGTAAAGAGCAAAACATAAGCCACGGTTAAGCAGATATAAGAAAGTAAGCCAAGACACAACTGGCAACCAGTGATATCATACGTACACACACACACTCATGATCATTACAAAGAAGAATAATTATTTTGAGTATTGGTGAAAAGGTAATGATTCCAATTTCAGCAGCATGTCTACAAGTAAAAGAATTCAAAATGACTGTAGCTCTAGGAATAAATTAGTTCTTAAATTTTTTGCTCTTAACTCTTATAAACCCAAATCTACAGCCTGATGGCAATATCTGACATTTAGGAAAATGATGAAGGCTATTATTGCCCAACAGAACTGAGTAGGCCTTCTTTCGACTTGTGTCATTCAGCTTAGAGACAGAGTTCAGCTGCAAACAAATAATTTTAGTGCTCATTTTTACAATGTTAAGATTATAATTTTATGCTGAGGTTGTCTAACCAACATATCCAAATACAGTGGAACCTCGGGTCACGACCATAATTCATTCCAAAACTCTGGTCGTAACCCTATTTGGTCATGACCCGAAGTAATCTCCCCCATAGGATTGTATGTAAATACAATTAATCCGTTCCAGACCATACGAACTGTATGTAAATATATTTTCTTTAAAGATGTTTAAGCACAAAAATAGTTAATTATACCATAGAATGCACAGTGTAATAGTAAACTAATGTAAAAACATTGAATAACACTGAGACAAACACCCAGGCTCCCTGCTCAGCTAGCTGCACACAAGCCTACGCTCGCTCACACTCTCTCTCTCTCCTGCACCAGCTTTCACCTCCTGCAACTCCCCGTTCTTTCCTGTTCTCTTCTTTTTCCCTTTAGCCAACTCGCGCTTCTATTTATGAAGAGGACGTGGTAGTCGTGGCAATCAGCAGCTCCTGGGAACAATTACGGATGCGGACCACTTCTCACCTGTGCACTTAGGTGAGAAACACCCACATCACAAACTCCTCAGGAACCGCTTTGGCCACACACCACCCACGCCCCCTCGCTAAGCCACGAGTGTGGTGATTATTTATTAAAACTGGCCTTTTTGACAGGAGCTGTGGACCCGCTATACTACAGGAGGTAGCTGGGTTGAGAGGAGGTTACAGAGGAGAGAGTCCATCTGTGTGATGCACCAAGAGCAATGTACAGTACAGGGAGAGACTGAACACGTGCGGAAATCATTGCCACGTACGAACTGGAAGGGAAACTGGCTTGTTCGTCACCCGAGTGTGTGGTCATAAACAGATGCAAAAGTTTGGCGAACATTTTGGTTGTAACCTGATTTGTACGTGTTCAGAGACATTTGTGACCCGAGGTTCCACTGTATAGCAGATATAGAGTGGAGTCTGTAACCAATGGCTGAATTTCCTCCTGGTACAGCACCTGATGAGTTCAGAAGTGCAAACTATTATAAAAGGAGGTGAAGTCAGTTCAGAATGTCAGCACCACACAGTTCCACTCTGTCCAGGACATACATAATATACACTGAATAAGAAAGGTATATATTAACACTAAAGACCTCAGCTGTCCTACAAAGTCATTTTACTCTTACTCTCCTACATTCTATCAAATATCACAGGACTTTCAGCACTTGGACCAGTAGATTCAGGGACAGTTTTTATCCGCAGCCATTTTACTGACAACTGCATGATAGTTTATTTACAGCAGTGGTTCTCAAAGTGGGGAAGGGTTGTCTCATGAAAGGATTTCTGAAATAAAACAACCTATCATTAACAAATATTTTGT
Source organism: Polypterus bichir lapradei (assembly GCA_026402145.1). Taxonomy (NCBI): domain Eukaryota; kingdom Metazoa; phylum Chordata; class Cladistia; order Polypteriformes; family Polypteridae; genus Polypterus; species Polypterus bichir. Next base: position 19,222,969 of record JANRMT010062821.1, on the reverse strand, counting down.
ATGTAGGAACATAAACATAAACAAATTTAAACATAAAAAACAACAAATGTTAAAAAAATATGCAATAAATGTGTATGTTTATCAGAAACTAGCTTCTGAAATCTGGGCTCTGAATTTGATACACACACAATGATATTTTCAAATTCTAGGTGATTTCTTGCTTTTGTTTTGATGGCGGTTATAATCGAGAAACTTAATTCACATAAATAAGATGTTGCAAATGGTATTAAAAATTTAAGTGATTTGTTTGCAAGATTGGGGCATTCTTTTCAACCAAAACTGGTCTACGCGTTGGGAAAAATTTATATATTTTTTTTATTGTATTGATTTTATTAAAATTACACAATTCCATACAAGTAAATAAATTTTTACAAACATAACATCGAAAACAAATTAACCCCAACCCTGAGAAAGAAAGCTAAGCCAGCAGAGTAAAACCTAAAGCTAGTAAAAATACTGTAAGTAAATAGATTAATTAATAAGTGAATAATGATAAATGGAGAACTCCTCAGTGCTTTAAATGCTTATTCTAAAATGTTATTGATTAGATCCTGCCAGGTTCTGAAAAAGTTCTGCACAGATCCTCTAAGTGAGAATTTGATTTTTTCCAGTTTCAAATAATATATAACATCAGTTACCCACTGACAGAATAGGTGAGTTAGGATTCTTCCAGTTGAGCATTATAAGTCTACATGCCAATAGTAAAGGCAATTACAGTTTGTTTGTCCTTCTCCACTTTAAGCCCACCTGGGAGTACACCAAACACAGCTGTTAATGGGTTTAGGAGGGAGTGTGACACCACGACTGTCTGATAGGCATTTAAAGATTTTGGTCCAAAATGATGTTAATTTGGTACAGGCCCAAACCATGTGACCCAGTGAGGCTGGAACTTGCTTGCAACATTTGCAGGTTGGAACTTGCCCTAAAAAACATTTTGGACAATTTTAAGCAAGACAGATGTGCTCGATATATAATTTTGAGTTGAATAATTGTATGCTTTACACATATGGAGCGTGAGTGGATTCTCTGCATTGCTACTTTCCACTCCTTTTCTGAAATATCGAGTGAGAGATCCTTTTCCCACTGTCCTCTTGGATTTTTAAAGGGAGGGACTGTAAAATGGTTTATATATTACAGAAATGCTGCCTGAGTCCTCAAGAATGATCAATATTTTTTGCGGCATAGAGGTTGGTGGAAGGATAATTCAGTAACTTTTTCTTTCATATTTGTCAGAATTTCAGCCAGTTGAATGGAACTATCTAAAAACAGATTCAGTATCCATCTGTGATTGTCATAACTGTTCTGAGTTTCCTCTGGAAAATACTCAAAACTCTGTTGTTTTAAATTGTGCAAATTTATGTCTGTTAAAACAAGCTCAGAATTTACCATATTATGCACAGTTACATTTTCCATGAGTTCCTGAATACAATGAGATGAATCACATTTCTTTTATCAACTGAAATCAACCAGAGATCAAGTTTCTTTATAAATCCATTGATTTTAGGCCTGGCTGTTATTATGTTAACATCTCAACCTTGAAAACTAAATTCAAAGTGTTTGAAAATATCAGCATGGAAAGCGATCCTAAGAAGCAAAAGAGAACTGGAAAATAGGTTTGCATATTCTGATTTTTCGTCTTTTCAAGATGCTACCCTATAGAAGCCATCTTACTTCCATGTGATAAAGATTTTCATATAATGAACCCATGCTTTCAAATTTTTTGAAAAAAATACGAGTTTGCAATGTTTTTTCTTTGATGGAATTTACCATTTTAATGACACTTTTAAAAACATAATCCATTTTAAAAGGTAAATATTTTGATGCAACAGCTTCTTGATGTAAAAAAAAACATTGCAGTCATGCAGCATTTGGCATTATATCTTGTAATCCAACAATAAGACTACTTTGATGTTCTGTCAAGCCTTGGCATCATTGGTGCATATGGCAAGGCATTTTGTCCAGATTGTACTTACTAGTACTTTGCATAAAAGTATTGAATAGACATTTTCTGGTAGTATTGGCCTCTTATGGTTTACAAAATGTAATATCTGTAACACTGTTCTCAGTAACATACTGTATCTTACAAATACTAAGAATTGGGCATAGTTGGAAATATCTGTGGATTCGTTCACCTGTAATGAGAAGTACTTGCCCTACTTTCAAGAACTTGTGTTTGAATATCTTCTGCCATGTCAATTATTCTTCTTTGTATAATATTACTGGATAGAGGTATTGTTTTCTCAGTCTTTTTTTACACCATCCATTATTTGCACCATATCAACATCTGTTGGTAAAAATCAGATTTTCAGAAATTGTATGTGGCTTACTGGCTTTTGCAATGCAAAATGTAACTCAATAACTTCAAAATACTTTTTCATTAGTAGTGGTTGCTAAAGTAAAAATGGCTTGCTGCTTTTTGTTTAGGGAGTTTAGGTTTCTTTCAAATAACTCCACAGGCTTTTTTTTTCCTCTGGATGTTTGGTATTTAAATGTCGAAGTAGCTTTGACAGCTTCATACTTTCTTTAGACAACACTTCTTGAAAAACAATACACTGGAGGACAAACAAATATCTGAGATATTCAGCATTGTACAATCTAGTTTTAATTTTATTCTTGTCATGGCCAGATGCAGGAGGTTCCAATGATCTTTTACAAAAAAAATATATCCACATTAACAAAATGGGTATAGCACCTACTTATCATTGAACATTCAATATTGTACTTGTCACTCAACAGCACAGCTTGGAAACGATACCTCATCATGCTTCGCTGCTTATATAAATTAAGCCAAACTGAATTTTCCAGAAGACTACAGTGCCATTGTGCGATGATGCAGCCATTTCGAAATAATTAGTATGAGTTTTCTTGAACATGGTGGAAAGTCTAGGAAATATAAAGAACAAAGACAAACAAATTGTGCTACTGGATAACAGATGAAACCAGTATTTCTTTATTTGATCGCTATTTTACTGCCGCTCAGCTTCTGTTTGTTTACAAATGGGGTTGAGTACGGTAGTGGGGAGTCACAAACAAACTTCTCACCCAAAAAACAGGTCATACCTTAAAGATGTTTGGGAATCACTGCATTGCAGTATATATACTATATATCATGTCACGTTCAATGTATGATATTGCATTCAATATACAGTATTTTAAATACCTGAGTGTTTTATATTACCATCAATCTAGAAATACAATTAAGAATCTCAATGTATCATGTACATGTGTATATGTTAATAAACTTTAACTTGCATTTGAAGGTATTTTGCATCTGAAGTTTTTTTTTTTTGGTTGCTATATTGTATTTTGGTTTTCTTGGTATTATTTAGGTTTGAGAACTGACTTAGCAGTTTAAATGGGCAGTTTGAGTGTATGAATTAAATAACTTTCTCAAACTTGTTTTTTCCAATGCAAGGTTGTGGAATGGCCCATTAATGCACATACCCACACTCGCACTAATTTGGAATCTGTAGTTAACCTACCATACACATTTTTGGGGATGTTAAATGAAAATCTGAGTACTAGGATAATGATTTTGGGAAACTGCACATGCCCCAGTCAGACAACATTCAGGTGTGGGATATAAACCAGGAGATGAGAGTGTTGTCCAGTGTTCAACTCCTTGTATGGATTAGTGCAAAATGTCTTTAATTCTACAGAGAAAAACATGCATTTCAGTCATTTTAGTACATTTATTTACATGTTGAAAATTGCTACTCCAAAACAGGCTTATGCTATAAGAGAAATTGTTTTAAATGTGTGAGAATACCTGTACACAATACAAGAAATTCAATGTGACTTTGTTTCTATATAATCCAAGCTATGTTGCAATTATAATAATTATAATTATTGGTAAACCTAAAAAGAACACATTATTCAGAAAAGGTTATGTGAAGGTACATCATTATTTAAAATACCTAGTAAAATTTTAGACCTGCTTAATCTACTACATTGTATTTAAAAGATAAGAATCACCAGAGGTATTTGCAATAATACATTGTAGCTTGGTAACTAAGCACATTTGAATTTTAAACGTGACAAGTTAATCAGCTTGTCACCTCCAATAGTGATATTTTAAATACAAGAAGCAGCAAGCAATACAGTGGAGAACTGTCCATATCACCAAGAGAAATGTTTCCATTAATGAAATCCTTTTTTTATCTTGTTTAAAGTAATTTGTATGTTACACTCTGTCTGTAAAAATGTTCATTTCTGGCTTGATCATCTCTGATCTATTCTACGCCTTAAGATAATTATTCAAATGAATATTTGCCTGTGCCATCACTCGGAATTTTATTGGTTTTTTTGCCAGCAAGTTTGTTTCTGTGCATGGGCTCTTTATAGAACAAGTAACAAGAATGCTTCTTGAGCTATGTAGAGATTCATTGAAAGGAGTATTAATTTATTAATATAAGCTAGCTGAGAAATGTTATTTCTGAATGTGGGGCAGCAAAGGCAGCACTGGCTCAGTACTAAATGAAATGTATCATCTTAAACTATATACTCCTAAATAATCACTGAGCACATAGTATTGTTAATATAATATACATTAGATAATATACATGACATAACATGAACAACCAAAACATTCATGTGGCATCTGTAACATCCAACCACTTTCTGAACAGGCTGTATTGATTACAGAAATGAAAGGAGCCAGAACCTACTATAGAAACATTTGATGAAGGGTAGACTTCAGCCCAGGACATGGTAGCAAGCAATGACAGGACACAATGCTCACACACACTCACAACCCCTCCTGTACTGGGTCAAATCAGAGATATTAATGTACACATCAAAGAAAGTAAACCTAAGAACCAGGAGATATCTAATGTCATTACAGCTGTTAAATAACCATGCTAACCACACAATCACACACAAAACATGAATGTAATAATTTGTGTCAAAAGTAGCAAATGCCCTGCTGCCTTATATTACATGGTAGAGCATTGCAAGGGGATGAAAAGCTTCATCCTAAAGTTGGGTTTTTATTTATTAATTTATTTGCTGCATATGTAATTGCAAAATAAAAAAACAGAACTTGTACCGAAATGAAGTACACATTTTTTGCAAGGCATGCAACAATACTATCCAAATTTTTAAAGCATTACTTTAAAAATTGAATTGGTTTTTCACAACTATGTAGTACAATTAAAACCAAAAGCTTTATTCTACATATGAAAATGTTTATATTCTTTATGATATTCTATATGGTGTTCCACCAGGATCTATCCTGGGTCCACTGCTCTTTTCGATCTACGTGCCACCATTAGGTCAGATTAACTCAAGGTATAACGTGAGCTACCACAGCTATGCTGATGATACACAACTGCATTTATCAACAGCGATTGATGACCCCCACTGTCTTGGTTCTCGGACCCAATGTCCCACCTGTGTTTCTGAATGGATGAGTAGTAATTTTTTCAAACTGAATAAGGACAAAACAGAAATGTTAGTGACTGGCAAAAATGGATATAATGAGGGTATTAGAAATAAACTTGATCCATTAGGCTTAAATGTCAAGATGGAGTTAAGAATTTAGGGGTAATTATTTACTCTGACCTGAATTTTAAATCACATATTAATCAGTTCACTAGGACAGCATTTTTCACTTATGAAATATAGCAAAAATTAGATCCCTTATAACTCTGCAAAATGCTGAAAAATTAGTTCACACTTTTGTTTTTAGTTTACTAGATTACTGTAACGCCTCTCAGGACTACTCAAAAAAAAAAAAAAATCAATCGACTGCAACTAGTGCAGAATGCAGCTGTCAGAATCTTAACTAGGGAAAGAAAATCCAAGCACATCTCTCTGTTGATGTTACTACACAGGTTACCTGTGCCATTTAGAATTGACTTTAAAATATTGCTTATGGTTTACAAAGCCTTAAATAATTTCGCTCCATCCTATATTTTGGAATGCCTCTCACCTTACTCTCAAAATCATAACCTTAGATCTTCAAATGAGTGTCTGCTTATAATTCTAAGAGCTAAATTTAAAAAAAGTGCTGAGGCAGTCTTCTTTTCTTATGCACCTAAAATGTGGAATAGCTTACTGATAGAAATTTGTCAGTTTAATACAGTGGAGCACTTTAAAAAAACTGCTAAAAACCCATTATTTTAACATGTGTGGACTGGGACCTGGACACAGGCAGACGGACAACATAGTTCCACCACACAGTGTTTATTTACAATATTTTTACAGTGCACAAACCCCAGTGCCTCCAGCACCGATTCCCCCAATGTCCAGGCCTCACTCTTTCAGTGCCTTTCTCTTGGCCGCCTCCCGTCCTCTCTCCAGCTCTGTCCTCTTCCACCCGACATCCACTAATGACTGGAGGGAGGCGGCCCCTTATATGGGAATCCAGATGGGCTCCAGCTGCTTCCCGGCAATTAGTCATGGCCACACCCCAGTGTGGCGGAAGTGCCGGCTGTGCACCCGGAAGCCGTCCGGGTGTCCCCTGTCGTCTTCCCCCCAGCACTTCCTGTGGCGGAAGTGCTGGGCTCCAGGGATATGCAGGCATTGGGGCGCCGCCTGGCGGTGGCCACGGGTCCCTACAGGGCTGGGCTTCCAAGCCCTTTACCTGAGGCCCCCTACATAACCAGGACGGACGCCCCCTCACGGTCTGGAGGAGGCACAAGCCCTCCTCCGGTCCTCCTGGGTGTCCCGGCCGGGCTCCAGCCCCGACCGGGTCCCACACGGGATATTCTGGCATCGGGGCGCCGCCCGGCAGTGGCCACGGGTCCCTACAGGGCTGGGCTTCCATGCCCTGTACCCGAGGCCCCCAACATAACCAGGACGGACGCCCCCTCACGGTCTGGAGGAGGCACAAGTCCTCCTCTGGTCCTCCTGGGCGTCCCACACATGGCTTTCTCATAGCTTAATTTTAGTGCAAACCTGTTACACTAAAACCTGTATATGCATTGAATTATTATCATTTTTATCATGGCTATGCAAGCCATACAAACCCCTACTTTCTTTGCTGTCCTTTTTCTGGTTTTCTGTGGTGGCGATCTGCAGCAGCCACCACCTGATCAAGGCACTATGCAGTCCCTACATTGATGGATTGAAGGCCAGATGTCCACATGAACATCATCATCTAATTCTTCCACGTGAAGCCTGAGAACGATTTAGATCATTTATTGTTTTTTTTTTTTTTTTCTCCAGCCCTCTGGAGTTTTTTTTTTTGTTTGTTTTTTCTGTCCTCTTGGCCATTGCATCTTACTTTATTCTTTGTTACTTAGTATTGCCTAAACTTATTTTTATATTTTCTTCATCTTTTGTATGAAAACATGCTATATAAATAAATGTTTTTGATCGGCAAGCAGTCACATTTTTTTTAAACGGACTACACAGACTATTAAATTATACATTGGCTATTTGGATTTGGATTTCAGAACAAAACTGCAGTTGCAATAGAGAATGAGATGGGGACCATCAGTATAACTCACCTTTTAAGCACATGATTGCAATATAGTTTCATTGTGATTATTGCAGCAAGGTTTAGGATTCTAAAAAAAAGATTAACCTTAAACTGGGAGGTGAATTTTGAACAATTACTGTTAAAAAACAGATCAATCTAATGTCTTCCTGTTTTACAAACACATTAAAACTGTATCTAAACAATTACAGGGCGACGTGAAGGCCAAAGGGAATTTTATTATCCCTTAAAGGAACATTTAATTGGTTGTGTCTGTTATAACCGAGTAATAAAATACTTCTGACAAATGACTATTTATAATAAGTTGAAAATAAAAATGTGCATAATATGCATTATAGTGCTCGTTCAGTATTTTTCTCAATAAATAGCTTAAGTTTTAAAGATAGACCACTTGGCAGCTGAAACTAAAGTCATTAATGTAATGTTATGTAAGAAAACATCTTTCAGACAGAGAATAATTGGAAAATTTCAGTTATCTTTCAATACATTTAGAGTTATCACCTGCTACACCTCATGGTCAGGAATACTTTCTAACAGAACTTAAGGATTTGTCACAAATCTGGAGTAGGAGAGCACAGGATTCTTCTGGTTTCAAAGTTAAAATATGGAAGATAAAGTTACATGCATCACAAGAGAACTAGTATTTCCAAATTGATGAGTAGTAACTTTCTTAAACTAAATAAGTAAAAACATGAATCTTAGTGGATGTCAAAAATAGAAATAATTAGGGTATTAGAAATAAAATTGGTCCCTTAGCCTTAAAAGTCAAGGTGAAAGTAAAGAATTTAAGTGTAATCATAGACTCTGACCTATATATTAAATTGCACATTAACCAGATTATCAAGACTTCATTTTTTCACTTTTGGAACATCACAAAAGTTAGGCCTCTCATAACATTGCAAGATAATGAGAAATAAATTCATGCTTATTTTTCAGTCGACTAGATTACTGTAATGCACTCATAACAGGACAACCTAAGAAGCACATCAATTGTTTGCAATTAGTATAGAATACAGCAGCAAGAGTCTTAACCACAAAAAGAAAATCTGAACACATCTAAACAATTTTAGCGTTATTACACTTGTTACCCATATCATTTAGAATTGACCCTAAAATACTACTAATTATGTATAAAGCCTTAACTAATTTGTCCTTTCTATATTTGAGTGTCTATACTCCTACATTCCAAGTCGTCACTTTAGATCTTCTAATGGTGGTCTGCTTATAATTCCAAGAACCAAGCTTAAAAGAAGTGGCGAGATTGCATTTTGCTATTATGCACCAAAAATATGGAATACTTTACCAATAGAGATATGTCAAGCTAATACAGTGGAATATTTTCTAAAAACTCACTTTTTAACTTGGCTATTTTGTAGCTACATTTTACTTGTGCTCTTAATAAACTATATAGGCATAGACTTCATATTCTTCAGGATTTGCAATCTTTACTTAGCTCTACTTTTCTCTGCTTTCTTTTCCAGTTCTTCTGTGGTGGCATTTTGCACCACCACTACCTGATCACAGCACCATTCAGCCACATGTGATGCTGGAATGAAGGTGGGTGTCCCAGCTGTCCCAGCTGTCCACAAGACCAACTGTATCAAAAACTCTCAGATGAAATCTGGAAACAATAAGGAATGATTTTAAGAACATTAATGTTAGGTAGAATGCCCAGTGGCGGCTGGGTGGTCTTTTCTAATTATATATCTATACTTTAAAAGATCGCATGGATTCATTTTTATTTTTTTCTCTGTTACTTGTTCATTATTATTCATACCAAACCTTTGTTTTTTCTTTTCTTGTACCTTTCTTTTTGGCATATTGTAAAGCACTTTGAGCTACATTCTATGTATGAACATGTGCTATATAAATAAATGTTGTTATTCAATGGGTTATTCAACCAACCTGAATAACCATGTGGTGCGTGCATTAGAAATCTGTGGTGGTGCAGCATTTTAGATACAGAAACAAAGCAGCTTGGCTTAGGCTTGCAGGTAAAGGAGTGCTCCACTGTGAAGCTATGCGGCGACATGGTTTTCATTGAAGGCGAGCTGATTGCTTGTAATGTGCAGGCACAATTTTCTCAGCTGTTTTCCAGTGACATTACACAAGTAATCAATGAGAGAACCTGTACACCACAAAGTATAAAAGGAATCTGTGAAAGAACAAAGGGAAGAAAAAAAAGTGAAAAGGAAAGAGAGAGAAACAGAGAAAGCTGGAGGTGAAAACCTAAGGAGAGAGAAGTAAAGTCAGGATCATGGCAGAGCTGGTGCGACAAAAAGGAGACATGGTGGTCAGGGAAAAGCCCTGTGCAGAGCAGTGATGATCCTGATGTAGATTTGCCATGTTCAGCTGCAACACTCTGAGATGTCCCCATGAATGCCTAGGGACAGCAGCAGGAGAAGGGAGCAGGGCTCGTGGGGATCCCACAGACGCCAAGGAATGGCACTGGGGGCACAAATAGTGATACTGGTTTAAAATCATTGATAAGGGATTTTAGTAAGAGTGCATAAATAAGAAATTAAGCTAAAAATAAAAAAGCTTTTTGACAACACTTTGCTCAAAGTGTAACTGTATCCTCCTGGCACTTTTTCTTAACTTTGTTATTCTATTTTTAAATATAAGACAGATTAAATGCCCTATAGTATAAAAAATATATAAAGTATATATTCATTAGGAAGCGGTATTCATTTTTCACCTGGCTTATTGTTTTGCCAGATGTTTTACCTGAGGCAAAAAAGCTTAATTTTTCCAATTTAAAAGGCCACAGTTAAAAATAAACCAAATTACTGTATAGAATATGTAAACCAATGGAAAGTAAATCACCATCTTTGTTTCTTTATGTCAAATATGTAAAAACAATGTACTGGTATATTACTTTATTTAATTATGATGCTAAGTTGCAGGATGTATCTTTCAATTTTGTTGTTATAATATGAGATTAAGGATGTCTGTGTACTGTATATGCTTAAGTCTTTACTTCATGTTGGACTCGTTAATTCCAGTACATAAGGATATTATTTGCCTTTACTCTTTTACATAATGTAATATAAGGCCCTGTAAACAAAAATGGGAAAAGAGGTGTACTATAAGTCCCTGGCTAGCACCTACTGTGTGTAGACAAATGGCATGTTAGGGGGATAGGGATAGAAATAAGGCAATATATCATCTGAGAGAGTTGCTCTTAGTTTACTTTTGGAGAAGCCCATTAAACAAGTTAATTGAGAGGAAAGATGTTTTTAGAACAAGACACAATTGGTGATGTAGTATATGAGATTCATTTGTTTACAGATGTGTTTTAGGGCTAAATGTTAGGAAATATTGGCTAATTGCCTCTTAATATGTACGCAAACTTGCAAGTATTTGATATTTTATCATCGTAACATTTCAATGCCATACATAATACATCAAAATTTCCAATGACTATTATGCAGCACAAGTAAAGTGGCTAATTTACAATTAATTTAATTTGATGTGCACAGAACGGTTTTCAGGTCTAGTACAATAACATATTTAGTACTTCCGATTGGATATAAACCCATAAAGGTTGCTGGTAAAATATGGGATTGGTTATGTGGCTGCAGGCAATAGACACCGACTCTTGAAAAGAGGTTCCACAGTACACAAGAGGCATTGCAGCTATATTCAAATTACACCCCCATTAAAAATTTTTCACAATACATAAATTCCAGGCACCCATATATAATTAGGAGACCATGCCCAATGTGTAAGCTTACCATTGATTTTAATTGTAGTCTTACTTTTCATTTTAAATATTAGCTCCAATAACTAATTTGAAAATACTGTCTTCTAATGTAATTAAAGTAATCTTCTTTGCTATTTATTCCTAACATTTTTAGCTATTTTATCCTAAGGAGTAAAACCCCTCCTTACAATTCTTATTTACTACTTAAAAAGACCATTTTTAACACATATGGACCAGGGTGATAAACGTGTTTTATGAGAAAGTAGTGTCAGACTTTTTTTAGATGCAAGATGGCAATAAAATACTTTTGGATAGCATTTACAGAGATGCTATAGATAAAGCTAAACATGTTGCACTTGCTTTTCTTATGTCATTTAATAAAATTTCATTCTCTATTTTTGCACACTTTAACCAATTAATTTTATGTTACATTGGAAACTCCTGTGATACATGGACAGGAGATCATGCCATACAAGGGGTGGCTGGATTATTTTGAAATGAGCAAAGCTGAAGTGACATTGATAGATCAAGGGCGTAGGAACTGATAACTTACAATCAATACGATTTCCACATAAATTTGAACTTGTTCACCCCAGGGACAGCAAATTAATGCAGGTAATGGGGTGTAGGATATTTACTTCACCTTTAGGCTAGGACACCAGAAATAAAGTTAGGCCAAATAACCCAGACATACAGTCATATGAAAAAGTTTGTGAACCCCTCTTAATTCTTTGGATTTTTGTTTATCATTGGCTGAGCTTTCAAAGTAGCAACTTCCTTTTAATATATGACATGCCTTATGGAAACAGTAGTATTTCAGCAGTGACATTAAATTTATTGGATTAACAGACAATATGCAATATGCATCATAACAAAATTAGACAGGTGCATAAATTTGGGCACCCCAACAGAGATATTACATCAATACTTAGTGGAGCCTCCTTTTGCAATTATAACAGCCTCTGGACGTCTCCTGTAGCTTTTGATGAGTGTCTGGATTCTGGATGGAGGTATTGTTGACCATGGCCACCAAGCATGGACAGCCTGCTTCAAATCATCCCATAGATTTTTGATGATATTCAAGACAGGGGACTGTGACGGCCATTCCAGAACATTGTACTTTCGAACTGTGTTTTGGGTCACTGCGTAACTTCAACTTTGTGACTGATGCTTGAACATTATCCTGAAGAATTTGTTGATATTGGGTTGAATTCATCCGACCCTGGACCTTAACAAGGGCCCCAGTCCCTGAACTAGCCACACAGCTCCACAGCAGGATGGAACCTCCACCAAATTTGACAGTAGATAGCAGGTGTTTTTCTTGCAATGTGGTGTTCTTCCACCATGCAAAGCGCTTTTTGTTATGACCAAATAACTCAATTTTTGTCTCATCAGTCCAAAGCACTTTGTTCCAAAATGAATCTGGCTTGTCTAAATGAGCATTTGCATACAACAAGCGACTCTGTTTGTGGTGTAAGTGCAGAAGGGACTTCTTTCTCATCACCCTGCCATACAGATGTTCTTTGTGCAAATTGCGCTGAATTGTAGAACGATGTACAGATACACCATCTGCAGCAAGATGTTCTTGCAGGTCTTTGGAGGTGATCTGTGGGTTGTCTGTAACCATTCTCACAATCCTGTGCATATGCTGTTCCTGCATTCTTCTTGGCCTGCCAGACCTGGATTTAACAGCAACTGTGCCTATGGCCTTCCATTTCCTGATTACATTCCTTACAGTTGAAACTGACAGTTTAAACCTCTGAGATAGCTTTTTGTAGCCTTCCCCTAAACCATGAGAGTTTTTTTGAGGATCCCATGCTGTCACTCTTCAGAGTAGAGTCAAAGGGAAGTACAACTTTGTACAGTACAGTTTGATCAGTTTTTATCAGTGGCAGAGCGAAGGGCACTGAGCAAGCTCCTGTCAATAATGGAAAATCCACTGCATCCACTGAACAGGATCATCTCCAGACACAGGAGCAGCTTCAGCGACAGATTGCTGTCATTGTCCTGCTCCACTGACAGACTGAGGAGATCGTTCCTTCCCCACACTATGCAACTCTTCAATTCCACCCGGGGGGGGAAGTAAAAGTTATTATACAAAATTATTGTCTGTCTGTTATACTTTCATTGTTATCAATCTTTAACTTAATATTGTTTTTATCAGTATACTGCTGCTGGAGTATGTAAGTTTACCCTTGGGATTAATAAAGTATCTATCTACCTATCTATCTTGCAATTGACCACCTTAACACTAGAATTACCAGAGCCTATGAAAAAACTCGTAGATCCGTCCCACTTTAAATCGCTTCTTAAAACCGTTCACAGCTCTCCACCAGCGTCTTGTCATCTAAATGTGCTGATAAACTCAGGCTGCAAGCAGCCGGCTATTCCATCCCCCCACCGACTTAGAACGTGCACAAACTTCTCCCAGCTCATGCCTTGATTGATTTTCTGGGAGTGAAGTGGAGTTTTAGATTGGAAATAATAGATTGTTGTTTGGAACACACGCATTTCATGTGTGTTCCGTTTCTGTAATCTGTGTAAACACATTTTTAAAACAGAAACGTTTTTCATATTCTAGTAGTAAATGACAAAAAGTAGGCATAAACTATATAATGTATGAAGCCTGATGTCCAAATATCAAAGAAACACTTTCACAAAAGGTACAAATACTGTATAACAGAACAAGTGCGCTTTTATTCTAAAGTGTAACTGCAGAAAAAAATGCCGCCTTAGCAGGCCATACTGACGCATATTCGCTACAATTGGTGCGCTGGCATAAAGATATCAACTGCTGACTGGTAATCAAAAAGTCACGTGTTCGATCCCTCACGACACCGTTTTGAGAAGTAAACTGATCTTATTCTTACTATTTTAGAATAAAAACATACATTTGATTTCAGTCTGTAAGAGCCGGTGTAATCTATGATACTTGTAAAGGTTAGCTTTGGTTTTTTTTATTCACTTTTCATTCTGTCAGTTGTGTTCAGGATCCTTCCCTATGCTCCCCCCTCCCCCATCTGACACTGCTGTTTTCATATAAAGACGTGCTCTGCAGTGTATCACGATACATTCTCTTACCAATGCTAGTGAAATGAAGTGTCTGCATGCACTTTTTGTGGCATTACACTGAAATATATAGATATATTTAGAGAAAACACACTAACAGACAAAAAACATAACACTTTGAAAGCTTAGTTTAACTTTTTTCTCTCCCAAAGAAAAAGGCACATAACTTATGAATTCTGTCTCTTGGCTTTGCTATAACTTTCCTCTCTTCTAGGAAAAGGCACACAATGTATGATTCCTGATTTTTTTCAATTCATGAGGTTAAGACTGATAAATCTATCCTGCTGATTATGAAGTTTCAAATGCTAGCAAGTGACATTTATTTTCTCACAGCAGCTAACCTTTGGTCTGGCTTAGCAACAACCCACATCACAAGTTCTCTCTCTCGGTGTGTGTATTTATGCGCATGAGGTGCTGCTCTGTCCTTTCTTACTGGATTAAGGGATAGAAACTGTGGAAGAATACTTTTAGGGTAACTTAGCATTCATCTTTTGAAGAATGCTCCTTCTAAGGCATTTTGCTGAGAAGTAATTAAAAGATACAATGAACAACTTTTCTCCTCCCTGATTACTGATTTGCCCTGTTAGAGGATGTTTCTTTAATAAGTTTCTACAACAAAACTCATAATAGCAAGAACTTATCATTTCACATGGTTGTTACTTTTATCCGCGGTTACACCAGTACCATAATACAATAGCTGGCTTTATCATATCTATTAAATTACAATTAATAGTTTTTGGAATGAAAATATACTTATGGTTTAAGTTATGCAATGCTTGGTTCCTTTCCTTATCGGCTTTCTCTAGATGTGTGGAAGGATTTTTCATGCTTCCTTCTTTGCATGTGGTTGCACAACCTGGTTGTGGATGGTACTGCGTTTTTCTTTAAGGATTTTACACAAAGTGTTTTCAGTTGCGAGAAAAGTTACCCCTGCTAAGTAAACTGGTGATCACTCAGTGACCATCAGCAAGACATGTATGGTCTCTTTCTCTCTTGCTCCTTTCCTTAATGTCCCTCAGCAAGACTGGACTAATGGCAATCTCAACCAAAATTCAACACAGATGAATATTCCACCCTTTTATTCCAGCACAGTTTCCGCTTGAAGTAAAGGGACTGCTTCAACCTCAGTTGCAGCCACATCCTACGAGCTATGGGTTCTAGCTATGTGCAGCCAAATTATGGCCAGGTCAAGCTGTAGCATAGTTTGAGAATAGCAATTAGGGAGGAATAGAGGTCTTGCCATTGGCTTCTTGGATGCACATATTTTTGGGTCAACACTGGTGCAAAATTCTATCCATCAAAGTTAATCATACTGGATTTATGGTCCTTTATTCAGAAATTAAGTTAATTTTGTGCCGTAGAGAGAGATGTCTCTAGCTGGTACATGGTCTGGTATGAATCATCTTATCAGGTAAGGCTGCAGATGCTGTATTCCAATAGAAGGCCCATTCAGGCAAACAGACTTTTATCTGAAAAGAAGAGTGTCTGGCAGCAGTTCTCTATGCCAGGAGTTGGGTTCCAGCCTGACAAAATGGATAATGCCAGTCTGTCCTACAAGGGGTATTAATGGAAAACAGTTGTATTACACTCAACCAAGACCCTATTTACTCCTACCAAACACAGCAATCTAGTCTGTATTTAATGGATGAGATCACATAGATTTGTTTCACTTAATTAAGCCACTTGTCTATGATGTGCAGCTCTCGAAAGGAAAATAAAATAAAACACAAAAAAAAAACCACTGCAATTAGGGTCACAGCAGCATACCAATCCAAAATTCTGAAGAAAGAAAGGATCCTATTTATTTAAACACAACACAACACCAAACACACCAAAACCTGTACACTCCATGGCACAGGCAAGTGCTTACACCAGTGTGTGCCAAGAAAATGGCCACCAACTACAATAATGTTGACAACATCAACACACTTGAGGGGCCAAACAGGCCATAAATCATATATTTGTGCATAATCTGTTGGTTGACATGTGAACACTATTGGCTTATGAATATTTACTATCAGTTTGCAGGCATATTTAATTGGTCTACATGTGTACAATATTGGTTAAATTCATATGAACTATATTGGTTTGTGTCTGTATATTATCGGTTTGTGCGTGAACTATATCCGTTTGTGTATGCATATCACTGGTTTGTATATTAACTATACTGATTTGTGTGTGTATATCACAGGTTCCAGTAAGTTTGCTATTGGTTTAACAATGGATTTTCGTATGTATTATATTGATTTCATGTACATCTTATACTGGTTTCATAGCATGTCGATTTTGTGCTTGAACTCTATTGTTGTATGTCTGTATTATGGTGGTTTCTCATGCGAAACATACTGGTTATGTGTGTGCACCCTATTGCAACTTTGTGTACGAACTATGCTACTGTACTTTTTCATACAGCTTTTGCAAACCAGTTACTTATTCTAAAGGCAAAACATTCTACATGTATAATTGATGTCTTTATTCCACATACAACATTTAGTTACTACTAGTTATATTTCTTATGCCTAGTGACCCCGCACCGTGCTGCACACACAGTGACTTGCTCATGGTCACACAGTGTCCGTATGGGGGCATAATCCCACAAACACAGGGTTGAAAGCGCAAATCCCTAATCACAATGTGCCGATGCTTGCACATCTGCAACGTGTACATTATTTGACATAATACAAATGTGTCCATTCTTTGAAAAGCTAAATATTCCACATTTAGGACCTGCATGGGTGAGTTACATCATATTGGGCCACCTTACCTTTCACAGTTTCGTGACAAGGCAGTTGCATTTTCTAAGATGCAGCCGAATTTTGTCCTGCCCAGTGCGAGAACCTGAGTGAAACTGACAAAGTATTCCCAATCCAATCTCTATATACTGTATATAAAATCCAACATTTGTCTGTCTGTTTGTATGTCTGTCTGCTTTTCAAGAGAGAAGTACTTAATGGATTTAGATTGGGGTTTTTTTCTATAATTTGCTTAAACATTCCAGTTGATTTTGCGACTTCTCTCATCGCACTTAGTATCATAGTTCGCTTGCAGTAACAATTTATTTGTGCGAATCTCACATGCCAGTCTCCATTTGAATTGGTCTACCTCTGGCCATGTTTTGGAGCGTACCTTGCTTCCACTTAGCTAGCGATACCTGCTTGTTTATTGATTTTTAAAGTTTGTCCTGTTTCACTACTATGTGGGCAGAGCTACAGGGAATAGCTAGTATCTGATAAATGTGATTTACTGTGATATTAAATGGACACTGTAAAGGGTTAAATCACATTGAAACCACCTTCATTGTCACAGTTTTTTGACAAGACAGATTCCTTTGTTAAATTAAAGTTAAATTTAACATTTTTGACCTGTGCAGGACCAACATGTGGAATATTTATTTTTTCAAATAATGGATCAGTTTATAATGATACCGATTAATGTACATGCTGTAGAATATTTTTGCCTTGCTGTTAAAATCGAAAAAGAAACTGTTTTGCAAAAGCTGTGTGAATAAGTAGCTGAATGCAAGCATATACTGGATGTAGCTAGGCATGAATAAAAAGCCAGCTAAATGCGTACCTAACTTCAGCCCTGTGATCATTTCGGAATTTAGGGAAATTAATGGTAAAAATAATTACCACCAAGCCCTTTCACAGACATAGTGATGTGCAAAAGTATTCAATCCCTTCAAAAGTCATCCTAATTTTCTGCATGACAATACATTTGTCCACATATTTATCCATTTTGTCTTTTTAATGTGAACTCTTGTGGTGTAAAAATACATTTCTAAAGTCCAAATAAACCCTTTCCTGTAGATATTTAACTTAAGAAGAAGAACTCCAAAGTGATTGTTTGCATTAAGTATTCAAGCCCAGCACATTCATACTTTGTCATAACAGTATGCAGTATAACAGTATACTTTGCACTAACATCCTTCGTTCCTTTGGGGTATGTAAGCATGCCCCAGTTCTGTGCATTGTTAAGGAGTGATTCTTCCCTATGCTTCTTGGGAGAATTTCTAGAGATTTTCTATGTTGGAGGGATGGCACCTCTGAACAGCAGTTTTCAAATAGTGCCACAGATTCTCAACAGGGTTAAAATCAAGGGTTTGACATGGCCATTCCAAAATATTTACGTTTCTGTTTCTGAGCCATTCCAGTGTCACTTTGGCCTAATGCTTATGTTCATTGTCATGTTGAAAGATGAATTTTCTCCCAACCTTTATATTCATAGGAGACTAGAACAACTTCTTCTGTAATATTGTGTGGTATTTGTGCCCATCCATTGTCCCTTCAACTCTGACAAGATTCTCAGTCCAAGCACAAGAAAAATATCCCTATAGCATGATGCTGCCACCAGCATATTTCACCGTAGGTATGGTATTTCTTGAGGCATGAGCAGTGTTCATTTTACGCCACACATATCTCTTTAGAGGCCTGTTTTATGGAGACCTCTTTAAATTGCAGACCCCTGCATCTTCACTCCAGTTTCTGTTAAATAGCATTATAGACGTCAGAGAGCAACGGTTGGAGTTCTAGTCGCTTTTCTCACCAGTCGATGTCTCACTCTGATGTTTAGTTTTGAGGGATGGCCTCTTCTAGTAAGAGTCTGGGTGCTGTGATGAACCTTCCACTTTCTGATAATGGATCCAACAGTTCCCAATGGGACATTCAAACTCTTTGATCATTTTATTGTAATTTCCTGCTACTCTGTGCATTTCAATAACTTTGTTTCTCACATCAGTACAATGTCTTCATTTTTGAAGTGACTATCTAACAAGGACTATGGTCCATACAAAAGGGGTTATTTATATCCAGAGAGATAGAAAGGACTCACAAGTAGCACCTCATTATGTTTAATTATGACTGTCAAACGACTGTCTCCTTTGTGTTGTTTGTGATAAATCTGACACTTGTGTAAACCTGGAGCTTCCAAACCACAGAGGTTTAAATACTTATGTAGACACTAACTTTGGAGGTTCTCTTCTTCAGTTAAATATCTACAGAAAATGGCTTATTTTGACTTTGGAAATGTTTTGTTACAGCATAAGAAAAAAATACTGAATAATAAATGTGTACACATCTTTTGTCTTACAGAAAATTATGATGACTTTCAAGGGGATTGAATGCTTTTGCATGCCACTGTATGTTTGTGAAAGGGCTTGGTGGTAATTATTTTTAACATCTGAAATGATCACGGGACTGAAGTTAGGTACGCATTCAGCTGGCTTTTTATTCACTCCTAGCTACATATATGCTTGCATTCAGCTACTTATTCACAAACCAGCTACTTCTATGTTAACAGCAACGCAAAATATTTTACAGTGTGTACATTAATCAGCAAATTGTTCCATTATGTGAAAATATAAATATTCCAGATTTTGAACTTCCACAGGTTGAAAATGTTAAACTCAACTTTAACAAAGAAATCTGTCCTTTTAAATGTAGAATATTTTGCTTTTAGAATAAGTAACAGGTTTCAAAAGTTGTGTGAAAAAGTACAGTGGCTCGTTGCAAGCAAACATGGACCTGGACGCGAATAAGAAGAAGGCTGAATACGTACCTAACTTCAGCCTTGTGTTCATTACAGAGTCAGTGGTAGATTCTGTTAAATAGTAGCAGTATTCACCAAGTCCTTTCGCAAACATATTGTGTGAAAAAGAAAATACTGCACTGTTTTAACGCAGATCTCTCTCCTGTCCACTTCTTTTCATGCTGCATGACTCTACCAGCCCTTGAGTTCCTGTTTCTTGCTGCTCCCACTGTCACAGAAGATCACGTGAACAACCAACACAGTTTGCACACAGAACTGATATAGTTCATACACAAAGTTGCGACAGGGTGCACACGCACAACCAGTATGTTCCGTAAACAAAATCGACATAATACACACATATAACCAATAGAGTTCAAGCCCAAAACCAACATGTTACCCACGTGAAATCAATATAAGATGTGCATGAAATCAATATAGTGCATACACAAATCCATTTTTAGACCGGCAAAGAATGCAAGCCAATATAGTTCATACGCAAACTGATAACATGTGAGCGTAAACCGATGCAGTTCACTCTCAAACCAATAACAAACAGTGATGTGCACACACAAATTGATATAGTTCATAAGCAAAAAAGTGGTATGCATATATAAACGGATATAGTTCAAGTACAAACCAATAATATATGGACACGAACCAATATAGATTATATGAATGAAACCAGTATTGTACACATGCAAACCAATAGTAAATATTCATAAACCAATAGTGTTCACATGTAAACCAATAGATTACGCACAAAAATATGGAATTTCTGGCCTGTATGGCCCCTCATACACACTGACCACATATAAAGGATTTAAACAGCTGTTAGACTGTTCAACATACAAGAAAATATTGATACATAAAACTTTTTCTCCATGATTGTATACACAAATATACTGAATAGACTATAATATTTCTGTTTTTAGTTGGCTCACTTTTTTGCCTGCATAAATAATGCTAAGTGAAATCATTTTCATACATTTCATATGCTGAGCAGCCACTTCAATAGGTACACTTACCTATTGAAAACTGAATTTGTCATAGGTGGAATTCTGTAGGGTGCTGTGAATTAGTGCACCCAATTTTTTTTTATCTATATTGACTCCAATAATTTCCAAAGTTGTGGAAATTTAGATGGTGATGTCAAGAGAGATTTGAACCAACTTGTTTTGGGCTAATAGAGTTAATAGTCTGTTCAGGTTGGACACTGATGATTAAAGAAGCCATGAATTGAATCTGACTTCACAGTCTTGAAATTTGAAACATTCCATAACTGTCTTAGCCACATCACATGCAACATTATTCTCCTCAAAAATCCCACTGAAAGAAGGGGTAAAACTATTCTTAAGTATACAGAGACATATAATTGAAATGTACCTTTAAGGATCTGGGATCCTTCAGTATGCAGCATTTTGGTTGCTTTGCTCACAATAATTGCATCTTGTTGTTTTACAATAACATGAAAGGATAAAACTAGGAGTAGAGTAGAGTAAAATAATATAAGAAAAAAAACACAACTCAAAATTAAATAATAAAAAATAGGTAAACACTTTAACATATAGAAAACAAAAATAAACATTGTAACTAAACAAAATGTACCAATTAACAAAGAGAACTCTTAGTTACAAAGCCAAATCAAAATTTTAATAGTGTAAATCAAAAGATAGAAAGATGTCAAAGTCAGAAATTACTAGTTCAAACCTGAATAATTTCAAATCTCAAAAATACAAAAAGCAAATGCCCAAAGGAGCAACAGTATTAACCAAAAACAACCTAACAAAGGGTGCCAAGAATTTCTGCTGATTGCTGATACAAGCAGTTTTGTATAAGCCAATATATTTTGTAAAAATATATTGCTAAACACTCCTTTTCTTGTTTCTTGCCCATGTCTCTGGTCACTAAGTATAGCACTGTTTCTGCAGTTACAGGCAACTTTGTTTCTTGAAAGTCTGGACGTCTAAAGTTCTAATGTCCCATTTAGGAACCATCTGTAGCCAATCAACAGAATTTTCTCTTTATTTATATCAGTCCTTTTTGATTCATCTATTACTCAGTAGTCACAGAAATAGGCACAACCCATTTGCTGAGTACCTAGTAGTTCATGAATCAAGGGTGGTATTATAGAGCAAGTGAGGACACAACAACAATATAAAACTATACAAAAATGTATAGTACATATATATTGTAAACAACAACACTGTCAATTTTGCAGTGCAGTTAACATTCTTCAATAAATAAGAGTGTCCAAAAAGTAGACAAAATAGTGCAGATGATTAAAGATGGTAAAAATCAATTATAAAATTGATTTAAACTAATAAATCCAAAAAATAGTAAAAACCCAAAATAAAAGCAGAATTGGTCTTTTCCTGTTTTCTTATACCAGTGTCCCATTCTCTATCTCTGCCTCCCTCACCTCACTCTCTTCAAGTCAGTTCAGCAGGTGCAAGACACCAATAAACACGGTCTCTCTATCCCAGCCACTTCCACTGGTACCCGCAGGGTTTTCTAGAACCCAGCAAACTCTCTGCCACCTCTGCCATTTACTGTAGTGTGTTTTCATAGTCAGCCCTAATCCCTCCTACTACTCAGCAGGTTTGATCCACTTCCCTCCAGAATGGTACTCCTCTTGACTGATTCCCACTCTCACTCACACATTGATTTCCAGTGTCAGACTTTTCCTTCATTATGACCTTTTCTTCTTTCATTTTTTATTCCTCCTTCCACCCGTACTCTGACCTTTATACCTGCGAGTTAGGTGCTGCCATAAATGTCTCAAGGAGCTGCTAATGAGGGATGGCTATACTGGTCTGTCGCCTGCACATGACTGATTAATTAGCTGATCACCCCACGGCCATCCGCCTTTACTATATACAACTCACAAAGTTGAGTTGCACTATTTAAAAAAACAACCTGCACTACACTGTCCACCACGGACCCAGGACACACAATGCCACACTTCCAAAGTAGTAAAGTTTTATTACTATGAAGTTCCCCAACCATTCCACATCGCTAAGTTCTACTCATCTACCAAGTTTCCATCTCATTCCCTACTGAGTGGACAGTTCTCTATAATATAGAAAACATAGTATTTTCCTTTCAACCAAGATAAACGACTTGTTCTAGATGCAGATCAGAATTTTATGCATTTTTCCCTAGCACACTAGAATTTCCTAAATGAGTGGAAACTATTTAGCATATGACTCTGAGGTAAGGAAACAACTAATTACCTCAGCATCTCTGCAAGTTATATTTCTTTCTCCATCTTTTCTTTTACCAGGGCTGATGATTTGTAATAAATTTTGCACAATTCTGCTTTTAAATAACTTCTGTCCTTTCAATTAGACAGTTAGCTCCAAGTACATTTTCACGTCATAAAAGAATATTCATGTAAAAAAGTTAAAACACGACAGCTCAGCAAATGACAAAATATGTGGTTGACATTACTGTACGTATGAACATGTTCTTTAATTGTTTTTGTGGACAAATGAAAACAAATCAAAAAGAAATACAGACGATTAAAGTAAAGCAACAATGAAAAACAAAAAAATATGTAAGTATGGAATGTCTAAGTTAAGTGTATTAATAACAGATTTTAATGAAAACACTCTCAGTTTTAAGATAAGCCTCTTTTTTACACACTGCTGCTCTGCAAATGAAAGAATATTACAGACTGACATTCAATGACATAGCACACGTCAGTGGTTTCTCATTTAAGCTCTTCTGGTTTGCTTGGCATTATGTGAAGATCGTTCAAGGTTAAAACATTAAAATTTTAAACATGAATGTATAAACTACCTTAGATTCATTTTGTAAGTTTACATTGTAACAGAATGTTTTAAATTTAATTGTTTTTAGAAGTTAATTTATTAATGAATAAATAATATATTTGGAAAAAATAGCAGAGGTTCAGTTCATTTACGTATTGTTAGATCTAGATGTTTCTGAATTTATCTGATGTCTTGGTAACAGTTTATAATAATTTTCTTTAAAAAGTCATTAATAAAAAGTGATGCTTAACAGGTTATTAATTCATGCTTATTAAAACAGTTATAAATGTCATTATATGATAAATCATACATTGGTAACAGCTTATAGTAACTTTGTTTAACCAGTCATTAACAAAAATTATATACTTCTTTTTAACAACTTTAGAAATAATTTATACATTAGTTGTAGATCTCTTTGATGTACCGAATCTAAAGGTGAAGCCACTAATTCATTGTACAATTTTGCAAATGTTTATTAATGAAAGTAATGGAAGTTGTTATAAAATTTAGCCAAAATGTTTGTCCTGTTGTCTCAAACAGCTTTCTTTTCTTACCTGTTCTGAAGCAACTAAAAAGGCAAATATGTTTTCTAATGAAAACAAAAATGTATAACCTTAAAATGTATTTGTTCTGTTGCATTATTCAGAAGTGAAAAAGTATAAACTTAGAGATAATAATGAATGAATCCTAAGAAACAGAAATGCAATACAAAACACTGTGGTTGTTTTCAATACTGATAAAAAGACACCATTCTTAATGGATTGTTTTATGTCATAAAATAATTTCAGCCTAAAATTGATAGATGAAAACAGAGCAGCAATATTCAACAGAAAAGGAATGATGCAAATCTTTCCAATCATGTAATTGTGGCCTGAGTTAACCCAGATTCCTCACTCAGCATAATCACTTTTAGGAAATAAAGAAACAGCTCTACTATCTTCTTCAAGACGTGCACCCTGTAGAGCAGCACTTACTGTTTCAGCGAGCATCAAAAAAGTGTAAATTATCTTAAATTTCCAACAGTATCACAGTTTGCATTTTCTATTACTCCATATAGAAGAGCTGGGACTACACAGTGTTCAATGAACATAATAGTTGCTACTTTTTAATTTGTTTTAGGTCACTTATTAGCACTTCTAATAGCATATTGAATTTTTGAACAGATTTTTCAAAAGGCACAAATACACAAAAATATTTATGTTGCCAATTCTGCTAATGACTACTGTGCCAATGTGTCATTTCAGTAAACCTGAACTATTCCAGGTGAGACAACTAAACCTCAGTTTGTTCTGGTATGTATAAGCTGACTTCTTGTGAAATATCAATTAGTTTAACCAAGATCTAGTGAACAGAAAATGGAGGTACACTATGAAAGGCAGAATGCAATGTCCTGTCAAAGTGAGAGGGTTTATACCTTTGCCTATTATAAGAAAAAAAAAATCCATTACAAGACACTTTTGAATCAAAATTGACACATTCACTGCAGCAATAAAATATGCTTGCAAATAGTTTGTTACATATCCCAATATAAAGTGTATTTTGACAGAAAACAGTGACGGAAAGTGGAATGTATTTTTAAATAAGCCTGAAGAAGTACAGTAAATT
Source organism: Polypterus bichir lapradei (assembly GCA_026402145.1). Lineage (NCBI taxonomy): Eukaryota > Metazoa > Chordata > Cladistia > Polypteriformes > Polypteridae > Polypterus > Polypterus bichir. The sequence goes on along the minus strand of JANRMT010062821.1, from coordinate 19,197,843 downwards.
ATTAGTCTAACACACTAGTAATTCACTTGAGTTAAGAATTTTATGAACTGTCAATTGGTATTCCTAGTGATAACTCAGAATTATTGTTTATAACACCTCGAACATTTCAAGATACTGTAAAATCTTGATTTTCCAAAATGAATTACAGGCATGTTGATATGTATTTGCCCTCATTCTCATTTGCTAACAATATGTCACATATTTAAAAAGAGTTACTACATCCACATTAATAAAAGGATAAGTGTCTGTTTGTCCATCCAGTTGCTATGTTCTCTGTCATTTCAACAGATCGTGCATCCCAAACATTTGTAGAAGTCAAATGCATTGCATTTGTCATTCCAACAGATGGTGTATCACAAACATTAACACTGCTTTTATGAATCCCATACCAAAAGGCATTTATAACACAGACATATACAGTGGAGGAGTTCAGGTATCTCGGGGTCTTGTTCACGAGTGAGGGAAGAATGGAGCATGAGATCGACAGGCGGATCGGTGCGGCGTCCACAGTGATGCGGGCTCTGCATCGGTCTGTCGTGGTGAAAAAGGAGCTGAGCCATAAGGCAAAGCTCTCAATTTACCAGTCGATCTATGTTCCTACCCTCACCTATGGTCATGAGCTGTTGGTAGTGACCAAAAGAACGAGATCTTGAATACAAGCGGCTGAAATGAGTTTCCTCCACAGGGTGTCTGGGCTTTCCCTTAAAGATAAGGTGAGAAGCTCAGTCATCCGGGAGGGGCTCAGAGTAGAGCCGCTGCTCCTCCACATCGAGAAGTGTCAGATGAGGTGGCTCGGGCATCTGATCAGGATGCCTCCAGGACACCTCCCTGGTGGGGTGTTCCGGACACGTCCAAACGGGAGGAGGCCCCGGGGAAGACCCAGGACACACTGGAGGGACTATGTCTCCCGGCTGGCCTGGGAACGCCTCGGGATTCCCCTGGAAGAGCTAGAAGAAGTGGCCGAGGAGAGGGAAGTCTGAACATCTCTGCTCAAGCTGCTGCCCCAGCGACCCGATCTTGGATAAGCGGAAGAGGATGGATGGACATATACAAACTGCATTTGTTAAAATGCAAGGAGGATTGTAGACTAGAAGTTCCAATCTAGAACAGGCCCTATATTGTATACAGCTAAGGTAAAGGTTAAAGTAGGCAATTTAATCTAGGACCACACTTACCCGGGTAACTATGCCTTTTAGATATACCTGTCAGGAAAACCATAATAGTTCCTTGAAACATCAATAATTTATTTCCCTTAACACTTACTCTGGTCATACACAAATTTTGATTCACCTTTGTCTGTCAGAGATGGCTAACTATTCAGCACAAACTTCTGACATCACCTGAGCCACAAGATTGTAGAGTGGAGTAATGTTTTGTTGTGCTTGACAAACAGTAAGCAAGATCAACTTTGGAAGTGATCATTCACTTGTTATGTACTGACTATGCTTTTAGAAGCACTGACACACAAAGCACAACCTATTGACACTGCTTCCATGATGGAGACATAGCTTCTAGCTCAGAGAGTATGGAGTGATGCCCCATCATACACAACAGAAAGTGCGAGCGAAAGTGGGGAAGTTTATCTAGAGCATTAATGTAGTAATACTGTAGAGGACCGACTAGTTTTTGGCTATGTAAGATCACTAGTTAAACACTTTTAGCAGTCAAATATAATTTTTCGTGTTAATCCAAGTTATAAATTACTTATCGTTGTAATGACTGGCTTAAAATACCTTGGCTTGCCTCTACAATCCCAGGCCTGAGGCCTGCAAAACATCTCAGACTAGGCCAAGTCTTCCCTGTACTCTGCTCACAAGTATTCCAAATCTAATTTCCCCAATCAATGTTGAATCACAAAATATAAAAGTGAAAGGTAAATATATTGTAAAGAAAAGTTAATATATGTAAATATGGATAACAAAGTGCACCATAATACACAGTCAACTAAAAAATAAGAAAAACAACCAAATATGTATGTACACAAAACAAATTACCCTTTCTTGTTCCCACTCAACTAAAAAAACAGTATGTAAAGTCTGTACCAAAAATATGCCCCCAAATAACAATTGCAAACAATAACATAATACGGTACTATAAACTAAGCACAGACAAAGTCCGGATTGAAAGTGACTTGAAAGAAGGTTGAAAATGATAGCCTAAATCTTTGAAGTAAGATATATGGAAAATAATTGGCAGCAATGATGGTGCTATCCCAACGTAAATTAATCTGAACATAACCAGAACTGTCTCACCAATCAGAATCCCGTTGAATGCAAATTCTTTTCCAAGCTGAAACCAGTTAAAATGTCCAACTGTAGTAAGGTGAGTTTTAGGAGTCCATCTGCCCTGATAGAACTCTAGAAACCTGTTTTAGCATGTGCAAACAAGATGGCAAAAGTTGTGGTATGAAAACAAGATGAAGAGAGCTCTAAAGCCCCACTATATATAGAAGTATCCTGGAAATCTTTTTCACCAGAAACAGGAAGTCCCACCTCAGAGGGTCAGCAGCTGTCAATTATGTGTCTTCCCCATTCTATTCCAATGGATGGTTGCTGGTACATACTGAACAACTGACAAATCTGTAAAAGGACAACAAACTACTGAAACAATTGAACAGACAAATACAAATATCAAAAATAATATAGTATATTAAATATTTAATAGCAAGAGAGCTGCTATGTCAAAAGAGGATAAAATATAAAAAAGGGGTAAAAAAGGGTAAAATATAAAAACAGAAAAAGAGTCACATTGATCAATTAACAAAAAAAACTACAGAAAATTAAAAATCATGTAGTGCACCTTGGTCTTTTATAGCATGTTCTGCATTAGTATGCTGTTAGTCTCAGGGTACAGTTTAATTGTCATTTGAAAAAAAAAAAAAATTTTGTTCACCTAATTAGCTATTCCTGTCATCTATTATCCCCTCTGTTAAAATGTCCTCTCTGTTTTGATACATACTGTTTTCTTTGTAAATGTGAAGATTAAAATTAATGTATGAAAAGCAAATTATTTTATTTTTTAAAATGTTGGATACTTAACCTTTACAGTAATGGAGATAAATTCCTCTTTTTTATACTGCCTAATTTCTCCTAAAACATTTTACATCAGACTGCTGATAAAAGTGCAATGCAGTAGTGGTTTGCTTTCTGCTGAGATGTTATGGCTATATGTCATATTCATTATGATTGCTATGGAATATGTAAGTAGTTCAGAGGAGTTCTGAAGCCCTTAGGCAGTTGTTATGCAATCTTCAAACAGCAGAATTCTGTAAAACTGCTGACAGCAACACTTACTTGAGATCAAAAATGGTCAACCTTTAGTCTGTCACAATAATTGAATAGCTGAATTCTTTAAACTATGTAAGACCAAATATGTAACAGGTAAAAGTATTCAGTGATCATAATGGTTAGCCAGAACCACATTTTTGATTTTTATAATTAACTATAGATAAATGAAATTGTATTTTTTAGAAATCATCTTAGTGGGTATTTTGGAACAATTGAATTTTTATATTATGTAGGTATAAATGCATTTCAAGTATTACACACCTTATGAGCAGTTCTAAGTGAAAACATAAAGGAACTGCAAATTATTGAAATGTGACTAGTTCTGTTGAACATTATAGAGGTGTCTTAAAAAATAAAGTTAGTAGACTGAATATCTGGTTAGTTATTTGGTAGCAATTAGTTTTGCTGCACAGAAAAGGCTTCTTTTCTTTCTTTTTTGCAGTATATATGAAGCCATAACAGAATGAATTATTAAACACAAGGAAAAGGAGTGACTGTAACTCAAGGGTTAACTAAATATAACTTAAAGCTGAAAGAGAAAGAGGTCTCTGCCTCATCTTAAGGAAGCTTCCAACATAATTTTCCAAAGTTAGAATGAAGTAAATTAGTAACGAACACCCCTCCAGAAAGTAGGGGTAAATTGATGGGAAAGCCCATACACCCCACCTATGAAGTGGTGCTAACATTAATGGGACAATCTGCAAAACACCCCTCTTAATGAACACTTGCTCAGAATAACGGAAGAACTGACATGAGTCAGAAATTACTGGTGATGTTAGTTGATTAGAGGAGGTAATAAAGTTCTTCATATTAAGAGTCAAATGGCATGATGTATTAGATGAGGCGATTTAATCGCAAAAAAGGTATAAAACTAGATGAATTGTTTATACCATGTTTTACTACTTGGACTGAAACATTTGTGCATAACTCTGTGCAAATAAAGAAATGTTCTGCATTCTCATCTGGGCTCCGTGACTGCCTTCTTTGAAGATTATAGAAAGCTTTTTCCACACTAAAATTTTAAAATTTTATACCATCAGTACTGTATGTCTGAAGATGCACTTCAGAATATGTTAAAGAGGAGGTGCAACAGATCAAAGATGACAGAAAAAAGAAAGAGACAGAATTGGAAAGGCATAGAGGAAAATTTACAGTCTGTAGCTATGGCAAGGCCAAGAACAACTGGTGATTAGTGAAGCACATGTGGAAAATATAGAATAATGCGTACCAAGAACATATGCCTTTGCTGCAGATAGTGGGACTTAATGCTACTGATACTGGAATACTTTGCTTTGTCATGCAATGTTCTATTTGTGGCATTGCTAGGAGCAATTTTCTAGCATTCATTCATCATAACATTTTGTAGATAGTTTTCCATTGGAAGAATTTGTCTAAGCCAGAAAAATCAAATGAACAATTTGTTTGCTGATGTTATTAATGTGTCAACACATTGATACTCTAGAGCTATACCGTATGTGAATGCAGAGTTTACAGATTCTCTAATGTATGTGTGGGAGTTTCCCCGGGTCCTCAAATTTGTCTTCCATAATAATTGCCACAGAGGCTATGCTGTACTAAACAGCTACAAATGTGAACTTAGCTTCATAATACTCTATTTCAGCTTTTCCAAAGTGCACCATAGCTCTGTTATTTACATGAAAACACCTCCCAGTTAAGTTGCTCTGAACACAGAAGGAAGCAAGAATGCTAATGATCTGTGATTAAAGTTAATTACTTTCAATTTTTTTTGTTATTAACAAACATTAGAAAAACAGAATGCCAGTGTTTTAAAATGAGATATTTTTCCAGTTTGAAATTGCTGTTTTAATTAAGTTTTAAGTGTTTTGCTCTATGTTTCCTTAGGCCGCTATTGTAAGTTTCTTGCAGAAAAGCATTTTTTAAATTTATAAATAATGCTTCACTGAAGAACATAAGCTTCCAGGATAAATTAATGTACTGTATACCACAATTGTGAAAAATAAATTCAAAATTACCACACTTGCCTTTTAAAATACTGTAGATGTGTTCTCATCTTCTACAACACATTCATTCTGCCACTGTTTCTTCAGGTTTTAGTAAATTCTTGATTTTTGTTTCTTTATTCACTTTGTTTATCCAGTTACCATGTTAAATTCTGGTACTAGCCATTTTTACTTTTTGTCTCATGTTCCGTTTATTAATATTTTATAATAATTTGTATGTAATGAAAATTGCTTTAAAGAACTGCAAAAGAGAAAGCTAGTAATTGACTGATAATGGATTTTTTAAACCAATAATAATATTGATGTGTGGTCTGCAAAGAAGGCCAATTACCTTTACACATTGTACTGATATGGTGTGTTAAAAATATTAATTCAAAGAAATACATTACATATATTATGTTGTTTTCATATGAACTTCTTTTATTTTAACATTAGAATTGACTAACTAACAGGTATTAATAACAGCCATTGCAAAAATAGTTCCACAACATTAAAAATGGTCTCAACATTTCTAGTCCACCAAAAGTGGATTGTAATGGAGGAAACAGAGTTTCTCTGTTTTTCCTCCTGGAAGCGAACTCCTGTGGACTTTGTGAATGTTTCCCATTGTGCTAAAAATCCTCTCACTTGGAGCTGTGGAGGGTAGAAATGAGAGGTAGCTCTGTGCTTGAAGGGACAGTCATTTAAAATGTTTGCTGTTTTGACTCTACCACTCCAGAGAGTTACTAGTGTACTTGTCAATAACAAGTTCTTTAAAGTACTGCTCCAGGTCTTCATTTACTGTAACCCTTGAAGCCTCATAACCCTCTGAGGCTGTTATCTTTACATGCCAACTGTAAAGAAGACTCTTCCTCCTATCTTGGGTTCTTCACATTATATTTGATTACAGCAGATGTGCTTTCTGATGATGTAGTTGCTTCTTTTGGTAATTATGTGGTCATCTTCTGTAAGGCAGAATTTTGCTTTGCTCACCATATAGTATCTCTTGACAGGGAATAGTCATTGTATTGTAGATCAAGCGTAAAGGCTAGAACTAAGTAGTGCATATGATATTATTTATCTTTGTTTTCAGAAAGTATCTGATGAGGCCCCACAATAAATGTAAAAAAAAGTTAAGAGTTTAGGCTGTAGTGTGTAGATGCGTGCAAAACTGGTTAAGACACAGGAATCAGGGGGTTATGCTGTGATGAACCTTATCAATATTAGGTGATGTTAAGAGTGTTGTCCCATAGGGGTCAGTGCTAATGCGGCTTCTCTTTTTAATACATATAAATGATTTGAAATGATTAGGAATACAAATAATAAGCCGGTTAAGTTTGCGGATGATACCAAGCTAGTTGCATTGGTGGATAATGTAGAATCCCTTGAATCATTATAGATGGACTTAGACAGCATACAGGATGGTCAGATTTGTAGCAAATGAAATTTAATTTAAGCAAATGTAAAATATTATATGTATGAAATAAAATGTAAGGTTTTAGTACACAATGGGAGGTTTTAAAATTGAAAGTACACTTTATGAGAAGGATTTAGTGGAGTCATAGTGGACTTCACACAGTGCTCAGAAGCCATTAAAAAGACTGTTAAGTTTTATGGCACACTGTGTAGAATACAAGCCAAAGGAAGTTATGCTGAAGCTTTATAACTCACTGGTTAGACCAGACCTGAAGAAATGTGTGCAGTTTTGCTCTCCAAGCAACAAAAAGACAGTGATAGAAAAAGTCCACAGAAAAGAGACTAGACTAATTCATGGACTACAGAGGATGAGTTATGAAGAAAGATTAAAAAAACTGAGCCTTTTCACTTTAAGTAAAAGAAGATTAAGTGGAGACATGGTTGAAGTGTTGAAAATTATGAAAGGAATTCGTACAGTTAATCATGGCTGTTACTTTAAAATAAGGGTAAATTTCGCACAAACATTTGGAATTTTTTCTTCACATATAGAACCACAGACACATGGAATAAGTTACCTAGTAATGTGGTAGAGAGTAAAAATTTAGGGACCTTCAAAACTAGACTCGATGTTATTTTGGAAGAATGATGTTAATCTGCATTCAGCCTTCCAAGCAAGTCCTTCAACTTGCCGGGAAAACTTGGAGGTTGGTGGCAGGGTTGTCACCATAAAAAAAAAAAAAAAAAACTCACACTGTTCCAGTGAGGTGCTTAGGTGTCACCTATTGCATGGCTGCACTCGAATCCCAATCCGGGTGGTTTGTTGTGTGGTGGGTACGGCTACATGCTATATCAGCACATGCTTCCAACCAACCAACCTACATGGATAGGACTGGTGAGCTTTTTAAGGCTGAATGGCCTGCTCCTGTCAAGATTGTTCTAATGTTCTAAGTAATAAAGTAGATCCAGCAACATTCTTTCAACTTAGGGGTGAATCATGTATTCAAGGACATCACTGGAATTTTAGGGAAAGTACATTTAAAACTGAAACCAGGAAGCACTTCTTTAAACAAAGACTTGCAGAACTCTAGAACAAACTACCAAGACATGCAGTTGAAGCAGAAACCTTGACAGCCTTTAGGAAAAATCAGGATGAGATACTGTAAACAGCTTAGCTAGTAGCTAAACAAATAGGCTTAATGGACTGAATGGGTTCTTCTCATTTGTCCAATTTCTCATGTTTTTATGTAACTACATCCTTTATGCCAAGCTTTACAAAACATTTCTCCATGCTTTTCATCATTGTCTTCTAGAGGGTCTGTATTCCTCTACTGCTGGCTGTCTCTGATTACAGCAGATGCTTCAACACAATGCCCATGCTTACTTGCATATGCAGCTAGAGCTCTTCTCTGCTCCAGCATTCTCTGACACACGTGCAAATCTGATTTCCACCTTGTTGTCAAAGACTGAATAAATGCATGTTGTGACCCACCAAACTCATTTTGAATGAGCTGTTGCTATGCAATAACTGAATGATTAAAATGTATTGTATATCTTTTTAGATTTTACTGGATATTCCTAACAACTCTTTGTCAACAGAGGTCATCATTTATGCCAAGTTGAAGAATATGTGCATTGTACCTGAACCCAGGCATTTCAACCAATTTCATGCCTTTAGCCATATTAGCACCACCATCCTTGAGAACCAGAAGCACACACATGACCTTCAATATCCCACTGTTCTAACATATTCATAAATAACTGCCCAATGTACTCTCCTATGAGAGAGTCTGTCATTGCTTTCACATTTAAGACAACCTGAACCCTATTCCAACAGTGAGACTCATTCGTTATTCAGTTATTTTCATTATTGCAATAATGTTTTTATTTCCATATGTTTTATTAGCAATGACATATGCTTTTGTAAATTGCAAGATTGTGGTAACATAATATGTTGTTTCAAATAATGTTGTTACAAATATTAGTAAAACAGGGACACCAGAAAGTTTTTTTTTGCAGGTTAGGACACTGCTGTTTTCAGAATGACAAGAATACCTGGTTAGTTAAATTATGTCTCAAAATCGGCATAAAATTACCAGAAGATTTGAGTATGACCAACAGTCAATGCACATTAACAATGAAACTATACATTCAGAAGATGAGGAGAAGCGGGAAAGGGAGAGATGAAATAAAAATTCTGAATTGGAAACTGAGTAAAAATCTTGATGAAGGTTGTTCTATTTCAGGCTTGAAATAAATACCATGTTGACCTTGAGTCACTTTATATGAAAACAAGACAAAACTGAAGGTGCAAAGTTCAAAGGAGCAGCAGGCTAAGCCTGATTGCTGTTTCATTTCCATTACCTTTTTGTGAAGTTTCATTGAACCATTCATGAAATTTCATAGCTTGCTTCAATGTGTGAAAGACTCATTGGACTGGGAATAGCTTCAATGAAACCTTGTTGACATTATGGTCAGTGACTGATTTGAGCTTGTGGCATCAGAAAGATGACAAAACATTGATTTTCTTCCCCACCAGTCTCTTGGCTGGAGTATGACACAGCAGCAACCTCAATAAAAAAAGAAATACACTCTTGATTGTAAAACCTAAACATTTTTCAGCTTAGTCCTTTTCCTTTTTTATTCTTGATTGTAAACTCTAAAGATTTTTCAGATTCTTCTTTTTTCCTTTTTTATTTCTCGTTTGCTTCACTTAACAAGAAGAGGTCACAGTATCTCAAAATGTAAAAAGAACTAGTGCAGAGATAATTCCTTGCATAAACAAAGACCTGCAACATATGACACAATCAATATACAAGAAACATATCCTATAGTATCCTTGATTGAAATGGAAAAAACATCTAGAACAATCAACCAGACTTTAGTAGAAAGATCATATTTCGGTGGCTCTATTTCCATTTACCATTACAGAATAGCCCAAAATTAAGGATATAGTGCAGTTACGACTTGTGAAGCAGCAAATAATAATACAGTATTTGGAAGTTTAATTATCCATTTTTGTTCATGTAACCTTTCATTTTTGTAGTTTAATTTCATGGTCGAATATCTCCCAAGAAAAGCTGCTGTAATAGATTGTCAAAAATCTTAGCTATTATATTCATATCCAGAAGATTTATTGTGGTAGGTCATAACTTACCATTCTCTGAGTCAAGTGGTGGAAATCTGTTAAAATATGCAGTGTATTGGCCTATTCCTCTTAATTCACTTGGTGGGTTACAGAAAAATATGGTCGCTGTCCTAGTTTGTTGTTGGTCTCACCCTAGGGTTTTGTTTTTTGCCTCTTTTGTATTATAATTTCTCCATTTTGCTTATGCTGTTCTGTTTACATTTTTAATGTTTTTTTTAATTATTGGCTTTTTTTCTTTGTTTCTTTTTTTATTTTATTTCCCTCTTTTTTTTTTTTTGTCAGTTACCCCTGTGACCTGGGGTTAAAATAATGTCCCTGTCACTTTTGCATGTTACTAAGAAGCAAATAAAAGTGGCTGTTTTTAAGAAGGGCATCTAATCTTAAAAGTTTTTGCTGTAATACGGCTGTATGTTTTATTAATTATATTATTTCATTCATTGTTAAAATAAATGTTGAGATCCATGAGGTAATTCCTTGCAAATGGCGTAATTAGGCCAAGGTACAGTTCCGACTATTTTAATCTGAGTGTAGCTGCGTTTACCCAAAATTACCAAAGTTCAGCAGCTCTAGCTTGTTAATGGGATTCAGCAAAAGCCTGACGTGTCGAAATGATTCCACAGACAAAATTTCTTCATTTTTAAAAGCTTTACTAAAAACTCAAAGTAAAACAGTCCACACAAAAAGAGAGAAAATTGATATAGCAAAAAAAAAAGAAAAATTCTTGTTTAAGAGAAGTTCTTTTCGAAGCTTATAAATCTTGTTTCATTTCTAATCATTACAAAATCACTTCTAAACATTTCTGAACCATTTCAAAACGGTCAGAAAACTGTATGCCTATCTCATTTCTATGCTGAAAATGGGTCTTTTACATACTTCTAAACAACAACTGACTCAATTAACTCACTGTGTCTTAGTTATAGCAAGAAAGATCTCTTATTAACTTACATGCGGTAAAAGGCTATACCATTGTCTATGGCTAGAACTAAGCAAACACTAATATGAACTTAACTTAAAGCATTACCTTCTAAGATCAGCTCTTACACTGAGATTATTTGAGTCTACTTGCAATATTTGTTTCTTGCTGCTTTCTTCTGTTTCCCATTTAACTCTTGTACCCTTTTTACTGTGTTCTGAGGTCTTTTGACCAATTCATTTAAGTGTCTCAGGTTTCCTTGCATTTTCTTTTTAGATTCAGATACTGGATTTTTGCTCAATTAGCAATATTGCTTTTTGAATATATGTTTTGATCTGTTTTATTGTAATTTTATTTATTTTATCTGATTTTGAAATTAACCTTACACTTTTGAGATTTTGGAATCATATATCTTTATTGTTGCTGTTTGTTACTTTTTATTTATTTAATAATTTAAATAATTATTAGTCTTGTAGTTTGGCCAGGGTTTTTTAGACTATTTCTCATTTCAATTGTGCTATTATTCATGGCAGCTGCGCTTCAATCATATTTTACATTTCTAAGGTGGAGTGGTGGCTCTTAGGCTAGGGATCTGCACTGGCAATCGGAAAGTTGCTGGTCCGAATCCCGTAAATGCCAAAAGTGACTCTGCTCTGTTGGGCCCTTGACCAAGGCCCTTAACCTGCAATTGCTGAGCGCTTTGAGTAGTGAGAAAAGCGCTATATAAATATAAAGAATTATTATTATTAAAAATATTACATTATTGGTGTTTATATTCATTATCTAACATTGTATACGTTTGCATTTTTTTAACAATTTAGATTTGAAGATGCAATTTGTAGAGTTCTTCATTTTACAGTGGGCCTGTATGATATCTTTGTATTCCATTGTAGCTAAGTTATCATTTGCCTGCAGCCTATGCTTCTGATAGTGCATCCATCCATCTTCCAAACCTGCTTTATCCTGAGCAAGTTTGCAGATGAGTTGGAGCCTATCCCAGCTAGCATTAGGCAAAGGCTGGACAGATTGCCAGTCCATCACACAGATATACAGTAAAGCCATTTTAGCATCACCAATACATATAACCTGCCTGTTTTTACACTACAACAGGAAAACAGAGTATCCAGAGAAAGACCACATAGACACGGGTTGGCTTTTGATAGTCTAATATATTAACTGAATACTGTGACTTGCCCTCTCCAATCGAAATTTTTGAAAGTAAATATTAATAATAATAATAATAAATAAATGTTTAATACATATTTTAGAATTAACAGTAGAAATGGAAACCAGCAAAAGATTCAGTTGCAACACACTTATGATGACAACATATACCCGCATATTGGGATCATTGGCATAAATACATTTCCAGAGATTAAATTCATGTATTACAGAATTATATTTTTCCTTCTCTAACATTATGCTTCATTAATTCTTAGTCTCATTGGTCATGATAAGAAAATGCATAAAATGGTAGGTTATACTTTCAAAATGTTCCCAGGATACTGTAACATTTTGTCTGTAATGGAGTATCATTGTTGTGAATCATCATTGATTAACCTCTGCAGCCAGAGATGTTTAAAAGTCAAGTAAAAATAGTCAATATGTCCTACATCCTGTCCTCTGTCACATATTTTCATTTCTAATTATTGACCAGGTATAATCCAAGTTACGGGAGTAGAAGCCATGCTTGTGTACATTAATCAAAATTATTATTATTTTTTTAAATTTTTCACTTAAGATCTTCCAGTACATAAACAGACACAAAACAGTACATGAGTACAATTTATATTAGAGCTTACTGCGGTTTTAAAATGTATGGATGATTTATTATTTATCAGTATTGTTCTCTCTTGACTTTTTTCCTGTGGCTTGAAACTCTTTAGTGGGCCTGTATTTTCTGGACAGATGTTCATAGTGAGAATATGAAAGATATTTACATGGACTTAAAACGTGGAAGAGTCCAATTGTCAAGCCATCCATCTTTGGATAGTAGAAGAAAAATTTTATCTGCATTTTCATGCTGGCAATTACTTTCAAAGTTAACCGCCACCAATTGTGCTGTCTCTTTGATGAAAAAATAAATAATTGAAAATGTTTCAAATTTCTAATCAATTAACTAAGTTCACAAACGCGTCCAATTGTTACTACATGTGTATATTTTCTAACTTAAAAAAAGAAAGTGCTTACTTTGGTACAATTATAATAAATAGATAAAAAAATTAAATAAACAACTTTTTTTGACATTTCTTTTATAATTTTGAAGTCCTAAATGTGTTAATTTAAATGAGACTTACTTCATGATGTAATGATATTTGGCATGGGATTTTATGTAAACATGTAGCAGTACAGTTGTGACTTTAAAAATTCAATTATCTTTTATGGTTTGTCTGCCCCACCCCAGTCTAAATAGCAAACTCTGCCCAAAGAATCAACAATATCAGATAAGGTTTATTTTGGCAAAACAAAAAGAATTCAAAAACCTTAAGTTCTTTAAAGGAAGGGAAACCAGGCGAAAACAATGTGTCCTCACATATATCATAACGAAGCATGATGCCATAAATAAAGAATATAAAGAAATGCTGAAATAAACTAAATTCCAAATAACAAAGATTAAAAAGGCAAAAACCTGCCAAAATAATTTCTAGTAGAACCTGACTCTTTTGTGTCTAGGGTCTCCTAGGTTTTGATGCTGATTCAGCTTGTTTCACTGTTTATTTCAATTGCTTTCTGTAACTGCCCTGGGTTCTTTGGCCTTCCCTCAGGTATGGGTAGAGGATTAGTCTAGGAAGAGGGAGTTTGGTATTCTGACACACTTTTCAGTACTTATTAGTTGGTTCTGCATGGTTCTACCTTGATGCTAGTCAGGTTTGCCACAGCCAGGATACTGGAATCATGCAGCAACCTTCCAAGTACACATGTAAACACCGGAAGACAAACCAGGCCTCAACCATTTAGACTTACATTTAGACTTACAGAGAATATTAATTTGGTTTCCTTCTTCTTTTCAAAGACCATAGAATAAACTGCACTGATGTGAAAGGTAAACAAATGAAACTGATCCCCTGTTGCTACCAGAAGTGGCACTATAAGTTCCAATACAACATATATTTAACAAATGATTACTACATTTACCTGGGTATAAAGAACCCTTTCTGTTTCAACATGCGTTGGTTGATTGCAGAATAGTATCAAGCATGCAGTATGAGAACATCATAAGTGAAAGTCACCAAAAGGACTTTGCTAACAAAGACTTCTCATTCAAGGAATCGTTTCAAAGTGCAGTAATTTTATTAAGAGGGATATTTTCATGATAGAAAGTGCAGTCATTTTGCCATGCCATTAGTGTAAGGTCTCATGCGTGCAATGAGTGAATCTAAGCAGTTCATTAATATGAGAAAAATCAGGATGAATGATCACAAAAGTAAAGCTGTGCTAAAACTATCCACAACTTACCCGATCTTTATCCTTTGCCTAAAGAAGGTTATACAGATAATAAAAAAGCCGTTTCGCAAAAGTCATAGGATAGATACTTTCTACAAAAGAGATAGAGAATTTAAACAGGTAAAGAAAGATGTATTTTGACTGCATAATTATTTTCCAAAAATATCAGACTGTTCTTAAAGTGAAAAAATGAGAATAACTGAGGTGGATACCAGGTTTATAGGTATTATAGTACTGGTACACATAAAAAATGGTCTTACATTCTGGAAAAGGTTAAGAACAGCTGCTGTATGCTTTTCCTATATTATCTAATACAATATAAAACATGTAACAGTTTTAAGTGAACCATGATTTCCTACCTTGAAATGTGACTTTTTTGTTCATTTCTGTAGTAATTTATTTTTTACAAGTCAAAGTTTGGTGTCTGTACAATGAAGGTTCACGTCATGGTATTTAAAAGTAACATTTGTTTCCATGATTCAAAGAGTAGTTCAACATATTTGATGTGCTGATTAATAAAAACATCCATTCATCCTCTGAACCCGATTTATCATCACAGTTATATTGCCTGCAGCCTGTCACAGATACATTACGCGCAAGGCAGAAATTAATTGTGAGTGATTAGCTACTACTAATCATCATATAGTAACACACTTTTCTTTAGGCTCCATGTTGCACTCCTTCCCTATTAAGCTCTTTATGTTTCTAGCCTAAGTCAAATTAGTAGCTTCCCAGAGTTCTCTGGGTGAGCCTTAGCAGAATGAAATCTGACTAACTTCAACTTCACCTGCTACTCTGACTTTATGAACACTAGGGGGCTCTGTACCCTGCTCGCTTTGCTCACCAAACCCCGTGCAGGCCCTATGCGGTAGTCATTTCCCGCATCTACTGCTTGCGACGAATCGTGCCATGCTTTTGGATAAACACGAATATCAACTCTGTCTTTGAAATCTCCGTCTTTCAATACTATAATCGCTGACAATTCATCACATGTTGGTTTATTATATATGCGAGCGTGATCTTTCAGATTCATATGGAAATCCAAGAAAACTTCTTTGTCTGTGTTTTTCCGAAACATTTCATGTAAAGTGCGATACTTTTGGACATATGGATTTGTATCCATTATTGGCTGTAGAATTTCTAAAATGTCCAATCGTTTAACTCCTTCAATTCAATCAAGAAAAGGACTACATTGAAGGAAACAAATAGATTGTATGTCTTGTATTAAAATGAGGAACACATAAAAATTTATAAGAGATGAGAGCACAGGAACTGTGTCTGACAATAGCATTCACACAAATGAGAGGTGAGTGGAATGTGGGCGTGGTTAAATCTATTGGCACAAAGTCTCGTCTCGTGGGATTAGAAATTATCTCTCTGAAAAAGTCACATCTTATCCCAGGATTACTTTAGAAATGTCTCCTCTAACACCCCAAAATAACCAATACATAAGTAATTAAAAGAACAATAAAAAATGAACTTTAATTCGTATAAATATTGTGGCACTCCTGGAATCTGGAACTGAGAGGGACATGCTCTCCAGGAGGCTGTAGAATGTGCAAGCTTGTGGTTAGAAGCTGGATATAAAGCAGCTCCTGCAAGCTGGAGAAAAGTGTGGCATGCAGTTTGCCTCTGATCATGGGTGAGCAAAGTGAGGTGGAGCTGGGCGTATAAGTATAAGTAGACATTGGGAGAAAGCATATGAGAGTGTGTGTTACCAGTGAAGACCTGAATGGTGTGGTGGATGAGGCCACTGAAGCCAACAGTCCATAAATTAGCTAATTCCATGTCTCTCACCCCATGAGGTCATTACATACATAGTTACATATACAGTAATCCCTCCTTGATCGCGGGGGTTGCGTTCCAGAACCTCCTGCGATAGGTGAAAATCCGCGAAGTAGAAACCATATGTTTGTATGATTATTTTTACATATTTTAAGCCCTTAGAAACTCTCCCACACTGTTTATAAATATTCTCCGCATAGTTATACGGTAAACCCTTGTTTATCGCGGTTAATCCGCTCCAGACAGATAAATGAATTTCCACGGAGTAGGATTCTTTATTTATAAATCTAATTTTTTTTCGCAGTTAGAGCATTGAAAACCTGTTTACGACCTTCTAAATACGTTTTTTAACATTATTAGAGCCCTCTAGTCATGAAATAACACCCTTTGGTCACAAGTTTAAACTGTGCTCCATGACAAGACAGAGATGACAGTTCTTTCTCACAATTAAAAGAATGCAAACATATCTTCCTCTTCAAGGTGCGCATCAGGAGCGGAGAATGTCAGAGAGAGAGAGTAAAGTAAACAATCAAAAATCAATAGGGCTGTTGCGCTTTTAAGTATGCAAGCACCGCGATAAAGCGGCTGCAATGAAGGGATCAATGTGAAGGTAGCCTTTCAGCATTTTTTAGAGGAGTGTCTGTATCTTCTAAGCAAACGGCCACTGTGCAAACAGCCCCTCTGCTCACACCCCCTCCGTCAGGAGCAGAGAATGTCCGAGAGAGTGAGAGAGATAGAGAAAAGCAAACAATGAAAAATCAATACGGGCTGTTAGAGCTTTTAAGTGTGCAAGCACCATGCGGGAAGTATATCGTATATCATTGAGGAGTTTTATTTAATACGTAATACATGCTCTGATTAGGTAGCTTCTCAGCCATCCGCCAATAGCGTCCCTTGTATGAAATCAACTGGGCAAACCAACTGAGGAAGCATGTACCATAAATTGAAAGACCCATTGTCCACAGAAATCCGCAAACCAGCGAAAAATCCGTGATATATATTTAGATATGCTTACATTTAAAATCTGCGATGGAGTGAAGCCACGATAGTCGAAGTGCGATATAGCGAGGGATCACTGTACAATAAAGTCCCAGCCGGAATAGAAATGTTGTTTCTACTGTATTTTAATGATCAATTCATCTTTTTACTTATATGCAAGCTAACACATACTTCTTTTCACTCACTTATACCATCAGTTTAAACTGAATTATTTAAAAAATAACAGACATTAAAAGTGCCAGTATGTACTTTCTTAACTGAATAACGAAAAGGTACTCTACTAAAATTTCAAACAACAATCCTGTTCAAGTAAACCATTTCCCTTATTAGGGGGAAAATAACTATTCATTAACCCTTTTGGATAACATGTGGCAGTAAAAAGAGTAAACAGCAGATTCCCACTGTTGAGCTTCTACTTTATATAAATCTTCTGCTGTAAACTGTTAATGGGCCTACATGATACTTACACACCAGGGACAAACTCCTTGTTGCAAGCCTGATTTGTTGCTAAAGAGTGTTGTAGCTCTAAAAATAAAATCTTTTAAAACATTACCTACATAAACCAGAATATTACCACAGTGGTCCATAATGGATCCTCTTAATCCATCTCCAAGCATAATACATCATTTGAACTCTTTGGCAGGTAAGTTTTCTTCATCTCTCTTGCTCTTGGAAAGCCAAACTCCTCGGTGTCTCTGCAGTATTTTGCTTCTCTGTCTGTGCACACAAAATGTTTACAACATTAAGTTTATGCCCTCAAACATTCATCTCAGGCAAATGTCTGTTCAGAGGTCTACTATAAATTATCAAACTTCTTTACCAGTGATATATCAGTGCAAAGAAAAGAATTACCAAAATTTGAACTGTAATTACACTTTCTTATCTTTTTCTCCGCTCTATCCATGTTTTTATAAGCCTCCCTCCATACCAGAAATCTGCTACCTTCTAAGCTCCTCCATTAACAATAAGTGATGGGCTGAAACTGATCTGGTAATAAAATAATTGTAAAAGTATCTAGATTATTATGCATATCTACACTTGAATGGCATTTATCACCACAATTGTGGTGGTGATTTTTAAAAAGAAAGAGTGAAGTTAGCATTTTTGTAGCTGTGGGTACTCTAAACTTAAAGAAGCCAAGTTACATATTACAAAGCCAGATTACACATATAAACTGGCACTAACAAAGGGAGAACATGTAAACCAACATGAACACAGGGCCAGGAGCGCACTGGAGGAATGTGAAAACTTCACCATGGCAGTGAACAGGTCTAAATTGAACCCAGGAGCCTGGGTCCAAAATGTCACTGAGTTACTGTGCCACTCTTGGTTTAAACAATACAAAATCATTGTACTTTGGTTACATTTAAGGAAACTGAAATAAATAGCATTTTTGGTGAATAGCTAAACCAGAAATTGTATATCTAAAACTAGGTTGTATTTTAAGCAGCATGAATCAACTGTGTGCCTGATATACTAAGAAATATTTACACAAATGACTTTCAGCATAAATAAGACACAGTATCTAACATTCTGTGCTAGAAACAGATCAGACAGCTAGAAAACATCAGTTAAATATAAATTTTATGTCTGTAAAGACATGAGGATGTGACCTTGATTTGTCAGTCAAGGGAGCTTTAATCGAAAAAAAAAAAGTGTCAGCTGCAAGATTATTCATTTACAATGAAGTCTTTAAACATGGCATTGACCAAATACACATTCACATCCACATATATTATAGCTGTGAACCTGCCTTACAGTTTATTGGGTAAATCAAACATGTTTCATCTTCTAAACAGCGGTGAAGTGAAAACTAATTTTATACCAGCAAGCTGTTAACATTAGCTTCTATAAAGAGAAAATGTACTCTAGAGAAAAGTGATAAAACGTACCCAATAGCACCTCCAAAGCGTCTGTTTTTGACTTGACAGTTTTAATGGAAAACGCAAAGATAAAAAATGACATTAAAAAGGTTATCAGGAAAAGTACAGTTTTAAAAGATCTGGAGTCTTTTGTTCCTGTTATAATTGCTTGCTTGCCCTTGCCGTGAGCTTTTATTCAATACCAGTCTTCAAATTAAAAAAAAAAAAAAAAACTCTGGTACTTTACAATATCAACCACATTTTTAATTTTAAATCAAAACATAGCATTGCACGAATCAGTACTTAAATGTTGCCAAGCTTAGAATTGGGTAGTTTAATAAATTTAATGGTGCTCTGTTCATATTGCATTATACTGTGCGAAATAGATTAAGGCAAGTTAAATTTAGAAGCAGAGCTTTTGGCCTTTGTAAAAATGAATCATTTTTATATTTATCAATTGAAAGACACAGTAAAACTGCCTGAAATTTAAATGATCGGCTCCTTTATGTTTTCTACTGTACTTTTGTCAATGAGGATAAAAATGACATGTTTTCATGGGGAACTGTTAAATATTCCCACTTGATATAAAAAGAGATATACGGAGACAGCTGTTATTTCTTGGTGGTTTGAAATTACACCTTCGACACTGCAATAGAGAAATCAGCTGGATTCAACCCCCATTACACAGATTCTGAAGTCTAAAGAGCTGGTGTGTATTTTGTGTGTAGATATTTCTCATGCTAAGAAGAGATACGACAATGGCTTTTAAAAAATATAATTTATATACACATTAATTATGCTGATTTACACTCTGTAGGAAAATTTACATGCAGTTCATAAAATTTTTAATTTCACATGTCATAATTAGAAATACAGCACTTCTCTTAGTAGAATTTTTAATTTGCTTTTGCTTTGTTCACTTGCTGAATATAAGCATTCATTGAGGGGTCTGTGTATAGACAATTGTTAACGCTTCAAATTGCCTTTTCTCAGTTTCCATCTGTTGTGGCCAAAAGAAGTCTTACTTACACTAAGTACGTTAATTGTTAACATAATGTGACACTATTGAAGATGGTTAGCAGCAATTTTGTGAGCACACACAGAAGAAGACAAAGGACAGAATTACAACCAAAAGTGAATCCGTTTTTTTTTCTTTCCCTGGGTTTGTGGTTCTAATCATAAATGCTTAACATTTTAAACATAAAAGTACTCTGCAAAAATGCATATGCAAAAATTAGACACAGAAACTTTGCATTTAGCAAAAAACATCTGCCAAAGTGGTAAGCAAAATTTACTTGACAAGATTTCTTAAATTAAGGTAAATAATGATAAATACAAATTATTTGACTTATTGATAAGTCAATAATTCTTACAATAAGAAAAACTAGATCTAATGTCATGATTTAAATACTTTTCACTTAGCTTAGATTTCATTTTTTGCAGTCTAAAAATATTTCAGTTTGGAGACGATTTCCCCAGCTGGTGTCATGGTGGTAAAGGTGTTGGTGTCATGGCATTAAGTGGGGTTTGTATGTTTTCAGTGTCTTTCTGTAGATTTTTCTCTAGGTACATGTGATAAATCGTTTCACAGAGTATTTTAATTCATTAATTTTTTTCATTGATTTTTGAAGTTTTTAAGTGCTTTTTCCCAATAACATAATCATTGCTGGTTATCGGCTCACACGTGAGTACATTTGACTGTTTCTTTTAGTTAATTTCTGTGAAACTTTGCGGTAATTAATGAGTGTCACCTAGGCTGCCCATAATATATATTTGAAGTGAGTATGTGCAGAGAGAAAAAAGTGAAAGGGGAGTGAGAAAGAAAAGAACAATCGACCAAGAGGGGAACAGTTTGTGGGATGTGTTCCTGTTTGCAAGGCCAGGACAGATTTGCATCAGCTCTGCTGAGCTTTGTAAGTGAGTAGGACTGGTGGCAGTGGGGAGTTCTAGAAGGAGGCCGAATTCAATGTTATTAATGGAGGTTGCAGATCAGATCTTTGAGTACTGATGGAGGTGGCAGGCCAGGATGCTGAAGAGTACAGAGAAAGGGATTTGTCCTGGTGCCCTGACAGGGAGAAAGGGAATACATCAGGGAAGGGTTATGTGTTTTTAAAAACATTTACTTATTTATTTAATTGCAATCTTCAAGGCACTGGTTTTATCGTCACAATTTTTAAAGAAGAAGTGTTTACTGAATGAATGTTTGCATTGTGACACTTTAATACTTTGTTCTGTTTGAATAAACCTATGTGCAGTTTTGCACAGAAAGTCTTGTCTATGTCCTCACTTGCCTTGGTCCATATTGGTCATGAACTATTAGATATCCCAATAGGGGTTGGTGCTCATGGCTGCAAGCACCATAGTATCACAGCACATTAGATTTCTTCCACATTACAAAGATAGTTTCGTAGGAATGAATGTACCCTGCAGTACACTGGCACCTGGTTTGGCATTGTTTTACTGTTGCTGGTGTAGGATGAACTTGCACATAATATTGAATTGGATTAATCAGGTTCAGCAAATGGTTAGATGGATGAATGTAGTGGAGCTTTCTATAACTGGTATTATGCAATGGTAAACATTAATTATGCACATCCATATATAAGAAAAAATATGCATAGAGATACTGTTTATTTTTATATACAGGCAGTCCCCAGGTTACGTACAAGATAGGGACTATAGCTTTGTACTTAAGTTGAATTTGTATGTAAGTTGGAACAGGTATTTACCACTAAAATACAGTAGAGTCCAAATTACAGTAATAAACTGTATATCAAAATACAGCAATGTACTGTAGTCTATTTCTACAGTACAAATACTGTAATAAAACAGCATTTTACTGGCAAAACTGCTGCCAGTAATTTACTGTAATTTTACATGAAAATTTTTTACAGTGTACATTATTTTAATAAATGCTATTGTTGACCGACTGTAACCAACTGCTCTGCCAATGAGTGATGGAGTTTCACCCCTCTCTGACCTTTTTATTATTTCTACTTTATTTTCCATGGTGATGGTTTTTCTCTTCTTTACTGTATTACCAGCACTTGCATCATATTTGTGTTTCAGAGACATTCTTGAAGGATGAAGACAGAAGGTTAAGATGAGCTCTTCTGCACAACATTGTATACGCTATCACAGCAGGAAGGCACCCGTCAACACGTCTGATGTACTGACAAGAGACAACTTCCTGTTATTAACAGTACAAGCAGGCTTACTATTGAGAATGACTGGGGGCAACAAAGGGGGGGTTCATCACTCACCCAACACACAGTCACCTCCACTACAGTATGCTGCCTGCAGTGTCCTCCCACCGAGAACGAACACTGTGCGGCCAAAGGGGGGTAGTGAATCGCCCAACCCCAATTCAACAGGCAGCCATCCGAGGTATATTACAATGCTACCCCAGCCGCACCGTTCACCCTCAATGGCCTCCATTCAGCCACAACCGGGACACCGCTTGCAGCATTACCAGCCGTGTGTGCTGGGCGGGCAGTGAAATGCCCCACTCCACTCCATCCAGCCTGCATCCAGTCAGGAGCAGTAGCTGCGGTGGCGTAGTCGGCGGGCAGCGAACCGTCAACCTGCACACAAGAGATAGCTGGGACGCCGGTGACTATGGACCATGGGTCACCGCTTGCCGCCGGGAGCTGCCCAAGGGACACTACACTGCGCGAGCAGCGAAATCGCCCCCCTCCAGCCACCGCTTGTAGTATCCCCAGGCCGAAGATGACAGAGCGGCAGTTA
>JANRMT010062821.1:19148182-19165194 GCA_026402145.1 Polypterus bichir lapradei | reverse complement strand
AGGGATTGGTGTAGCATATGGATGATGGCATCTTCCGCTCCCACCTTCTCCTGGTATGCGAACTGCAGAGGGTCAAGGGCGTGGTGGACCTGTGGTCTCAGGTGGTGAAGCAGCAGCCGCTCCATGGTCTTCTTCACATGTGACGTCAGAGCAACAGGCCGTAAGTCATTCAGCTCACTAGGACATGATACCTTTGGGACTGGGGTGATGCAAGATGTTTTCCAAAGCCTTGGGACTCTCCCCTGTCCCAGGCTCACGTTGAAGATGCGCTGTAGAGGACTCCACAGCTCCAACGCACAGGCCTTCAGCAGTTGTGGACCCACTGCTTTGCTGGCATGAAGTCTCCTCAGCTCTCTGATTACCTGGGCTGCTGTAATTGTGGGTGGGGATGTCTCTCCTATGTTGGTATCAGCAGAAGGATGGGTGGAGGATGCAGTACTCCAAGGTGAGAGTGGGTTAGGGTGGTCAAACCTGTTAAAGAAGTTGTTCTTCTGGTTTGCTCTCTCCATGTCTTTCTCGATCGTGGCACCCCACTTTGAGCTGCAGCCAGTGATGATCTTCATCCCATCCTACACTTCCTTCATGCTGCTATTCTGCAACTTCTGCTCCAGCTTTTTCCCGTACTGCTCCTTCACCGCCCTGAGCTGGACTCGGAGTTCCTTCTGCACACGCTTGAGTAAATGCTGATCACTGCCTTTAACAGCCCTTTTGTTCTGGTTCAAAAGGCCCTTGATGTCACTTGTAATCCATGGCTTGTTGTTAGCATAGCAGCGTACTGTTTTTACTGGAACTACAATGTCCATACAAAAGTTGATGTAGTCAATAGTGCAGTCAACAACCTCCTCAATGTTCTCACTATGTGACCCCTGCAGGATATCCCAGTCCGTAGTTCCAAAGCAGTCTCTCAGAGCCTGCTCTGCCTCAGGGGACCACTTCCTGAATGAGCGTGTGGTTGTAGGTAGCTCCCTCACTCTTGGTTTGTAGTGTGGGTGAAGCAGAACCAGATTATGATCCGCTTTCCCAAGTGCAGGCAGCAGGGTGGCACTGTATGCATCTTTAACATTTGCATACAATAGGTCAATAGTCCTATTTCCCCGGGTGTTACAATCCACATACTGGGAGAAGACAGGTAATGTTTTGTCCAGTGTCACACGGATAAAGTCACCAGCAATTAGCACAAGCACCTCGGGGTGCTGCATTTGTTTAGTTTAACAACAGCGGAATAGATGATGTCACCGGCTATCTCCACGTCTGCCCAAGGAGGGATGTAAACAATAACAACAATGATGTGTCCAAACTCTCTGGGCAAGTCATAGGGACGCAGACATACGGCCAACAGTTCAATGCCCCTGCAGCAAGTGGAGATTTTGACGTTTACATGTCCAGAGTTGCACCACCTTGTATTCACATAGAGAGCGAGTCCTCCTTCTTTCTGCTTCCCGCAGGTATTTGCGTCTCTGTCTGCTCTAACTGTGCTAAACCCGGGTAGCTCCACATTAACATTTGGGATGTTAGTTGTTAGCAACGTTTCACAAAAACACAACAAACTGCATTCTCTGTAGGTCCTGACATTTTCCCCAGTGCAGCCAGTTTGTTGATCTTATTTGGTAGTGAGTTCACATTTACCAGAATCACAGAAGGCACCGAAGGCTTGTATTGCCACTTTCTCGTTAGTCTCTTAGCTTTTAGTTTATTGCTGGCTCTGCTGCCATGATACAACCTTCTTACCTCGTCGGGTAAATAGGGAACTACACCAGCACGGACCTTTGTTCTCAGCACTTGAAGTTGACTACCTGAATAGATGAGTCTCAGTGTGTAAAAATCCATGTCCAAGTAGTAAAAAGTAGTAAAGAGTGTCCAGAGAACGAGTCCACATAAAAGAAAGTGGTAGGAGTGATCAATGAAATACAGAAAAATAGAGAAAAAGGTACAAAGATAAAGTCATACACGGAGCTGCTGGAAAGGCTGCCACTCGCGATGGAGCCTGAGTCATTAATTTGAGATCTTAGATATAATAGCAATCAATCACACAAAGACATTGATTTAAGCTTTTACTTAAAAATTATATTTATTTACATAATAATCAATAGAAACAAATATTAGCAATATAAAGAATTATACAACCTGGGTGGGTACAGGCAGTCTTAATTCAATTCAATTCCATATGACATTTCCAAGATGGTCTAGTCTATTAGTTACTGCTTATATATTCTTTAGAAAATAATGAAGAGAAAGACTTCTTGCCATACACAGGGTTCTTTGGATTGGGTCCAACAGCTATGCAGATAGCAAGCTCTATGAAAGTATACGTAGTAGCAACTGAGATCCATTTAAGTGCCTTTCTTACTTAAGAGAAATGCTCCATTTTTGTAAGAAGACAAGCTAAACTAAAACTAAAAACAGGCTTTTCTCTCTGTTAGTAAAGCAGTTAACATTTTTGCAATTTCTCAAAACACAATAAATTTCTTACAAAAAATTAAGGTTAGTTTCCATGGGAATCAAAGCTACTCAGTGCTACAAACAGACTGGCTATACAAAACATTCTAATGTCCTGCTTTGCCTCTCTGCTTTCCCAGAATGTACTGCACTCCTATTCATCTTGTCAAGTTTTTCAGACTTAAACACCATTACATGAAATTTGTAAGTTGAACGCCTAAAGCATGTCACTTAGAGATACTTTTGGGATTTATGGTGGATTTGAGAATTAATTTTTGATAGGTATAATTCTGTCCTGGGTATGATGTTAAACTTCAGTCCTCCAACTTGTAGGGAAATCATGGGGGTTGGTGGCAGGATTGGCACTCCAGCGACCATAAATAAATTTCACACAGCTCCGAGATGACAGAAAGGACTGCTTTTTGCCCTCAGCGGGAGTAGCTCTGCTGCAGCTGCCCATAGGAAGGCTGCTTGCATCATGAAGGGGATGGGGGAAAGCCCTCGGGAGCCCCATCCCCGGAAGAGTATAAACCATTGGAGAGCCAATGGGGTCAGGTCTGTTGGGGATCAGAATTGGTTTGGTGCTGAGGTGTCGCCCACTGCACGGCAGCACTCGGGTCCCAATTTGAGGTGGCCCATATGGGTATGCACATGGAATGTCTTGTCTCTCTGGCAAGATGATCATATTTCTCTGCTGTCTGAGGAGCTGCATAAACTCAGCATTTCAGTGGCGGCGCTCCCTGAGGTGCGCTGACCGGAGACTGGCCAGATATCTGTAGGTGGATACACCTTTTATTGGTCTGCTTGCTCTGATGGCTGTCATACTCGGGGAGTAGCTGTTGCTGTAGCAGATTGGCTTCTTCTGATGGTGTTCGATGTCACTCCTTTCAACGAGTTTATTATGAGACTCAGATTATGGCACTCCCTGGGTGCCTTGTCTGTTGTCTCAGTGTATGCTCCGATTGCAGTGAGTGATGTCTCGGCGAGGGAGACATTTTATTCGCAGCTTCGCTTGGTGGTTGATGGGTGCCCACGAGGTGACACTCCTTTGGTCATGGGTGACTTCAATGCAGCCACTGGGACTGACAGGGCTGGCTATGAGGATTGTCTCGGTCCCCATGGGTCTGGTGACCGTGGTGAAAGTGGCTCCATGTTCCTTGACTTTGCAAAAGGTCAGGGGCTGCGAATCGCTGGATCCTGGTTCCAGCGTCCAGAACCGCATCATTGGACTTTGTACTCCAATACTGGTGGTGCGGTGAAGGAGATCGAGCACATCCTTGTGGGCAGATGCTGGAGGCTCTTGCAAAACTGCAGGGTCTACAGAAGTGCCCAGTTTGTAAATTCTGACCACAGACTTGTTGTTGCTACTCTTAGGATCCAGCTTAGGTCCAGTAGATTACCACCTACTAGAAAAATAAGACTGGACTTGGGCAGACTCCAAGATCAGGCTGTTTCTAATGAGTTTGCATGCAGTTTGTGTGAGGAACTTGCAGATTTGGGTGCGACTGCCAATCCTAATGTGATGTGTGAGACCTTCTGTGACAAGACCCTGAAGGTTGTTGAGGGTTGTGTTGGTGTTACCGGTGTTCCCAGAAGGAGGTGTTTCATCTCGCAGGGCACCCTGGATATCACTGAGAGGAGTCGCATCGCATGGCTCAATGGCATCTCTTATCTGTACTGGGAACTGAGAAGGATGGCTGTGAGGGCTCTGAGGGCAGATAAAGAGGTATTTATTAGAGGAATCTGTGAGCATGTGACACACCATCTGTGGTCTAGCGACCCACATTCTGCTTACAGAGGATTCAAAGCATTATGCACATCAGAATCTGTTCCTTGGAGAGACACAGTCAAGATGGCTGATGGAACGGTCCTTACGAATGCCACTGCAGTTGTGACCCGCTGGGCTGGCTACTTTGAACAGTTGTTCAAAGCTGATCTTCTGGCTAGGACGTTGGATATCTCTGGGTCTACAGTCCTTGAGGCTGATCCTCCAATTAGCTGTGAACCATTCAATCTCATTGAGATTGCATAGGTGGTGAACCAGCTGAGGGGAGGAAAGGCTGCAGGGATCTGTGGTATCCGGAGTGAACTTCTCCAGGCTGGTGGTAAAGCTGTCCTCCTGGCATTGCAGGCAATCTTTGCTTCCATTTGGGAGACTGGCATCATCCCAACTGACTGGAAAACGAGATTTGTCGTCCCTATCTAGAAAGGGAAGGGTGATCGTCTGGATTAGAGCAACTACTCGGGGACAACACTGCTCTCTGTGCTGGGTAAGGTCCTTCCTAGGGTCATTCTCAATAGGATCTGTATAACCTGGGTCAGGTTTTCAAAAGGAATATATCACTGCGACTTTGTGTAAATAAAGTTTATTGAGTGAAATGGGGTACCAGTTCTGGGAGTTGGGTAAAGTTTAGTATATATATATATGTGTCGCCTGATTGGGCGGGGGAGTCGAAGAAAGAGAGTCGTAGTTGAGGCAGCACGCCAAAACTAGACGGAAAGAAAAGAACAAGAAAGAGAGATGCTGTTGAGGCAAAACACCGAAACAAGACAGAAAGAAAGAGAAAAGAGAGGCGCTGTTGAGGCAAAACGCCAAAGCAAGACGAAAAGAAAAGAACGAGAAAGAGAGGCGCTGTTGAGGCATAACGTCGAAACAAGACGGAAAGGAGAAGGAGAAAAGAGAGGCACTGTTGAGGTAAAACACCGAAACAAGACAGAAAGAAAGAAGGAGAAAAGAGAGGCGCTGTTGAGGGAAAACGCCTAAACAAGACGGAAAGAAGAAGGCGAAAAGAGAGGTGCTATTGAGGTAAAACGCCGAAACAAGACGGAAAGAGGAAGGAGAAAAGAGAGGCATTGTTGAGGTAAAACGTCGAAACAAGACAGAAAGAAAGAAAGAGGAACTAACTAACTTGAGCAAACAGATAAAACATAAAAGGTGCTGGATGATAAAGGGAAAGACGGCAGGACACAAGTGCAGAAATGGCGATCAGCGAGTAAAGAGTGTGTTTGAGAAAGAGGGAGACGAGAGGCCTAAAGGAGGTACCCAAAAATATAAAGAGGAATAAATAAAACAAGGTCAGTGTTTTTTTTTTTTGTTTGTTTTAAAGTGGCTTGAGTAAACTTTCAAGTGAAGAGGCCAGTTTCTGTTTTTGTTTGTTTGGCCACTACACACCCGAGCTACGTTTGGGGCCCCCAACAGAGTGATTAATATTCACTGACTGTGGAAATAAGTCCGGGTGAGCTCACCAGTATTTTCGGACCCATGATATATGTATAGTTATAAATAATTTAGTTTTTGTGTTTTATGTATAGTGTATATATTTGTAAATATCTCAAGTTTGGAAAACTGTTAATGTTTCATTTAAGTAAAGAGAGTTTTGTTGTAGTAATATCTGAGCAACAGTGATTTGATTATGTATTAAAGGGCTGAAGGTGGGCGATAGTGAACCTGCCAACAATAGAGGTGGCGACACCATTATAAAGAGCTCAGGTCCTTGCCTACCGAATAAAGGAAGGGTGGTGCAAGGGGGTTACATCTGTAATCATTTGCTCACCTACCAGCGACCGGAACAGTCTGGTTTTACACCTAAGAAGTCTACCATCAACCGCATCCTGGCACTGAGGGTTCTCATGGAGTGCAAATGCGAATATCGGCAGAGTTTCTTTGCAGCCTTTGTCGATTTTCTAAAGTGTTCAACTCAGTTGATCGAGCTGCCCTCGAGGTTGCTGGATATCATGGACATCCTGTACACTGGTACTGCGAGTGCTGTGCAGAGTGGTGGCAGAACCTCTGTGTTTTTCCCAGTTGATTCTGGGGTTCATCATTGATATGTTCTTGCTCCTACTCTGTTCAATGCCTGTATGGACTGTGTGTTGGGCAAGGTCATGGTGTCCAGCAGCTGTGGGGCATCTGTTGGTGAAGAAAGATTCACAGATCTTGACTTTGCTGATGATGCTGTGATCTTCGTGGAGTCAATGGAGGCTCTGATCAGGGTGCTCGAGAGAGTGAGCAAGGAGTCTGAGTGTCTGGGCTTGTGAGTGTCCAGGATAACCAAGATCTAGGCCTTTAATGACCTCTTGGGCACAGCCATCAGCAGTGTGTCTGTTTGCGGAGAGAGTGTCGACCTTGTCAAGAGGTTAGCTTACCTTGGCAGTGTCCCTGGTGACTCTTCCTATGAAGTCAGTAGACGGATTGGGAGAGCATGGGGGGGTCATGAGGTCACTGGAAAGGGGTGTGTGGCGCTTCCGATATCTATGCAAAAGGAGGAAGGTCCAAGTCTTTAGAGTCCTTGTGCTTCCTTTCTTGCTATATGGTTGTGAGACATGGATGCTATCCAGTAACCTGAGACGAAGACTGGTACTGTGTCTCTCCAGAAAATTCTTGGGTACAATTGGTTTGACTTTGTGTTGAATGAGCAGTTGCTCATAGAGTCCTGAATGAGGCACATTACCTGCATTGTGAGGGAGCGTCAGTTATGGCACTACAGCCATGTGGCGCGTTTCCCAGAGGGTGTTCCAGCTCGTAAGATCCTCATTGTTGGGGACCCGAGTAGCATGACCAGGCCAAGGGGTTGCCCACATAACACCTGGCTACGGCAGATAGACGGTCATTTCCGGAGGGTGAGACTGAACCGCGAGTCTGCCTGGGGGATTGCCAACCAGGATCCCGAGTTGTTTTGTCGTGTAGAATTCTGAATACATTTACAATGTTTATTTCTTTTGATTTGTTTATGACTTGACCTTGTTTTCCATATATACTTAAATTAAGACTTTCAATAATATATGTAAAATTTCCTTTTGCTTTGTTTCCTGCCTTTCCATTTGGTGATTGTGTTCCCTAAGAAAGGAGTATTCTAACTAATGGTTGATGTGAAAGAATGCTAAATGTTACATTATAAAGAGATCTACATCATGTCAAGGGGGAGTTGTCTAAAACATTTTTTGGACAGGATGCCAACCAATGAATTTATATGGAACACTCCCTGGTTGGGACTAGAGTCTGTCAGATGATAGGACAGTGATGGCTAACCTTTTTGAGCCCGAGTGCCCAAACTGCCGCACAAAACCAAAGAATTTCCTCAAAGTGCCAGCACGTCAATTAAACCTTAATAACAAGATTTTAGTATCTAAAAACTCTTTATAAAGTTGCCTGAACTATGTAACATCATTTTTAAAGGTTGGAATCTTTGTATTGTCAGAAAATCAATTTGATTCACAATCCTTTGGTTTTCATTTCAATTTATTGGCAATTTATAATGTTTTAATGATTTCATTCAATTTAATGAATTTAGGAAGAATTTGATTCAGTTACACAATATATTTTAAATGTATTATTCACATAACATGTCAAATGTATCCTGAGTAAAAAAAAAGATAAACTTCTTAAAACTGTTAACTTTGTCAAGACTCGGTGTGTATTCCCAAAGAGTCTATACATGTTTTTTTGTAAAATTTACAATCAAATTTGAAAATAGTTAAATCATTACATTTCTAATAATATGATGTAAAGAAAACAAAAGAGCTTTCAATTAAACCAACCGTTTTTATTGGAAATTCCAGATTGGAATACAACAGGGCCATGTAAAGTCCCTTTTTTAAATAACATCTTTAAATAATGTTTAAATAACTTAGAAAGTGTCTTAACTGCAAACTGAAAACACTGCTTCATGTAAACATATGCATTGGGCATGCTCTGAAAAAAATTAATGTGATTTTTGTTGTTGCATGCATGCTGATAACTTGTCAATCCTTGGCTCATAGTGCGTTAATTTCAGAGAAACACATGCAGCACTCATGTCATCCGTTAATCTGTTTCTAGCATCAGATTTTATATGATTCAAAGCCGAAAACAGCTGCTCACAAGCATAGGATGACCCAAACAAAGTAAGAAGAGCAATCCCAAGTGCTTTCATGGACTTAAAATTGTCTGGCAGAGAATTCCACGCTTTTAGGATTTCATTTTCAGAACTGCTAGCAGTGATTTCATTTGTCACCCTTTCACACTCAATACGTTCAAGAGCCGCACGCAGGTCATTGAATTTACTTTTCCAGATAGAGCTTTCTTGAAATTCCAGTAGCTCCTTTTCCAAATTTTGAATATCCAACCACTGTAAGCAGGAAAGATCAAGATCTTCAAATGTGGACTTTTCTGGGGAAGTTATAAATGAAAGGGTTGTCTCCATCTTACGGAACTGAGAAAATCTTTTACTAAAATTCTCCTTTGCTTCGGCTACAATGGTGGAATATGCTTTGTGGATTTCCTGGTGTTTTTTATGACTGTCCACAAATGTTGTAGAATTATCCAAATGTATTTTTAGGTTGGGAAAATATTTTAGCTGTCCACTCTCAAGGTCTTTTTCAAAAACATGCAATTTTCTCTCAAAAGCTTTGATGTCACTAAACATGCTTTCTGCTGTTTTTCCCATGCCTTGTAATTTTTTGTTTAGTACATTAAAGTAGTTAGAAAAATGTGTAAAGAACATGAGGTTGGTAAGCCAGGCCATGCTGGTGAGTTGAGGATAGTCTTCCCCCTTTTCGTTAATCAATAGCCGAACTTCTTCCAAGCAGGCCACAAATCTCTCTAACACTCGTCCTCTGCTTAGCCACCGGACATTATTGTACATCAGTAAAGTGTTATATTGTGCCTGAACCTCATCAAGAAGGGCTTGAAATTGTCGAAAATTAAGAGCATGCGCCATGATGAAGTTCACCATTTTTGTTACATCTTTGAGGACATCGTCAAGTTTTTTGCTGCTTTCTTTGGCGCAGAGAGCCTCTTGATGTATTATGCAGTGAAATTGAATCAGTGGATGTTTTGCTTCCTTAGCAAAGAAATGAATGAATCCTGATGTTGTCCCCACCATGCTAGGTGCTCCATTGCTAGTAACTGAAACCACTTTTTCTGGACTTATGTCTAGTGATGAAAAAGCCTCCATCACAGCATTGTGGATATTTATCCCTTGTGTTCTTCCAGGCAAAGACAGCAGTTTTACCAGCTCTTCTCTCATGATGTTACCAGTAGCATAACGCAAAATCAGCGCTAGTCTTGCATGGTTAGTAATATCTGTACTTTCATCCAAGCACATGGAGTAGAAGGGTGCTTTTTGTAAGTCGCAAGTAAGCTGTTGACTAACATCAGCAGCCATTCGCAGAACCCTATTTTTTGCAGTATTTCTGCTTAGCGGCATCTCAGAGATGCGCTGCACAATTTTATCCTTGTTTTGGAAATCATGGAAGAGTGAATTACTCCCAGCCAAAATTGCCTTTTTGATAAAATCTCCATCAGAGAGGGGCTTACCATGTTTTGCCATGCACAGTGAAATTTGAAAGCTGGAAACTGTAAGATGATTAGTTTTTGAAAGATAGTTGCTAAAACTAAGAGACTGGGAGTGATATTTCTTTAATTTTCCTACAAGGAACTCTTTTCTTTGAGCTAACCCAAGTTCAGCAACACTGTTATGGTTGGTCTCAAAGTGACGTTTGACACTTGATGTGCGAGACACAACACTTTCATTACACATAATACACAATGCTTTCCCACTGCGTTCAATCACTCCATATGTCTCTGTCCAGGCCTCTTGGAATGGTCTTCCACTATCTGTTTTTGCTTTTTTTGCTGTACTCATTTTCTTTGTTCAAGACTTCAAGTCTACAAAAAGATAAAATTTGTATAATAAAAAAAATCTAATGAAGTGCTGTATACAAATCCATCCCCATAAAAAAATATGTGATTGGGGAATTTTACTAATTGTAGACATCCGTTTTGGTCAAAAAATATACTGTCCGGGTGAAAACCGGACTTGTGCAACCCTAACCTGGACACCTAGACAAATAGCCAGATAATTTAATAGGTTTTTAAAAAGGAGCCCAGGTAAGTTTATAATTAACATTAGTATTATTGGTCCAATTAAACTTAGGCAGCACAGGTAGGGCAAAGTAGAAGTTTACCTAATAATAAATGATGTAGAATGCAGATTGCGTCTCCTGTTCTCCTCAAGTCTCCCGCCAGGGTGGGAGGGCGTGACAGAAGAACGCTCGGTGCTGTAGGCGAGTACCTGGGCGGGTTCAGAGGCGGAGGCGGGGAGTGAGACTTTGCTTCTCACAGCCCCGCGGCGGTTCAGGCAGCCGCAAGGAACACATTGCCAGGCAGGGCCGGACTGGGACAAAAAATAGGCCCGGGCATTTTAGGTTGAGCAGCTGTTGCAAGACCACTATGTCTGGCCTACACATATTGCAATGCAAGTTATGTTTCAGTCAACAAAATACACTCACAGTTCATAATGCCATTAAACACAGCTTGCCTACCAATGATCAAACAGATTAATTGGCCTAATGAGTACAGACAGCAAGATCAAATGTTTCAACCCAAGAAATCAGTCTGTGCAAGCACATTACTATTAAGCTTTAAACAAGCACGCATTTCGAGAGATTTGTTCATGTGGCAATAACGTCCATTGCACAGATAGTCACATAGTGAAAATATTCGTTTGACGAGCACCTGTAATGCAGGTGCACAGACAAGGTGCTCGGCCACTGGCACTAGCAGACTATATGTTGATGATTTCTGTTGCCAGTACTGAAGCTGGTGAGGCACTGACTGAGTCAGATCTAAAATATGTGAAAGAGTAGCTTATTCATTATTCAACTGGCAGCATGCACATTGACTTCTGTTTATGTTTCAAATCTCATCAGCATTACACAGATAGGTAAGGCACATATTTGGCTAAGAAAGAACGTTACATTTATAGCAGCGAGAGAAAGCTGAGAGAGCGCATTTGTTCCACATTCTCCATGTATTCTAAATTTACTGTTGCAATTCCTCAATTCATACTCATTCAATACTAATGAAAGTATAGAGTGGTGAACAAAAACACGGATTTCAATTTTGACCTTAATTGAAATATTTAGTTGTTTACAAAAGCTTTTAATTCTGATCCTTTAATCAATTTTAACCCAGACTGTTCAACAAAAGGATAACAAGAAAAACTAAATTAAATATTATTTTAAGTCAAAATTTAGTTTTTAAATATTGGCTTTTTTTTAGTCTGATCCCACTTTTTATAAAATTGAAAACTGTTTATGATCTTACCTTTATTTGTAAATGAAGTCCATGTGATTATCCTTCTCCACAAAAATCTCCGTCACTTTCTTGTAAAAGTCCTCCTTATTAGTTAGTTTTAAAAGACTTAATCTCCCATTTTGGCTATCAGTCGGAACAAAAAATAAAAATAAACCAACCGCTACAGTGCACTTGACTTTCTGATATCACTAAATTATTGGCGCCTAGAGCCTCTGCATAGAAGAAGAGCAGCAACAAGCGCCTGTTGGGCTCACATCTGCCCCACTTAAAGTGCGGCACTGTACCGTCTGCCTCGCCTTGTGCCTTTTCACTGTGGCTTTATGGCCAATCAAGCAAGACTAGATATGTCACACACGTTCATTAAAGATATTAGCCAGACTGTGGAAAGTCAGGGTGTGTAATAAATGTGTCTGAAAACATTATATTGGTGACATACAGAGAGAAAGCAATAGGCACGCGCCAATTGCACGCATCAATCCAGTGAACAGTGCAACGTAACTGAACTCTCAGGGCGACCAACAAACAACTGCTCTGTACAACTGAATCGGACCGAACGATAATGCTATTGCTGTTTTTTTAATTTTTACTCAATTTTCATTCTCGTTTTAGTTCTTTCACATATCATTAATTTTTATTTGTGTTTAGTTTTAGTTTCTCTGTTTGCCTTAATTTCAGTTCTCATTCTTGTAAAATGAAAAACAATATTTTTAGTTCTAGTTCTCATTTTCATTATGGAAATATCACTCCTGAAGGTTTGGTGTTTTGGGGAGCTAGACAACACCCATACCAAGATATAGCAATGTCCTATGGTTTCCTTCAGTGCACAGTTCTTTTAAGAGGTTGGATTCATCTAAAAAGACAGATGGAGTCACAACTGATGTGGAGCACTCCTATGAAGAAAGTTTGGAAGTACATTTCTGTAAAATAGTTCAAGAATTGAAGTATTTCTGGGTTATTCCTTAAAAGGAACCTCCTTTTTCTCTGGCAGACATGGTTATAGTCAAGAGTAGAGCTGAAAGAAGGGTATGCCAGACAAGGATGTGGGGCATGGCATGCCATTGTTATTGGTGAGAAGAGAAGTAGAAGTAAGGTAGACAGGTGCAGTGTAACGGTTGTCACATATTTTCATTGTTGTGTATGCTTTTAACTGTTTCTGCCACATGCTTCCTTTAGAGATTATGTCCAGAGGAATTATTGTCTGTGGGATATTTCTTTAAGGGGAGTAGGGGTCCAAACAGCGCCTGTGGGTCCTGGCTAAAATAACGTTGGTGTGACGTAAATCTTCCTTAAAAGGCAAGGAGGCGCGTAGTTTAAAAGGAGAGAGAAGAAAAGGAAAGAAGCGAGGAGGGCGGAGGAAGAAGAAAGTTTGTTTAAAGAAGTAGCTGGGAAGGAGAACGGAATTTGTAAAAGAAGCGACTGGTAAAGCACGGAAGGCTCCGAAGTTACGGTTGGACGCAACAAAAAGGAGTGTGGGCTAATCGGAAAGGATCTTCGGAGTGCACGGCTTCAAGTGTATTTGTGTTGAGGGCAGCGGCCATGGAAGGACGCTAACGCTCAGACTCCCGGGTGAGACGGATTTCAGCTTTTAACGAAGAATCGTCGCCAAGCCGGTGAGATCGCTCCTTTTACCTATAAATACAGTTTACTAGGCAGCGGAACGTAGTTGTCTGGATTACTGGATTATTCACGGACTTCCCAGGCCGTGTGGCTAGACTCTTTAAATCAACCTTATATAAAAGAGAATGGGGAACGTGTGGGGATTGTGACTCTGTGGGTCTAATTTATATTTGTATATATGTGTATATATGTGTATTTCTATGAATATTTATTGTGAATATACGAGGGGTGTTGTTAAAAAGGATATATCTCTGTTGCTTTTCCGGGCTTTCTTTCTTGCTTTCTGTCTGTATAGTATATAAGGGTAAAAGGGGGTGGTCTATTACTTGGTGTTTATTTTTTGGATAAGGAGTGATTTAAATGAAGTTTTATTATTGGTGTGATTTATAATATATATTCTTTTTGTTAAACAATTGTTAAGTGATTATTTCTTTTTTTTGGTATAAACAACTCCATCTGGGGGACATCAAAGTTGGGTCTAAGGTTCAGTCGGTTTTCGGACATTATAATAGTATTTTCCTATGAGAAGGAGTTTTTTGTGTGTGTCGGACTCCTCATCCAACAATTAGGGGAGTTCGCTACAGCAGAGCTACAATATAGTATATAGTTAGCTTTAAGTGGCATAATATTTGTTATTTCCCTTTTGTTTTTGCTCATGTGTTTTCATACCTTCCTGATAACGCTTTTCCTTTCAATAAACTCCTTTATTTTTGGATTTTGTGACTTCTGAAAGTCACTCAGAGTCTCTGTTCTGCTCAAGAGTACCCAATGCTTTTCACAATTATTCCTTCAAACAGTATATTCATTCAACTGATACCTTGCCTACATTTAGTGATATTTGTAATTTAACTCTGTAGCCTGTACCTTGATATGTTCTTTGTATTAACTTACGTAACCTAGTGCTTTCAGCTTTTGCTTGCACACTATACTTTTCATAGAATTATACTGTACCAGTTAAGGACTGAGGTGCTGTGAAGGCGATTTCATCTGATCATAACAGATGATGAATGTGGATGAGTGATTTAAAGGGGCAATTAAGTGTGCAATTCCTAGTGCTGAGTGAGTGTTTAATAGAATTTAGAAAAGAGTGGAGGCAGAGACAGTGAGCAATTTTGAAACAAATGGAGGATGATATGAGAGTACAGAAATGGGCAACGAGAATGGAACACAAGCAGCAGTCATGCTACAATTTATTGTTTTGGTGGTTCCCCAAGGTCAAAAACCGAGCAGATTATGGTAGGTTGTTGCATTTTATAAGGAGTAATAAAAGTGCCCTCATGAATTCAGTGTGTTTTTTCCTTTGCTCATATGATAGTCACAATGTGACATGTGGTTAAATATAAGTTCTGCAGTATGTCATATAAAGATTCATCACATCACACTCTTTGTGCTCTTTGTATAGAAGTGGGCAACAAACAGAAGAGTTTCAAATATTTAATGCTTCTTTTGAGACAATATGGCTGGACTTCAAGTAAATAAGAATATTTAGTTTCAGTCAGGTCCGTAAGTATTTGGAAAGTGACACAATTTTCATAGTCTGGGCTCTGTACATCACCACAGTGGATTTGAAATAAAACAATCATGATGTGATTGATTCAAGGGTTTAACAAAAATATTATATGAGCCATTTAGGAATGACATCCATTTTCCTGTACAGTCCACCATTTTCTGACGCTCAAAAATTTATGGATACTTGACTGAGAAGCTGTTCCATAGCCAGGTGTGAGAAATTCCCTCATTATTTCATCAATTATTTAGCAGATAAAATGACTGGAATTGATTCAAAACATGAAATTTGCATTTGGAAGATGTTGCTGTGAACTTTCAATAAGAGCTGTCCATGCAAGTGAAAACAGGTTATCATTAGGCTGAGAAAACTAACAGACAGACAAAAACATCAGAGAGATAGTAGCAACACAAGCAGTGGTTTAAACAACCATCTGATACATTCTTAAAAAGAAGGAATGCACTGGTGAGCTCAGCAACTAAAGAAGGCCTGGATAAACAATGAAGACAACTGTGCTGGATGATTGCAGAATTCTTTCTTGGGTGAAGAAAAACACCTTCACAACATTTAGCCAAATCAAGAACACTCTATTTGGGACGTAGATTTATCAGTTCCAAAGTTTGCAATCAAAAGAAAACTACATGAAAGTAAATCTAGAGGGTTTACCACAAAGTACAAACCACTGGTTATCCTCAAGTATAGGAAGGGCAGACTAGACTTGCCACAAAACATTTTTTAAAGCCTGTCCAGTTCTGGAACAATTTTCTTTGGACAAAGGAAACTAGGGTCAATATGTACCATAAAGACGGAAAGAGAAGAGTATGGTATGAAAAACAAAAGGAATGGCTCATCCAACGAAAGCAAAACAAGTGCTTTTCAACAAAAAGTAGTGGAATATTCTTCAAAGGCCAAGTCAATAAACTGACCTCCATCGAATTGGACATGCATTTCACTTGCTGAAGACAAAACTGATGGCAGAAAGTACAACAAACAAGCAGCAACTGAAGAGAGCTACAGTAAAGGCCTGGCAAAGCCTCACTAGAGTGGAAACCCAGTGCTTGGAGATGGTCATGTGTTCCAGACTTCATGCAGTCATTGACTGTAAAGGATTTTCAACCAAACATTGAAAATGAATATTATATTTATGATTATGTTAGTTTGCCCAAATACTTTTGAACCCCTGAAAATAGGTGGGCCATGTATAAAAATGTCTGTCTTCTCTAAATGGCTAATTCAATATTTTTCTTAAACTCCTTGAATTAAAGCTGAAAGTCTATGCTTCAATTTCATCTTGATTGCTTTATTTCAAATCAGTTGTGGTGGTGTACAGAGCCAACGTTTGGAAAATTGTGCCACTGTCCAAATACATATGGACCTGACTGTATAGTACCTTTGGAAGAAAGTCATATAGAGCAGTTTATCTTCCTAGACTACTTTTTGGATTAAATATTTGGGTGAACGATTACCCTAGACTCCAAAGTGGGCCATGCTACTGTAACCGATCATCACGGTGTAAAAGATCATCACGTAGGCACATAGGGTTAAAACACAAGCTTTTATTTTCCTCTTCCAGAAAATCTTTTTTAAAACAAAACGTAAAAAATAGACAGGGCATCACATAAGCATCTTCTCCCTTCTGCCTATTAAATAATACATTAAATCGATTATAAATTATTAACACAAAGTAAATGGAATAAAAATCGGGAAAAAAACTTAAGGAGAACTGAAACCACAACCTACCCCCAAAGCGTCCACCGCGCTTCTGGCGTTACAGCCAAAAACATGGTGCATGCAGGTTGTGAGGTGCGACGCTAATTAATGCCCGTACTACAACAGATTATATTGTTGGTATATTATTAACTATTTACAGGGATCAACTCTTTTTGGGGAAGTTCATAACTAAAAAATAAAATTATAAATAACATTTTACACTTTGCTACACTACATTACCAATAACTTAAAACATTGGACCTATCTGTTGTGTCACTTCTCTTCTCCCAGCTTAGTATTAAGCAAAAAATAAAAGAAACATTTCAGGAACAACACAAGAAAAAAATTTATAAACTTAGATATATTTAAACTAAACGAGTACACTCTTTTACTCATTACCACACCAAACAAAATAAAGTCCCCTTTAACTGTTCCCCAAGCAAATGCTCATCCCATAACAAACACTCCCCTTAAATGCCCCAAATCCCCACTTTTCGTTAGAAAGGATGGCCAGTCCCAACCAACCCCACATATACATAAACATAAATATACACAAACACTTTCAATGTGACCTGAAGATAAAAAAAGATGCCCCTGAGCAGAAGATGCACATATATATAAACAAATATAAACAAAACATAAAAGACATACATACATATATAT
>JANRMT010062821.1:19114806-19133182 GCA_026402145.1 Polypterus bichir lapradei | reverse complement strand
ACCTGTATATATATATATTCACATTCACGAAGAACAGGCATCTAGAATCTGGAAGACTTTTTGTAATGTTGATTTGACTATAATGTAGTAATTTGTGCATTGAAATTTATTCATACATAAACTAATTACCTGCCTACTAATGGTAGGCATATTGTAGCTGGAAAATTTTGTTTTATAATGAATGCTTTTTAAAACAACCATCATGGTGGAAAAGGACATAAGGTACAAAACACTGATTGGGACATATATGTGCACACGCCCCCACACACTCATACTATGCCAACTGAAAATGGCCAATTAGCCTGAAATACCTGTCTTTGGGAAAAACATGGAGTGCCAAGAAAACGGATATCAGAGAGATCATGAAACTCCACACAGATATCATTATTATAAGTCAGAAAGTGTTCCCAAGCTTGATGAACAGTCTATTACAATTTCTTATATTCATAGACGGTTTATTCAGTATTTGGAGTGTTTAGAACTCCTGATTCTATTTATTGCTATTGTTTTGCAGTTAAATAAACTTTAACCATAAATACAAATATTACAGTGTAAAATTGAAGTCCACTTTGTTTTTGCAATCAAAATTTTTTTATAATACATGTTAACTAGTCCTGTTGTAGGGTAGAAAGGTATAGATTTTTGGAGCATTGGGACACCTTTAGAATCAGATGTGACATGTTACACTGTGACAGGTTACATCTGAATCGAAGAGGCACCAATATGTTGGGGAGGTGTATGAGTAGGTTAGTCGAGGATTGTTTAAACTAGGGAAAGGAAGTGGTGCAGGGAGTTTAGGACAGACCAGTTTTTGAATTGTACATAAGGAGATAAACAATGGTGTGAAAACAGATATGCATAGTATTGTGAATTCTAACTCAAAGTTTAAGTGCCAAAGTAAAATGAGTAACATATTAAAAACAGTTTGCCTTCATGTTAGAAGTATCAAAAATAAACAAATGTGTTGGAGTTGTATTTAGCTGAGCATAATTATGATGTTATAGCAATAGCAGAAACCTGGCTAAATAATAAAGATGGGGATGAGTATAACACAGAGGGATACACATTTTAAGAAAAGACTTAAAGAGGAATGTTGCAGATAAGGTGAAAGTCGACCCAAAGAGAGTAGGCAAAGTTTCATTAATAGTAAAGGGTAATTTAAAAATACAGTGAAATAGCAGATGTTATAAAGTTGCATTTTTCTGTGGTCTTCACATATGAGGAAGTGGATAACCTCCAAGCAGTAAAAGGGATTACTAAGGAGTACTGAGTAATTTGGAAGTTGTAGAGGGGGAAGTACTTCTTAGATTAAATAGGCTGAAGAGAAACACATCATCAGGACCAGATAATATTTATCTTCCAGTTCTTAAGGAAGCTAGTGAGTACATATATAAACACTTTACACATATTTCTAAGCAGTCACTGTGCACTGAA
Organism: Polypterus bichir lapradei; assembly: GCA_026402145.1. NCBI lineage: Eukaryota > Metazoa > Chordata > Cladistia > Polypteriformes > Polypteridae > Polypterus > Polypterus bichir. The sequence goes on along the minus strand of JANRMT010062821.1, from coordinate 19,131,748 downwards.
GAAATTCCAAGGAACTAAAAAATAGCAAATATTATCCCATTATATCAAAAGGGTGATTGTGCAGACCCAAGTAACTATAGGCCAGTAAGCTTAACATTCATTACAGGTAAATTAATAGGAGGAATTATTTAGGAAACATTGAACTGGAGTTTTCCTGGACACTCAGCATTGGGTCAGAAGAAGGAGGTTGTGTTTAACTAACATGCTGGAAATCTATGAGGAACTAACAAAAGAATATGATCAGAGTGGAGCATATGATATTATCTATCATGACTTTCAGAAAGCATTTAATAAGATGCCACATGAGAGGTTGGGCATCAAATTAAAATTGTTATGATGCAAGGAATCCTATCGGAATTGGCTGAGTGATGTCAAACATAGGCCAGTTCTGGGTCCATTGATGTTTCTAATATATATAAATGATTTGAATAGGAATATAAGTAACAAGCCAATTAAGTTTGCAGATGATACCAAGCTAGGTGGACTGGCAGATAATCCAGAATCTGTTGAATCATTACAGAGGGCCTTGGACATACATGCAGGCTTGGACAGATCTGTTGCAAATGAAATTTAATGTAAGTAAATGTAAAGTCTTACATGTAGGAGTTTAAAATGTTAGGTTTGAATACACAATGGGAGGTCTGAAAATTGAAAGTACACCTTATGAGAAGTATTTAGGAGTCATAGTTGACTTCTATTATCAACTGTCAGACAGTGTTTAGAAGCCATTGATAATGCTATCAGAATGTTAGGTTATATAGCATAATGTGTAAAGTAAAGACAAGGGTATGTTTCACACAGAGAACCATAGATGCATGGAATAAGTTGCAAAGTAGTATGGTAGACAGTAGGACTTTAGGGACTTTCAAAACTAGACTTGATGTTATTTTAGAAGAATTAAGTGGATAGGACTGGTGAGCTTTATTGGACTGAATGGCCTGTTCTTGTTTAAATTGTAAAGTTAAAACAAAGAAAGGGAAAAACAAACCTCCCTCTCAAATACCAACCCTGAGCCTGGAGAAATTGTAAATGCTGATGAAAACAAACAAGAACAGAATGGGAACAGAGGTTCTGATAGTCAGCCAACAAACTGAGAAAAATGAACAAAAGTGGAAAAAAAGAAATGAAGAAACTATATCATAGGGCATTTAGGAAATACTTCAAAACTTTCAGCTGATAGATTTCAGGCAATTTGTCTTTAGTCTGAAAGTCTAATCAAGTTGAACAGGAATAAAGTATATTCTGGAAAACCTGAAAGCCTTTTCTTGTTTATTTTCCTTTTTTAAAAGTGTAGCTTTTGATTCCCATAATAAAATAACTATGATTATGATGATTCAATAACACTTTCCTTTAAGAAACTGAAAGTGTCATGGTGCTCTCTGCTAACAAAGATGAAAACAAGCAAGCCTGGTATTTTGTGTGTGCAAGAAAGGAAAAAAAGACATAAAAATGTCCTTTTATTAGACATTTTCGAAAAAAGGCCACTCTTTCAGTTGGATTTTGAAAATGTTGCTTTTCTGACACTTTTGTAAAGAGCCTAGTTTAGTTGCTACTATGAACATGGAATGGAGGTTTTCTTTAGCTGTACTGCTTTAGGCACATTGCAGAATACTTTCTTGCAATATTTTTTTTTCATTTTTCAATTGAAGAATAAGTTTTAAATAAGGTAACAGACCATCTGAGAAATGGTCATCTGCGTCCTTGCTGCTGCTGACTGGACTGGACGAAAGCTGCATGAGCCCAGGTTATATTATTCTTCGTATCACTTATACTTGCTGCTTTTTATTATGATACAAGTAGATATAATTTTTAAGAGAAAGCTTAAGTCAAGCAAGGATGGGAGTGGCTAGAGTCCTAATTCATTGGAGATGTCCTCTAATGCACAAATACCCCTTCTAGACCATGAAGAAAAAAAGTGTATTGCTGCCTATATTTAATATCGGGTTATTAAAGAGATGGGTAGGCAGATGACATCTCAGAGGCAGTCCCAATAATTTTTCAACATAACCCCATAAATGAGGGGCGTATGAAATAAGAAGTCCTGTTTTGGGAGGCAGAGACTTTAATCTGCATAACAGAGATGGTTGTAGAGAAAAGGGTAGGGGGAAATACAGTTGTTAGTAATGTTAAGCCAAGGAGGGGGATTCAAAATTGGATAGAGAGAATAGACCCAATGGTACAATTCAAAGTCAGGAAGGGAGAATTCCTTAACTACATAATGTCACAGAGCAAAGTGGAATGTTTTACAGAAGACCTTCTGTAATTCCATAAAAAGCAGTCATAGATTGTATTTCAGCCCAGAACTTGGAAGAGGAAGAGGGAACTTGGGACCTATAAAATAAACACATGGCAATAAATTTGTCTTACTTAATGAATATTAAACTGAAAAGATAAGGAAAGAGAGAACCATAAGAAAAAGTTATCTATGATGCTTTTCAAATTTATAATGGCAGTTAGAGGCTGTAAGGCCATATAGCAAAGCAGAAAGGCTCTGACAAGCTTTGTAATAGACGTCCAGTTGAGTGAACGCTGGCGGGGTATGTCGGCGCTCCTTGGCGGTAACTTTTTTTATGATAAGTTTACGTTCTAATGGACTAAGTAACTGTTTGCATTTGGGCAGACTTATTCTTTGAGTATTATTTTTCAGTCATTTAAAGCTACACTGATGCTTTCTAGCTCGACTGGTGATTTTGTTGACACTTCAGTGTGGCTGTGTATGGACTATTTTTAGCCTAACCCTGCTTTGAGACTTACCTGGCTCTATTCTCCGGACATCTGAGATATCTGCGTCCTTGCTTACAATGTGGACTGGTAGGATATTTATTTGGTTCGCATTTGTTTGGTCCCTCCTGTCGCTCCCTATCCAACCTGTGACGGGCCTGCTTCAGTGCTCAGCTCCCGAGCTCCTCTGACTGCGCTTCCACCTGTCCAAGCCTGCACTGAATATCCACCCAGACATCATATTCTTCCCCCGTCGGAGATACATCCACCATGGGTCCCACCAGAGTCTCCAGGCTGACCCTTCGAAAATAATAAACTTCATCTGGTCCAGTTCTCGACGTCCTGCACATAACTTAGGTAGGGTCACTGATCATAGTGTGTTAGCCAGCCTAGCCCGGTCAGCTAACACCGTTGCCAAATGTGATAACGCCATTGACAACTTTGGTCTGTTGAACATTCGCTCACTTAAGAGCAAGGAGTATCTCATCCAGGATCTCCTCACTGATCATAAGTTTGACTTTTTCTGTCTAACTGAGACATGGCAACAACCTCATGACTTTTCCCAACTTAACGAATCCACTCCCCCGGGGTTTGTTTACATCTGTCAACCCCATGGCTCTGGCCGGGAAGGAGGTCTCGCGAGAAGTGGAAAGTTGTTTGTTCCTGCCTTCAGCTCTTTTGAATCTATTGTGTGTTAATTAACTGGACCTATTCCTACTATTATTGGAACTGTTTACCACCCCCCTAAATCAAATAATGACTTTTTGAATGACTTTGCTGTTTTTCCTACACACCTATCTACTGTTTCATCTAACATAGTACTTCTGGTGGATTTCAATACACTGTGGTATATGGCCGGCCAGTCATCCCGGCCAATACCCCTAGGCCGCCAGATGGAGCTCTCCCTGCAGCATGGAGGGGCCCCGAAGACCAGCAGGGAATCCTGGACAATGGAGTTTTTATCCACAGCCTTGCTGGATACCGTGGGGGCCACTAGAGGATGCTGCAGGGAGGAACGAAGGTTATTTTCCTTATGACCCGGAAGTACGTCCGAGTCACATGGACAAGGGGAATGATGTGCTTCCGGGGTGAAGAAAAGGACTTTTTATCTGACCCGGAAGTGATAAGGAATCATGGACTGGGGATTGGAAACACTTCCGGGTCAGGGAATATAAAAGGACTCTGGGAACTCACAGACGAGGAGCTGAGCTGGGTGGAAGGGTGGCAATGCATCTGGGAGTGGTGGATTGAGTATTGATCGTGTATTGTGTTAATTTGATGAGTATTGTGAAGAGGAGGGTGCTTGTGCACTGTATTTGTCCAAATAAAGAATATTATTGGACTTTTACCTGGTGTCTGACGTCTTGGACAAGGGTTCAAGGGAGCGACAGCGCCCCCAATCTGTCACAACACATATGGATAATATCAATGCCCCTATTACTAGAGACTTTACGTCCTGCCTTGAGAGTTTTAGATTACAGCAGCATACTGATGTTCCCACCCACTCTAAAGGACATATCTTGGACTTGATTTGCTGTTCTGGAGTTGCCCCCCTTGATTATACTACAGATGAACTCCCCATAACTGATTATTTTCTTATTTCATTCAATGTTAAACTTGCTCTTTCCGATACTAAGCTTTCCAGTCTCATGTCTTTCCATAATATTAAGAATATTAAGAATAAGTATTGATTCCCTTACAGATATTCATAATTTATCCACTCCTGAAGAACTGGTTTTCACACTATAGCACTGGGCTCTGGTATTCTTAACTCTCTCACTCCATTAAAAACTAGATCTGTTTCTTTCTCTTTTTCTGCTCCCTGGTTCATGCCTGAACTTCGGCTTTGAAAGCCAAAGACCGGCAACTTGAACAGTTTTACAAAAAAACTAGACTCTTTGTTCACAAAGAGATGTACAAAAACCATATACTTTATTACAAGGACTGTATTGCTCAAACTAAATCTGTTATACTCACATCATTTCTTCCAATAAAGGTAACACCAAGTCATTGTTTTCACTGCTTAATAATATCACACAACCCCCGGATTCTTTACCTACTCATCTTTATTTAACTGATTTTTGCAATTCCCTTATGTCCTTTTTTAATGAAAAAATCCAGAGGATACACCAGTCTCTCAGTACAGATTCCTCCAGTAATTCATTTGAATTTCACCCACCAATTCACCTATTCTCCTCTTTTCACCTTCTTACTTTCTCAGAAATCTCAGATCTCGTCTGTAAGTCTAAGCCGTCCACCAGTCAACTGGATCCCCTCCCCACAGTTCTGGTTAAAGCCTGCCTCCCCTCTCTGGTCCCCCTTATTTCTGCTATAATTCACTCCAATCCCACAACTGGAACTGTTCCTTCATCTTTTAAAATTGCTGCAATAGCCCCAATTCTGAAAAAACCTGGTGCCGATCCTACTAATTTCACTAATATTCGACATTTTTCTAATTTACCAGTCATTTCCAAAATTCTTGAAAAAATAGAGGCTATTCAGCATCATTCTCATTTATCTCAAAATAATCTCTATGAACAGTTCCAGTCTGGTTTTTGCCCCCTCCATAGTACTGAAATGGCATTTATCCAAATTACTAACAACCTCCTTTTGGTAGCTGATTCTTGTTTAATCACTATTCTCATCCTTCTTGATCTGAGTGCGACCTTTGACACTATTTGTCACACTACTCTTCTCAATAGATTATTTTCGAATGCCATTACCCACACTCCACTAGATTGGTTTAGATCCTGTCTCTCAGGCCGCACTCAGTTTGTTCAGCTTAAAACTTTTACATCCCAACCCACCGCTGCTACTTCAGGTATGCCCCAGGGCTCTGTCCTGGGGCCTCTTCTTTTCATTATTTACCTCCTTCCCCTCAGCAATATCTTTCATAAATATAATATCAGCTTCCACCATTATGCTGATGACACCCAGATCTACCTCACTAGCAAACCAACTTTTTCGTTTCCATCTTCCTCGCTTATTGATTGCATAGCAGAAATTTAATCCTGGTTTTCTTCAAATTTTCTTAAATTAAATAGTGATAAAACTGAGGTTCTCCTCATTATTACAAAATCAACATTATCCCAAACTGATAATTTTTCATTTGTTACTGATAATTCCTCTGTCTCCCCTACCCCACAGGTTAAGAGTCTGGGTGTCATCCTTGATAGTACCCTATCTTTTCAGTCCCACATCAGTAATATCCCCCGGTCTGCATATTTCCACCTGCATAACATTAATCGTATTCACCTCTCCCTATCTTCCCACACCACTGCTATCCTTGTTCATAGCCTTGTCACTTATTGTCTGGATGATTGTAATTCTCTTTTCTTTGGTCTTTCTCGTAAATCTCTTTATAAGCTTCAGCTGGTCCAGAATTCAGCTGCCTGCATCATTACTAGAACCCCCTCTATTCACCGTATCACTTCCGTCTTGCAGCAGCTTAACTAGCTTCCAGTTACGTTCTGCATTCAATTCAAAATTCTTCGGTTACCTTTTAAGGCTATCCACAACATTGCCCCTCCATATCTGTCTGACCTCATCCATGTTGCCATTCCCTTCCGCACCCTTAGATCCTCTTCCTCCATCTACTTGACTGTCCCTTTTGTCCGTCTTACCACCATGGGGAGCAGAGCATTCAGTTGCTCTACTCCCCCGCTCTGGAGCTCACTACCATCTGAGCTTAGAAATATTGAATTATTCTCACTTTTCAAATCCAAACTTAAAACTCATTTGTTTAAGACTGCTTTTTCTGTTTGACTACAATTGCTCTGTCTGATTTTAAATTTTGTATTTTGGTTTTGTTTATAATGTGTGTTTTACCTATTGTTCTGTGTCCTTGAGTGTTTAGAAAGGCACCTACAAATAAATAAAATGTATTAAAATGTCCATGCACAAGTATCCAAAGGCCATTGTCTTAAGGTTGGAAGGAGGAATTGAAAACAACCCAGTAGATTGACGATAAAGAAGAAAAGCTTATTTCAGTTCATTCTGCATCTATACAGGGCAGATAAGTATCTAATAAGTGTATGGGGTAAAGGTCAGAAAAGACATTTCCTAAATATAACAAAACTTCATCTCTGTATAAAGAAATTCTTTGGGACATACTATATCCCAAATACTATACTATATAAACTACTGTATAAATATAAATGCGAGTTTTGGTATATATATATATATATATATATATGGAATATGGATATTTGCTAGGTGAGGCAAAAATAACAGATTAAACAGACTAGAGTTGCAGTCCCATCTGACTTCCTTGAAAAAATGAAGGTGATGGGTGGTGAGGATTTTACAATTAAAAGACAAAACAGATGATGGGGAGGAATAGATTGTTTTCATTCATTTGACAAAGTTTTCTCTGAAGCTCATTGTGCTCTGGATTCCAAAGATAGCACTGATTAATTTTGTAGAATGCTTTTTATATATTTGAACAAAAATGGAAACAAAAAACATGGCACAGTTTTGAGGATAATTGTGAGAAAAAAAAAACAACCAGAAGCTGATAAATATTAGGCAAAATGTAGTTGAAAGGCAGGTAAAAACAAAACCAGACAGACATGAATTAAAGGACTAAGCAAGATACATGAGTCCATTGCATAAATTTCAACTAACTATGCAGAAGAGGAAGTCAGGAATGTTGAAGCCTCCTTCAGTTCACTTAATAAAACCAGCATGTCAAAGGTAAAGACTTTGACCTCAGTGACACCTGTGAGAGGAAGGTCATTCAGAAAGGAATCAATGACTGAAGTGGGAGGGGCGGGATCGGACACATATAACTTGGAATAAAATAAAAAAAAAACAGTTGTTTATTTCACAAGCTTTGCCATTATGGCTTTGATTACCTAAGTTGAAGAGAATGTGTCATATTTCTTCAATCTTTGGGATAAAAAGTTATTAAGTTTAGAACAGGAAATATACTAATGAATCTAGCTGCAATGGACCATAAACTCTGCATTATGTAATAACAGATAATTCAGTTCTGCTCAAGTATTAACAATATCAGGCCCTGATTCACCAAATGAAAATGGGATCTCTCTGAATTGGAAAGGCCAGTCTGAAAAAAAAAAATTTGTTGGGACTTGTGCTCCAAGATACTAACAAAAGCAATACTGGTATCATGAAGGAAACCTTTGATGGAAAGCAAGACAAATGCTGGGTACACAGTAGTTCTGGTATTATAAACATTATTTATATTTATGAAACTAAAAATTCTTGAAATTTGTCCAATAGGGAGTTTATTATAGAATTAGCATCAGATTATATCCCTGAAACAGAAGAATGTGATTGGTCATGTAATGACAGAATAAACATTAAAATTGAAAGCAATTCTTTCTTTTGTAATTTCAGAACCTGAGTTTCGATGAAAGGTTGTACTATTCAATGAAAACAGTGTTGGAGAGCTGGTGACATTAGCTCAGGTATTTGTATCAAATTGATCAATGTGGCGGAAGTGCTGACGCCCAGGGCTCCTCAATCCTCCGGGTGCCACCTGGTGGTGGCCATGGGCCCTTACAGGGTTGAGCTTCCATGCTCAGTTCCTGTGGCCCCCATGCAAACCAGGGCGGCTGCCCTCTTGTGGTCCGGGGGAGGCATAGTCCCTCTCCCAATCCCAGCGGACCACCACAGCATGTTTCCCCCATACTAGTGACAATTGTGCAATACCAACAACAGACACTAACAGTAAACACAGGCAATGTATATTGCACCCAACATTAAAACCAGCATCATATGATATACAAGAAACACTTGTATATCTGATGCAATTATTTGTGGCTGTGGAATAGTTTTATGACTGTTCAATAAAAAGAGACCTTTAAACTAATGGTGTGATTGCTAATAGTTCTGTACTGCTTAGTATAATGGAAGAGAAGTAAGCAGCATTCATGTCTTGAAATTGCTCTCTAATATAAATTTGGTCTAGCATTAAGAAATTAACATTTGAAGGCAATTCCCACAGATGCATTTATTTGCTCATACTGTATATACTAAAGTGCTTGAAATGTAAGAGCTATACTACACCCAGAAGTGCAGAACTGCATCTTGAAAAGCAAAGCCATGAACCATTTTTTTTTATTGCCCAATGAAAAATGATATGAATAATACAATTTGCAGTTGGAGGTAATTAAATTGTATGTTATATGGTTTATTTATTTTTTTAGAGGCTGATCTAGGTGATAACTGAGCACATTAAATGAGCAATGTTATAAACAATGTGACTTGCTGTCTTTGAAGTTATAAATTAACACTTGATATTTATAGTAAATGTGCAGTTTCATTAAAACATGTAAATTAAATATAAATAATTTCAGTTTATTTCACACGTTGTTGCCTTGTGTTACTTGATAATTTTGTACATAACAGGAGTTGAAATGTAAAAGAGATTAACTCTAACAAAAAAGACAATTTTACTAGCCTTACAGGCACTTTTGGTAAAAACTTTGAATGTACAATACAAAAGATGCAAAATAAACAGTCAGAAACAAATGGAATGCTCTAGTGAAATTGTGCTTTGGTTGTAAGGATTTTGTGGAAGAAAATAGATGCAGTATAATCACAAGAGAAACAATCCAAACCAGTTAATTTTTCAGAATAACAGCCATCTATAATTTGACTAAAATGCATCCAATACCTTCTGAATTCACTAGACACCAGGCTGGAACCAACCCTGAACTGGGTGCTAGTCATCACAGGGCATTCAAAAACATATATACCCAGGCAAAGTGAAAAGGGTCAGCTAGGAATTACCTGTGAACCTATGAAGCACATCTATGGGATGTAAGAGAAAAAAAACAATGCAGAGTCGGTGGAGAATATGCAAAATTTCAACAGACAAAAATGGGTCAGGTTAAGAACCCAAACCTTTGGAGCTGTGAAGCAGCAGTTCTCATTACTGCACTACATTACTGTTAGAAAAAGATCTATCACTAATGTTTCAGCAATGCAGAACACACAGGAGTTGACAAAGGACAGCATTTCTCTGCAGCAGAACAGAGGTGTGATTAGGTCAGGCTATTCTGAAGGCAAAACTGACTGACTTACAGACAGGTAGGTCTATCCAGTAAAGTGCAAATAAAGATTATTGATAATGGTTTAGGTTGTCTTGGTAGCCAATACCATCCAGTGGCACAAATCTTTTATATATTACAGTTTTCTTAGAGAAATTGGGCAGTGAAGTCCCTTATTGTGGACGCAGTTGCAATTTAGTTCACTGCACTCCTGATTGAAAGTTTCTGATTATTTTATATTCTGATCTGTAACTTTTGAAATATTTTTCTTCTAAATGAAATTATCCCATTTCTATGTATTTCCTCTTTTTAATTAAGCTCCCAGAAAGAATTTTAACCATGCTTTTCATATTCATTAAACAGAAGATAGTCCTGGGGCCTCATGTATAAATGGTGTGTATGCACAAAAATGTTGTTCAAGCCTGTTTCCACGCTCACATCGTGATGTATAAAAACTAAACTTGGCGTAAAGCCACACACATCACAGCAGCGCAACACATTGCGTATCTGCGTTTTCTGTTCGGTTTTGCACACTGGCGACACCCAGTGTCAAAGCAGTGCTACTGTTCCTGTGTAGATTCCCTTTCTTTTTTAGATGCACATCCCTGATGCAGCTTTATGAAAAACACTGAAATTAACTGCGTATAGTTTATAAATTTAAGGCATCTGATTGTAATCAACCTGCAACAATCTAATGATTCACAGAATGGCCAAACTATTCCAAATACCATAGCTGTTTTAGCGTTGTTACTCTCAGTGCACCACTTATAGTATTTTAACCCACTGTATCTGATTGTGGAATCACAGGTGTACAGCAGCTGATCGGAAAGCTCTACGGCAGATTATATTGAGAGTGTAGAGGATTATCGTGATACAGCATCAAGCCCTGGAGAACATTTATAGCACACGCTGCCACAGCCATGTACACAGTATATTTGAACTTCTACACACAGCGTTATGCATGAGACCCCTAGAGATGATTTTCACAGTTAAGGAACCATCTGCAAACTGTATGACGTGTCTCTTTGATGTGTACTTTGTGTGTGTGTAGGAAGTACAGATAAAATATATAACACTTATGCATGTGCATACTAGGACCTTGTCCAGGATAAGAGAAGCAGAGCTCCTGAAAGTACTAAATTCAACAATTTCCTTGAGTTTTCTCTTTGCTTTTGGCACACTACCCTCGGCAATTACACCAAGATGGGTAGTTAAATGGGACTACCCACTTGGCATCCCAAATATTCTTTAAGCAATACTGCCATTTCTACATCTAGTCCACACTCTACTGAGGGACATACAGACTAAATCAAGGTTGAAGGCAGTCTAAATGCTAAGTTAGATACAATTTTATTTATAGTGCCTATGATTTCATTATCAATCGGTGCCTGTACTCTGGTTAAACACAAAGGCTATTCTAAGCTGGGATGCCTCATGGTTTCTATGAACTAAGGCTTTCAACCACAGGCCAAAATAATGATTTCAGGTTCAATAATCGCAGTTTCATCATATGCCTTTAACACTAGAATCTCTGAAGCCTTACAAAATCCCTAAAGATTATGAAAACAGTCATAATCTCAGGCCACCTTAAACTCCTTCACATGCCCTCAGCAGCATCTTTTGTTTTGCAAATGTGTTGATCAGAATAAGCAGCAAGCAACCTGCTATCCTATATACCCCACTAACGCAGCTGAAGTTCTCCAAGGTCAAGTCTCTTTATCTGGGTGTGAGGTGCCTGGAGTTGTATAGGGTAAATAATATATTGTTGTTTGGAATACATACATTTCATGTGTGTTCCGTGCCTACAAGGATCTGGGTAAATGTAGGATGACAGGAAATGCGAACACATGCCTAAAACAGAAACGTTTTCCATGTTACAGTAATAATGACATAATGTGTATAATGTGTGAAGACTTTAGTCCAAATATCAAATAAACATGTGTGCATTTATTCTAGGATATAACCAAAGAAAACAAATCATTCAATTTACATGTTGCTGTCAATGAGTTAAAAACCTAAGCTGAAATTTCAATCGACAGATACTCAATATGGTGCAGTGGTAAGAACTCCTGCCTTATAAACAAAAGGCTGTGGGTTTCAGTCCGACTGCTCCTTGTTTTAAGCTTCTATTATTATTACTATAATATAATAAAAACATACTTTTGATTTAAATCTGTAACAAACAATGTTTTGGCTACTTGTAAAACTTTGTGCTTTTTTATTAGTTTTATTCTGTCAGTGATATTCGCATGGTACAACAAACTTGCCTCTCCCTCCCTGAGTTGATGACCACATCAACAAGATAGGCACCTGTGTACGCGGAATGGGGATGTAGAATCTGGTCCATCATTCGCTGAAAGGTCATAGGTGCGCCATGGAGACCAAAAGGGAGTGCTGTAAACTCAAACAACGTGTCCAGAGTGGCGAATGCAGTCTTTTCACAACTAGTCTCCCTCAAGGGGACCTTCCAATAACTCTTCTTGAGATCAAGGGTGGAGATATATGAAGCCTGCCTGAGCTTTTCTAACAGTTCGTCCACATACGGCATCGGGTATGCATCAAACTTGGAAATCTTATTTAAACACCTAAAATCAATACAGAACCGAACCATTGGACTTTGAGACAAGTACGATTGGACTTTACCATTTGCTTTTGCTCTGCTGAATAACGCCTAATTGGAGCGTTCATCTGTTGGACTTCCTTGTGTATCACCTTCCTTGTTGCCTCTGGTAGGTGATATGGGGGCACCTGTGTAGTAACACTGGGTGGAGTGACAATCTTGTGTTCTGCAATCGTTGTCCGGCCAGGCGTTGCCGAGAAGATGTCAGAGTTCCCCTCAATCAGCAATAGCAATTCTGCTTTCTGGGTGTCAGTTAAATCTTTCCCAATAGCAACCTCAGTACTTTGTGATGGTCATGCCACTCCTTTAAAAGATTAACATGCAAAATTTGTACGGGTGACTGCTGCCCGGGAATTCTAACTTGATAATTCACTGGGGACATACGCTCTTCTATAACTGCCGGCCCTTGTCATTCGGCCCGAAATTTATGTGGATTGGATGGGATGGGGTGTTTCACAAGTCCCTGTCCATTCATCCCGAAAAATGTCCAACACCCATCGTGGTCACTAGCCAAATAATAGTTCAAAAGGGCTCATCCCAATGGATGCTTGCAGAGCATCCTGAACAGCAAACTGGAGGAAGGGTACCACAGGGTTTTATTAAATCGTTCAGTCAGGCCATTCATCAACTGATGATAAACCATGGAGTGTAACTGCTTAATTCTGAAACTTTCACATAGCTGCATCATGATGCGAGACATAAAGGGTGTGCACTGAGCAGTGAGAATCTCGCGAGGGATTACATATATGTGTGAACATATCTGAAAGTGCTTTTGTGATAGTTTGGACATCCGCCGTCACAGCACCGTTACTTCTGGGTATCTTGTGGCATTTTCAATTAACACAAGCATATACTGAAAGCCATTTTTACTCTTTGGAAGCGGACCAACAATATCCAATCCCACCCTCTCAAAGGGGATGTCTAAAATGGGCTTCGGTACCAGGGGTGCCCTGGCGGGTTTGTGAGTGGAAATTATTTGACAGTTAGGACTAGTCTTACAAAATTGTTCCACATCCCAGCCCATATTCACCCAATAAAAGTGTTTCAAAATGTGTTCTCTCATCTTTTCCGTGCTGAGGTGACCCCCCAAAATGTGCTTTGAGCGATTTTTAAAACCTTCTCTCTATGCTCACTTGGTACTACCAACTACTCAATATGTCCATTACCCATGCAATCAGAAATCACCCAATACAAAAAACCATCCTTAAGTAAAAAATGTGGTGTTTTAAAATTTGGATCCTCTCTCTTCAGATAGTAAAAGTCAATTGCGACATGGGCTTTTCTGAATATAAAATCCAAGTTCTTATCAGCTCATAGTTGGCGAGCAAACTCTCTGCTTCCTCCGTGATTAAAGCAGAGTCACCCTTGCCTCCCACTGCTACCGTGTCCAATGCAGCATCACCCTCACCTCCCACTACTATTTCGTTTTAGTCTATGTCCAAATTGAGTCTCTTGTCTGTAGAGGCTGTTGGTGCATGTGATGGCGTGGAAAAGTTTGGCAGCTGTCCTGGGACTTCACTTGAGGGTTCATCCCCGAGCTGGACAACACTGGTTCAATTTCAAATCCATTTCCTTGACTGACATTGTCTGCGGCGAGCCCCTCTCTATCCACTACGGGGATAGGTGTTCTGCAGGTGGCCAAGACCCGAGGGAAGAGGGCTTTCCTTCTTCCTATTAGGAATGGCCAGGGTGAGGTGTCTGATACAGCAGTCCAAACCTTAAAGTTCTTCCTTTTAAAGTTCAGGGGGAGAAATATACTCTTGTATGTTTTAATGTCCCCATGGACGCAGTGGATTTTCACTTTGTCTGTGGCCTTATAATGAGCAAGTCATGTTGGACTACCAGAGTCCAATAGCGCCAAGAATTCCCGTCCGGCCAACTTAATAGAGACCTTAAAATTGTCCTCCTTTAACATCCTGGGGGAAACTTGCGAGCTGCATACTGGGCCAGACTGATAGCCATTTTTTGCGGAGGTGGGAGGTGACAATCCCAAGCCAGGTGTCCCAGTTGATCACACTGAAAGCAGCACCACTTAGTTCGCACTTTGGTGTTCACACTCTTGCATCTAATACTTGTGGAACTGGGTTAAGCCTTTGTAGCCCCATTGTTTCCAAGTGGCTTGTGCCCCCTCTAGTCTGCGGGTCAGATCCAGTAGTGAGTGGACTTGTTCCGTAGCATTTCCTCACAAAGGCTCTCATCTATCCCTGAAAGGACTGCATCAATAGCAAGCTTCACAATGCGCTCGAATGGGTCTCCGTGGATCCAGCTCTAAACCACTAAGCCCTGCATCTTTCCTCGAACAGGGCGATCTAGGTCAGTATGCCATGGCCAAAACTGGTGTCCCTTGACGACCAGGCTCACAGCCGTGCAGAGGAAGATCTGTTGCTTCAGGTAGTAATAATCCTCAAGGCTTTTGGGAGGGAGATTCCGTATGCTTTGGAGGGCTTCTACGGTTAAAAACGGGGCTAAAATAGTTGCCCAAGCTCCACTGTCCCAGCGCATGTTGCCATACGTTCATATCAGAATAGGAAACACTCAGGGCCGTCTGAGAGGGCCATCTTCGGCAGCACATCTTGTGGCAGTGCCAAGACAGCGACGGCCGCCGGAGCCTCATCTTGCTCTTAGTTTTATTGTATTTCTTGGGGATCCATCTGTGCAATGACCCCACTTCTGGTACCATGTGACGTGTGAGTCCCTGTCTTTCACCCCAATGCAGGAAGCTGAGTCTCAGTACTTTAGCAAAACCAGCTTTATTGAACTTGAAACAGGAACAGCATGGTTATCTATTGTAGCGGGATCTACCACTCTCAGAATACACAGACACAGCAATCAGGCAGTCATGACTAGGTTAATCCCCAAGTAATACTGTTCCCTGCATTTACAATATTCCTTGCATCACCCATCGATAACAGGTGCTCATAGTGCGACTGCAATCTTTTAGGATTTGTTTTTTTTGCAGCGAGCTGCTACAGTGCTGGGAGCCTGCGGGTTGCCCCAGCAACCGATATGCTGTCTTCCACAGACGTGGTGTTCAAGCTTCGGGGTGCTCTTCGTGTGTCGTCCCATTATGGGGAGCCCCAAAAGAGTTTAGAAACCTTACAACTTGCAAACTCAGAGAAGTACAATGCCCTTGGCTTATCACTTAAGAGAAAAACATGCACAATTGTGCTATTAAAATAATGTTAATTAGCACAATCTGCAGCAGACTATGGTCTATGATATACTACTTGAATTATGTCCATGAATGAAAAAAAATCTAAAGCACTATCTACCACTATTTATTGTGAAATGGATTGCATCAGAGTAGAGCCTTCTAAATTTAGTTGAAGATGCAAGGCTGAGACACATTATTCGGTGATGTCTGACAATTATTACATATTATCTTTACATGGAACAACAGTGTCCCATATCAGGGATTTATATATGTGAAATATACAAGTGTTTTAGTTTGAGCAGCTAAAAAGCTGTACAGCAGTTGTATTCACAGCAGACTATTAGGCATTGCTGAACCACCATGGTTAAGCATATGGTTAATCTCAGTTAATCAATGGATATGCTGCAATTAAAAATTGTAACTGTTTGACAGTTGTAATATCTCTCTCTCTCTCTCTCTCTCTTTTATATTTTATTTATATATATACAGTATATAAATACTGTCAAATAAACGAACCACACGCCGTGGCGCAATGCAAGAGGCTTTGCCTCTAGCGCCGAGGTTCGGTTCCCCGTGAGGGGGTGCAGTGAGTGTGTACGCCTGATGATCCCAGAATTAGGGCGTAACATGTGTTGCGTACTCTTTGCATTATTTGACAGTAAAACTATTTCAACCATTCTATGATCTGCTTCTCGCAACTGAAGTTGGGCACCGTGGTGGATGTTTGCCAGCTTGCAGACCAACCACAAGTGTTACCTGGTAGGTAACCACCCATACAATCAGATTGTGATTCAGACCACGAATGCCATGAATATATATATATATATAGTTCTTTCTTCTTCTTTTGGCTGCTCCCATTAAGGGTTGCCACAGAGGATTGTCTTCTTCCATATCTTTTTGTCCTCTGCATCTTGTTCTGTTACACCCATCACCTGCATGTCCTCTCTCACCACATCCATAAACCTTCTCTTAGGTCTTCCTCTTTTCCTCTTCCCTGGCAGCTCTATCCTTAGCATCCTTCTCCCAATATACTCAGCATCTGTCCTCTGCACATGTCCAAACCAACGCAATCTCGCCTCTCTGATTTTGTTTCCCAACTGTCCAACTTGAGCTGACCCTCTAATGTACTAATTTCTAATCCTATCCCTCCTCGTCACACCCAGTGTAAATCTTAGCATCTTTAACTCTGCTACCTCCAGCTCTGTCTCCTGCTTTCTGGTCAGTGCCACCATTTCCAGCCCATATAACATAGCTGGTCTCACTACTATCCTGCAGACCTTCCCTTTTACTCTTGCTGATACCCGTCTGTCATAAATTACTCCTGACACTGTTCTTCACCCATTCCACCCTGCCTGCACTCTCTTTTTCACCTCTCTCCCCATTACTCTGTGTATATATATGTATATATATATATATATATATATATAT